>OX637465.1:1891338-2491338 GCA_951799995.1 Trifolium subterraneum | reverse complement strand
TAGAAATTCTTATTACTAGAAATAGCTAGAGTTCATGTGGGATCTAGCTCACAATACAAGAAAGAAGACTAAAATGAAAGGAAAATAAGCTGCAAATGATAAAGGGAGGCACTTCGAGAGGCCTTAGCTCCCCTAGGGTAAAATTAACCACTCAAATCCTGCATACTCCACTAGAACCTTTCTGCTGACAAGTCTCCAGTCTCTCTCTTCCACATGTCCTCTCACACACTCTCATGTAGATGCTGAGGGGACCTCAGAGTTTGTTACACTAGTAGTGGAATTACCACCTTCACTCTTATTTTGTATCCTAGTGTAAACTATCTTATGCTTATCAATTCCCCCACCCCCCCTCCCTTCAAAACTCTTCTTGTCCTCAAGAAGAAAACCTGGAAATTCTTCCTTGAGTTTGTTTGCTGACTCCCATGAGTTTTCAAACTTTGGACGTCCTTTCCGCGTGACTAGCACTTGAACCTCCCTACTTGCATTCCTTCTGGTCTCTAATGCTTCTTCCGGTTCTGGTTCCAGCTGCGACTCTTCATTCAAACCAGTTGGTAAAGGTTGGCAATGATTCCTTCTACCATAGATCCAATTAAGTAAACCATAGATTGAAAGAGAAGTTCTCCAATAGCATTCACAAGCAACTTTAGCCATAAAAACATTGAATTTTCCTGGGTCCCATGTTATTATCCTCACCGATGAATTTAATACCACCATTTTCACATTGGCTAAATGAAACAACCCCTCTAGGTAGCAAACACTGAGATTCCGAGTAAACATTAAGAATGTTGCCCGAAATTTGTCACTTGTAGTAGATTTCATGGATATGGCATGAACAACTTGCAAGTAATCAAGGAATTTATGCACAAACTTATCCTTCCAAATTATGATTGAAACTAGTGACCTTGGTACCTCCTTTGAAACCATAACTTGGAAATTGTTCTTTGAAGATTTCAATATTGAACTGGATAGTTCCAGAAATTTATGAAGACAACTTTGATTGCAAAAGTTGACCCATTCTTGGAATTCAAAGGTAGTGATCAACATGTCTCCTAACCTTCCTATTATCTTTGAGAACAACATTGAAGGGAACAATCAACAATAACTTTCCTTATTGACTCAATGGCATCACTAATCATTTTTGACTCCCCGGTTGCTAATTTAGTCTTTGATTGAACAAGTTGCAATTCACCATAGAGACTAAACATGAATATTTTCAAATAAACAATAGTTGCTGCACCAATGAAGACATAAAAAAACAACACACCTTTCCCTTGCAACCGCCTGAAGCTTAAAAAACCCCTAAGCATTATAGCCGTGTTCCACAAGTAGTCACCTTGTAAAATAGTAGTTGAAAACCATGTCTGGTCCTTAGTGTCCCACTGTTGAAAACTTGTTGAGTCAACTTCCAGCAACCGAACCTGCAGGACAACTTCACTTGCACTGCCTCTAAGTGACAACCTGCAGTTGCTCTCTTTCAAATTCACTGTAGCTCGGACATAATCATTCATAGGGTCAGCTAAGAAAATTAAGACCTCCCTTGAAGCATGTAGAAAAGCATAGGGTGATAAAACATTATGTATATTTTATTATGAAGAAAAAAGGCTCATTTTATAGGAGAGAACATACAAAGTCAACTCCTTGATTTTAGGAGTAATATAGTGACTCTTAAATAAGAAAATAAATAATACTAAATAAGGGATATTTCAACACCCCCCTCAAGTTGGTGCATATATGTCAATCATGCCCAACTTGCTGATCAAGCATTCAAATGTTGTTCTTCCCAAGCTTTTGGTTAATATATCAGCGGTCTGTTGCTTGGAAGGGATAAATGGCAAGCAGAGAGTACCAAAGTCTATGTTTTCTTTGATGAAATGACGATCAATCTCGATATGTTTTCTTCAGTCTTGTTGAACTGGATTATGAGCTATGCTTATATCTGCCTTGTTGTCACAATACAATTTCAATGGGAGTTCTACCTCTATCTTCAGTTCTTTTAGGACTCTGAGAATCCACATACCTTCACAAATTCCTTGGGCCATTGCTCTAAACTCAGCTTTGGCACTACTTCTTGCAACTACTCCTTGTTTTTTGCTTCTCCAAGTCACTAGGTTCCCCCACACATATGTGCAGTAACCTGAAGTTGATTTTCTATCAATGATAGACCCTGCCCACTCAGCATCTGTGAATATTGCCACATTTTTATCATTGGTCTTCTTGAAGAATAGCCCTTTTCCAGGTGTTCTTCATATGGTGCATGCATGAATTGACTCACAACAACACTAACAGAGAAGGCAATGTCAGGACGAGTATGAGCCAAATATATTAATTTTCCAACCAACCTCTGATATCTTCCAGTGTCAACTGGTGTGTCCCCTTTCTCCCAAAGTTTAGCACTTTGGTCCATCGGTGTGTCAGCAGGCTTACCACCACTCATACCTGTCTCTTGTAGGAGATCAATAACATACTTTCTCTGAGAAACAACAATTCCTTTCTTTGACCTTGCTACTTCCATGCCAAGGAAATACTTGAGGGGACCCAAGTCTTTGATTTCAAAATCTGCTGCTAAGTTTCTTTTTAATCTCTCCATTTCTATCTCATCATTACCTGTAAGAGTAATATCATCAACATAGACTATCAAAACAGTTATCATTCCATTTTGACCTGACTTTGTGAATAAAGTATGATCTGCTTGTCCTTGAGTATATTCCTGTTTCTTCACAGACTGAGTAAACTTTTCAAACCAAGCTCTCGGAGATTGTTTCAACCCGTACAATGACTTCTTTAGTTTACACACCTGTGACCCAAAGGTTTCTTCAAAACCTGGAGGGCAATCTATATATACCTCTTCTTCTAAATCACTATTGAGAAAGACATTTTTGACATATAGCTGATGGAGAGGCCAATCTATGTTAGCAGCAAGGGATAAGAGTATTCTGATTGTGTTAAGCTTTGCAACAGGAGCAAAGGTCTCTGAGTAATCTATGCCATAGGTCTGAGTGAATCCTTTTGCAACCAATCGAGCTTTGTACCTTCCAATTGATCCATCAAAATTGTACTTTATTGTAAACACCCACTTACATCCTACAGTTCTTTTATCTGCCGGCAGAGTTGTGGCATTCCAAGTTTTATTCTTTTCCAGAGCTTTCATCTCCTCAAAAAGTGCTTCCTTCCACTTTGGAATTTCTAGAGCCTCCTGTACATTCTTAGGAATTTTGACACTAGATAAATTAGAAGTAAATGCAGCAAAAGAGGGAGACAAGTTTGAATATGATACAAAGTTAGACAAGGGGTGCCTAGTACATGGCCTACCTGGCTTCCTAAAGGCTATGGGAACATTAAGATCAGTATATTGTTTCCTAAGTTCTATGGGAACATCAAGGTTGGTATATAGAGAATTAGGATCAAGGAGAGATTTACCTGTCTGAGTCGGTTGACTTTCACTCGGTTCAGATTCTTGGCCGAGTTGAGGAATATGGTGTTCTACTACTTGATCATTGTTTTTTCTGGCATAAACTTTGCTTTTCCAAATAGGATTTCCTTCCTCAAATCTTTTTTCTATTTCATTATAAGGATCTTTATCTGGTGCATTTTGATTAATTTCAGAAGAAACATTTGTTGGATCTTTATTTTGATTTGTTGCCTCGGATTCTGATTGATCCTTACTCATGGAAGGAGTAGGTTCATCTAAATTTTTCAAGGCATTTTCTTTAGGTGCAGATGTACATGGAACATAATTATGTGATATATACACATCTTCTGAGATAATTAAGTTTTCAAACAATTCAGGAGAATCTTCATTTGTTTTCCCCCTTGAAGATGATCATTACCAAAAAAAAGGTTTGTTTTCAAAAAAAGTAACATCCATTTTTACAAATATTTTCTTTGTATTAGGATCAAAACATTTATAACCTTTTTGAGTAGATGAATACCCAATAAAAACACATTTGATTGCATGGGGTTCAAGTTTACCAAGATGCTTGTGTTCGTGAACAAAAGCTGTGCATCCAAATATTTTAAGCGGTAAATCAAATAGAACTGAAGCAATAGAAAAATATTTCAAGAAACTTTGCAAAGGAGTTTGAAATTTCAAAACACGGGATGACATACGGTTTATTAAATGTGCAGCTGTCAATACAGCTTCACCCCATAATATTTAGGGACATTGGTAGAGAAGAGTAGTGCTCGTGCAACTTCAAGAAGGTGCCGATTTTTCCTCTCTGCAATCCCATTTTGTTGGGGTGAGTTAACACATGAACTTTGATACACAATTCCATTTTCAAGAATTTTTTTTCCAACAACTTTATTAAAGAATTCAGTCCCATTGTCAGTTTTAAGCACTTGTATTTGAGTGTTAAACTGTGTCTGCACCAATTTACAAAAGTTTTGAATTATTTGACCTACCTCTGATTTTTCTTTCAACAAGTATACCCAACAAAGTCTAGTATGATTATCTGTGAACGTGATAAACCATTTTTTGTTGGATAAAGTACTTGTTCGATTAGGCCTCCAAACATCACTATGAATCATTGAAAAATGTTTTGAAGGTTTATAAGATTGAATTGGAAAAGCACTTCGATGATGTTTAGCAAACTCACAAACCTCACATTGAAGTGAAGAAATGTCTTGTTCAACAAAAAGTTTAGGAAACAATGAACTTAAATACTTAAAACTATGGTGGCCTAATCTTAAATGCCACAACATAATGTCATCCTTATTATTTGAAACAAAAAAAGATTTAACAGGAGAAGAACTTATTGGTCCAAATTGATGTCTGGTTTTTGGTTCATCTTCCAAGTAGTAGAGTCCACCACTTTCCTCAGCAGTGCCAATCATCCTCCCCGAGATCAAATCCTGAAAAACACAATGAGTATCAAAGAAATGAGCTTGACAGTTTTTATTTGTGGTTAGCTTACAGCCAGATAATAAGTTGCAAGACAAATTTGGGACATGTAACACATCTTAGATGGTTAGTAAGGGAGACAAAACAATAGAACATTTTTCTGCCACGGCTGAAAGAGAGCCATCAACTATTTTAATTTTGGAATTTCCTGCACATGGTTTATATGAAGAAAATAAACTGGATTCACCGGTCATATGATCGGTGGCTCTAGAATCAACGATCCATGTACGGTTAAGAATGACACTAAGATGAGCTGATTTTGGGAAGTTACCTTTCTGGGCTATGGAGCATGAAGGTGTTTGAGACTCGAGGAGTTTATACATTTGGTCTAGTTGTTCCTTAGTGAATGGAAATGCATTTAGGGAAGATTGTGGCTCTTGATCAGAAGTTGCTTGAAGTGCACGACCCTCACCCCTTTTTCCAACTAGGAAACTTCTTGTGTGTGATAGCACCAGAATTTACAGTGATCACACCAGAGTTTACCATCTTTCTTACCATATTTCTTACTGTCTTTATTGAAGTTGTTTGTGACAAGGGCAAAACCATCGGTTGCTGAGTTTGACTTTCCCATCATCACTCTTTGTCTAGCCTCCTCCCTTCTGATTTCTGAAAAAATTTCCCGGATGGTTGACAGCGGATTATTTCCAAGAATTCTACCTCTTATTTCATCGAGTTCCTTGTTGAGTCTAGCAAGAAAAATAAAGACACGGTCATTCTCCTATGTCTTAATAAACTGAACACTGTCTTCAGTACACCTCCAGTTATAATCATAGCACTGATCCAACTCTTGCCAAATGGCCATCAATTCATTATAGTAGGTAGTGACATCCATGTCATTCTGCTTTAAATTCCATAACTTTGATTTTAAATCATAAATTTGAGAGAAACTTTTAATATCAGAGTAAGACAATTTTACAGCGTCCCAAACATCTTTTGCTGTAGGGAGATACACGTATGTTTTTCTCATACCTACATCCATAGTATTAATAAGCCAAGCAATAATAGAAAAGTTTTTAGATTTTCAGAAACTGTAATTAGGATGTGTTGTTGCAGGCACCGGAACATCACCGGTAAAAAAACCCAACTTCCCTTTGCCGTCTAGAATCAGTCGCACAGTCTGGGACAATTCAGCGTAGTTTGAGCCATCCAGTTTCTGAACATTAACCTGAAGAGAGTTATTTTGACTTCCACCTCCTGAGTTACTGTAACCACCATCAAATGGGTATCCATAACCGAACCGTTGGGATCTCCTCTGCCATGACCGGTTCCACCGTTAAAATTGTTGTTTCTCATGAAACTGGGCATGTTTGGCATGGTAAATCCACTTACTCTGCCTGAATTGTTGTTGGAGCCACCAGAATTGATGTTGTTGCCGCCGCCTCCACGACCTACGGGAGGAGGTGGTGTTTGCGTATGATCCGCCATAGTTTGGATCGGATAAAGAACGGGACGTCAGAAATTGTTTAAACTTGAATTGGATTTGTTTAATCGCGGTGTTTAACTTGTTTAAACATTGTTTAAATCGTTAACTCTTGAATCGGATTTGTTTAATCGCGTTCTGTTTAACTTGTTTAAACAATGTTTAAATCGCGAATTTGTTTAAATTGTTTAAATCCCACTAGTTAGGGAAAGGTATCACCCTAGCCCGAGCTCATGATACCATGTAGAAAAGCATAGGGTGATAAAACATTCTGTATATTTTATTACGAAGAAAAAAGGCTCCTTTTATAGGAGAGAAAATACAAAGTCAACTCGTTGATTCTAGGAGTAATATAATGACTCTTAAATAAGAAAATAAATAATACTAAATAAGGAATATTTCAACAAAGCATCCAATGGATCTAATGCTGTGACTCCTCTCACTAATGTTTCAGTGTTTGGGGACCTTTCAACTCCTTCACCAAAAATTATGCGAGCACCATGTTCAACCATTTGAATCATCAAAGCATTAGTTGAAAGTTCACAAGGACCATTGGTGGGGTTTATTATGAAATTGTAATTTTCCTTAGTAGCTGCTAATTGAGGTTTTGAAAGATAATCAAGGTTACTATACAACATGGATGGCAGAAATTTGTCTATATGACCCATTATTTTTAAAGTGATATCCAATTTACCAATTGTCCCTTTTACCCTCATCTTTTCTAAAATTCCCCCGAACATAGGAATTACCTTTTTTGCCCTTTGTCTTCCTAGATTTTTCTCAACTGAAGTGAGATCGATGTGCTCTGTCGATCTAGAGGCCATCTTTGCCGGATTTTGTCTGTGGCGGTGGACTTGTCTTTGCTCCTGAATCGGCGGCCGGTGACTCCGACGATGGTGGTAGCTTGGCCAATGACCCATTCCCCTTAACATAATTTTTCGGATCGGGCGGTTTAGGTAGCGGAATTAGTTGTGGAAGGACCATCACAGAATGGTTGGAATCCAACTGTTCTAGCTCTGGTGGTTGAGTGTGTGCTACCAGATCTTCAATTATTTGAAATTTTCGGGCAATTGCAAGCAAATCACCATCTGTAGGTTTGGGCGGTGGGGTTTGCCGTGCTATTGTTGCCGTAGGTTGAACGACCTTCTGCAATGGTGACAGAGGCTGCAAAGCCATCCTATGTGCACCTTGGTTCTCCGCCATTGTACTTAGCAACTTCATCTTCTCTGTCGCAACTACAGTCTCAACTGTTTTCGACTGAAACTCATTTGTTGAGGTGAGTTTCTTCTTTGACGTTGTAGAATCTATCGTTACCACCATCAATTTGCGGTGGTTGAGGTGAGTCCCATGACCACGTACTATTATCGCTCCATTCCTCCTCTTCGTGACAGTGGTGCACTCTTTTCCGTGGTCGCCCCCGATGACGGTTACGACGAGCCCGTTCCTCTTGAATGAGCTCGCGAATCTGCTCCACCGTGATTGTTGTTCAATCACCAACAGACGAAGCTGCTCAACTGCAACTTCAGCTTTGCTTATCCTGTTGTTCTAACGCATCAACACGATTCTCCAGTGTCTGATTGGATTGTAACTGAGGCTCTGGATACCAATTGATAGGATCCATGGTAATAAGGTAACTAAATAACAGATAAAACAGTAGAATATAGTAGTGAATAGAAATTCTTATTACTAGAAATAACTAGAGTTCATGTGGGATTTAGCTCACAATACAAGAAAGAAGACTAAAATGAAAGGAAAATAAGCTGCAAATGATAAAGGGAGGCACTTCGAGAGGCCTTAGCTAGCTCTCCTAGGGTAAAATTCACCACTCAAATCCTGCATACTCCACTAGAACCTTTCTGCTGCATATAAAGACAAGTCTCCAGTCTCTCTCTTCCACATGTCCTCTCACACACTCTCATGTAGATGCTGAGGGGACCACAGAGTTTGTTACACTAGTAGTGGAATTACCACCTTCACTCTTATTTTGTCTCCTAGTGTAAACTATCTTATGCTTATCAGTCACCAGTTCAACTCCCCCGGCACAAACAAAAAATCAAGTAATCAAGTAACAACCAACATTTGCCATTCCAGTAATAAAAATAACACCCAATATATTATTCACATCAAGCTATGAGTTTCAAATATGATTATATTAATTTAAACATTGTACTTCCTCTCCCAATAGACTAACCATATAAATTTATCAGATTTTTTTATACATTGTGTTGTGCAAGTAATAAATGCTTTTAACTAAGTTTAAGCTATACATGTAAGTCTTACACTGCATAAATATATGCTGTATAATTATGTATTTTCTTACAAATGCTTACACGCATATACCAAAATTTCTATGTATAAATGTCATGGATGCTGTCCACAATCATAAAATCTGTGAATGCATGCTTGTATTTATATGATTACATATGTGCATACACTGTTAAATGTATATGTAGCTGTGTAGAAGTTTTTGTTATAAGAAAAAGATGTGTAGAAGTTTTACATTATCTAGTGTCAAATTTCGGATGTGTACATTTTACTTTTAACTTTTGGATGATGGAGATTGGACTTGCCCTCCTTCTTTCCTGTTTAAGTGCTTTTGTCGTTCTGCCAATTTTGGATGGTTGTTTCCTGTGTACATGTGCTAGGAATTTCTCTTATTTGAAAACTGCATGATTTGAAATTACATGATTTTTTATGCCAATTTCCCCTTGACGTGCAATTTTTTTTATTTAATAAATTTATTTACTTGGTGTTATCCTATAGTTGTTACCAATTGTTCTCATGGTTTTAATTTTAACATCCATATCCTTGGAACAGGCCAAGTTTTTATATGGAAACAAGTTTTCCGCAGAAGAGTTGCAAAATATCAAACTCATGATTCAAAGCAGTATGTACAAGTATCTCAGCATTCTGCTTGAAGGAAGAGAGCAGTTTGAAGAGGAAGCTCTGACAGAGAAAGAATCTACTTCATTAGAAGGTGAAGGATCTGGACCTGGTATGACTTTACTTTTCTTTCATTTCTTCATTCTCTGTGATGGTGCTGTTTCACTTTAATTGTTACTGGCTCACTGCTATTTTGTTGAATGCTTACTGTTTCTCTTTAAGCTGATGGTTGTATTTTATTGCATTTGCTTTTAGTCTCAAAACTCAAGTGACCAAATATTGGTTTTCTTGGGAGAGAAATGACAGCTTTGACATTTGTTCTGTATGTTTCTTGGGTCATTATTTATTGTGGACAATTTAAGTAAAACCTTTCGTACTTGTCCTCACTCAGAATAAGCACAAAATTTTCATTTTTCTCAAAGCGACGATTGAGGTTTTATAAATTACATTCTATAGTCTTAGGTTTTGCATTTTCCTGTATTTTTTTTTCTTAATCTCTATCTCAATTTTTTTGTCAATATTTCTTCATGCTCGTCTCAAATTATTGTTCAATTGAACATTTAATGAAGAACAGTCATATTAAATGGCCCATAGAAGTAAATTTTGGATAACAAAATTCTGTGACTGTAAAGTGATGTACTACATATCCTCATTGTAGGTAATCAATTCAGTATTTGTTATACATATGTTAAACGACATAAAATTTAACTTCACTTCTTTTGTATTTAGTCCGACAATATTGTACATTTTTTATTATAATAAAGACAACCCAAACTGTCACAGCAACAACACCAAGGTTTATCTCACTTTTGACAACATGGGCCAATATGTACAGTACCATTAAGCTCTATCAAAAACCAAATTTTCGATAAAGCCGTTGGGATTGATACCCTTTTCAATGGTTACTTGCTGTATTGGTAGGAGTTCTAAATGTCTTTGGTAAAGCTTGAGTTCTGTGAGTGAAACTAATTAATTGTGTAACACATTTAACAGAAACAGCAACTGATGAAAACAAACCAAGCATTTACTCGATCAATCAAAGATTGAAGCATTTTTCTGACTGGTTGCTGGATATTATGGCTACGGGGGATTTAGAGGCTTTCTTTCCTGCTGCTACACGTGAGTATGCTCCTATGGTGGATGAAATATGGAAAGATCCTGCTGTTCAGGAAACATATAAGAGAAGAGAGGAATTGCATAATCTTCCTGATGTTGCTAAATATTTCTTAGATCGGGTATGTGACTACCATTTTGTTTTTACTATATTATTTTGAGAAGTATTTGGTGGGGTTTTGTCTTGTATATTTCCTTGGACTTGTGGATATGAGCTAAAATGTTTAAATATATGCAACTTATCTGGCTACAAAAAGAAACCTGAGTAGTAAAACAAAGCGGCATATGCAGAGAAGAAACTTGAATTTGCATTCTATAAATGTTATTGGTGAGGAAACACCATTCTTTCTATTTTATTTTTCCTTAAAAAGGAAGGACCTAACAAGTAGCCATTTATTGTCATTTAAAAGTAAACAACTTAACAAATTGATGGGTCAAATATGTTGGCTCTTTAGGAGAAATGAATGAATTTCTTCTGGACTTAATTGTTGATTGTGCAGTGGTTTGTTCTGTCTAAATCACCTGTAATTTGGGTTTAGTATTTGGTAATTGGTACCATAAACATATCTATATTAAGTAGAAGCTCATTTAACTAATTGTGGAATTGTTTAGTTTCAAAATATTGTTTTTTATTATATATAAAACTAGTTATTCTCTCGTCAAGATTTAGTGTAGTTTATGCATTGCTTACAAATTTGTGCTGAATATTCTGTTTAGAAGAGAAGTATAATATGCGTATGACTATTTCCCTAGTGTAACCTTGTATTTTGAAGTGGTTAATTGCAATCGTATTGAACTCCAAGAAAAGAGGTCCCTAAAACACCTAGCTGCCATATAAGTTAAGACTCACTGGAACCCTTGGTCAAGATTCATTTATACCATTGTGGAGCTAAATAATTGTTGCATGGTTGTACCTAGAAATTACTTCATTATACTTCTGATAGATATGGTGTAGTTTATACAAGGAAGCGCAGAAATAGGGGGAGGGAAGCACGTGCTCAGGGTGATGCAAATAATTAAATGCATCAGGTGTGACTGCCCACGTGGCAGTGAGAGAATAGGGCTCTAGATCCTATTTTTGTGGAACTAATCATTGGGAGTGGGTACAGAATTATTCAGTTGCAGTCAGTGCATGGGAGTGCTAAGCAGCTCGAAATACTTACCTTATCTTAAATTCCTGCATTTTATTATCTTCTTCATAGTATATTGTATACATGGTTAGATCCCGTTTGATCTCTAACCTTATTATAAGTAATACAGTATATTTTTTCTTTCCCTTGAATTCTGTGTTTGTGATTTCTATTTCTAGACCAATTGGATCCTATCAACTTCTCAATTGTATAAAATATTATCATACATTATATATTTCTCAAGTTTTTTTACTAGTAATTGTAACTTAACAATAAAATATATTAAACTTAATTTTCAATAAAGGAGGTATTGACTGGTTTATGTGTGTTCTCTGATAATTTTCAATTGACCCTTACCCTATATATTGAGATACTTATGAAACATTTAACTACATCGAGGAAAAGAAAGTTTGTGAAAACTATAATGGCTTTCATATTAGCCTATGAAGTATTTTATTAGGTATTAAAGTTTAAGTCATCTTAACAAATGATTGAGAATAAATGTTATAAGTTGATATGGTAAGTTTATTTATGATTTTTGACTTATGTCTATCATGTGGACAAGTAATTATGCACTTCTATGCAACTTTTAACGAGCAATGGATCTCTAATACTTTTATATGAAGGTTCTTTGGTGAGTTTAAGTCAAGCTGGTAATTGTCGGACATTTTATAAATCCTTAATAGCCTGTTCTGCCCAATATTATTAATAGGCCCATTACTAATTAGGGGACGGGAGGTATACCGCAAATGGGGATTGGTAGAAGGAGAGAGAGAATGACGAATATAAGAAATGGTGTGTGTGTAAAAACATGGGAATGGAAGAACTAGGAATTGGTTTGGGAGGTTAGTGGCTTGGTGCTGGGCAGAGGAGTGATTCTTCACTCCGCAGGTTTATCATTCATAGTTAGTTATTTTCCCTTCAGTCACAATCTTGTGAAGAGCTAGCTCTATTCCATGGAATTGTAGTGACTTTCTTCGTTTATATTTAACCTCTGTTTATATTTAATTTCAAAACAGCTTGTGTTAGTTCTTTCCTTCATTTATCTCTGGTCCCCATCAAAACCAGATTGTGAATATAGATTTATATGATATTACCATCTTGGAAAACATACAATTAGATAGATATCAACTACCCATCATTGTTATGGTATTGGCAACTTCTCTATGGATTGAAGATAACCTTCAATAGAATCTGAAATACTCTGTAAATTTGAAAATCATGATCTTAATTCTTAAACTATATAACTCATTCCTACTGTTTGGTCTATCTAAAAGTTGTCTCAGACAATATAAAATAACATAAGTTTGTCTTGTGCTTTTTCTATATAGGATTGTATTAGAATTTGAGAGGCCTATACTCAACCACAAAAGTTAGCTTTAGAGTTGAGGTTTGCACTATATTATAAATGCTATCGTTGCCATATCTCTAGCCAATGTGGGACTTCTAACACACCCCCTCACGCCCAACACTATTGGGCTTGGTGCGTGGAATCAACAACAACGGGTGGCCCAAATATGGGAGGTCTACACAATAAACAACAAATGGATCTAGGATAGACTCTGATACAATATTAGAATTTGAGAGGCCTACACTCAACCACAAAAGCTAGTTTAGAGTTGAGGTTTGCACTATATTATAAAGGCTATCGTTGCCATATCTCTAGCCAATGTGGGACTTCTAACAGATTGAATTTCTCTAACTTATTTCAAATATGATACGACTTTCTTTTAGTGTTTTGATTTTTCATTTGTCTATAGCAATACTTTTAAGAATGTGCGGTAAATATAATAGTTTCTGTTATGTGTTCTAAACATATGTGATCCTGCGCAGGCAATAGAAATATCAAGCAATGAGTATGAACCTTCTGATAAGGATATATTATATGCTGAAGGAGTAACGCAAAGCAATGGTCTTGCTTTCATGGAATTTTCATTTGATGATAGGAGTCCTATGACCGAGATATACAGTGAGAACTTAAATAACCCAGCTCCCCAAACCAAGTAAATCATTCTCTTCCATTTCCTTTTGTCTTGTTTTGTGGAAGCTTCTGAAAATGTTCTTAACTTTGTAAAATATTGTCCTTGGCTCAGATATCAACTGATCCGCATAAATTCAAAGGGGCTACGTGATGGCTGCAAATGGTTGGAAATGTTTGAAGATGTGAGGATAGTAATTTTTTGTGTTGCCCTCAGTGACTACGACCAAATGTGGCCTACTAGTACTGGTAAGCTTCAGAACAAATTGTTAGCAAGCCGAGATCTTTTCGAGAGTCTGGTGAAACATCCTTGTTTTAAAGAAACCCCTTTTGTGCTTCTGCTAAATAAGTATGATGCCTTCGAAGACAAGATAAACAAAGCTCCTCTGTCAACTTGTGAGTGGTTTTCGGATTTCTGTCCTGTAAGGCCCCATCACAACAATCATGTCTTAGCACACCAAGCATATTACTATATAGCTGTGAGATTCAAAGAGCTTTATTATTCCTTAACTGGCCTGAAATTGTTTGTGGGGCAAACGCGAGGTCGGGATCGTGTCTCAGTTGACGAGGCATTCAAGTACATTAGGGAGATCATCAAATGGGAGGATGAGAAGGATGAAATGTATGAAATTAATCCAGAAGAGTCATATTACAGTACAGAGATGAGTTCTGCTTTCATCAGACAGGATTGAATTCCCAACTTTGATAACCCTTGAGCTAGGATATTAAACGACGATCAAGGAGTCTTGCTGCTCCAAAGAATTTGTTTGAGAATTGTATTTATGAAGGACTGAGAGGTCATTTGGCTGGCCTATGTGTAGTAAGTTGTTTTGATTTGATTTCATAGGATCTTCCTGATCAGGTTCATATGATTTTTTTCCCCATGATAAATAAGCTAATTTGTTTGAGAGGTTGTAAATTCAGAGGTAATTTGTTGTCTGTACAGCTTATATATTGATAAGTAAGCAGCTTAAATTGAGAAAAAATAATAATTTGTTCTTTGCGTTAAGTTGCTATTATTATTATTATTATTATTATTATTACTACTACTACTAGTATCCAACCCCGTGTCAAGCACGGGTAAAAACTTGACACGGGTAAAAATGCGTTTGTAGATTTAGGGCCCCGTTTGGATTAGCTTATTTTTGAACTTACTCAAACAACTTTTGCAATATAAATTAGGTTTTATGCTATTTTATTAGTTCACACTAGTGAAAATTGTATTTTATTAGCTATTTAATCATAAACTACCTAATAATACATAAAAATTACATAAACTGTTTGCATAAGCTTAAAAATAAGCTAATCCAAACGGGCCCTTATAAAAAATAATCACTTTTAAAAATATTGCACCTGTTTGTTATAAAGTTTTAAAATAATCAGAAGATAAAAATAATTAGATAACAGCTAAAAATGAGAAGCTGCTAAGAATAGCTTCTCAAATAATAGATTATTTTTATAGGAGAGGGAAATACATGTTAAAAGGAAAAAGTTATTTTGTAATTAAAAAAATCATTTTTATATGTTGTATCCAAACAAACTAAGAGCTCATTTGTTATAGCTATTTTTTTTAAAAAAAATCACCTATCTTAAAAAAATAATCACTTTAGAGAATATTACGTCCGTTTGTTATAGCTTCTAAAAATAATCAGAATCTAAAAATAATCTAAAAACTGCTAAAAATAGTAGCTTCTTAAATAATAAATTTTTTTAGAAAGAGAAAACAATGGTCAAAAGGTAGAGATATTTTTTAGCAAAAATATCCTTACATAAATTTTAATATTC
The DNA here is from genome assembly GCA_951799995.1 of Trifolium subterraneum. Lineage (NCBI taxonomy): Eukaryota > Viridiplantae > Streptophyta > Magnoliopsida > Fabales > Fabaceae > Trifolium > Trifolium subterraneum. The sequence continues at coordinate 2,476,129 of OX637465.1, read as the reverse complement.
CAAAAATATCCTTGTGTTCTAATTCGATATAAGACTTCCCTCCTTAGACTTCCCGCCGTTTCTTCGTCTTCTCTGAAAATTGTTCCTCCGTTGATTCTTGCATAAAAGTTAGCTTTTTTATTCTTGCATAATTGTTTATTAGAGTATTCTTGTATATGTCGATTTCGATTTGTACTGTAAGTTTTGTTATTGCAGTATCATCTCCTAGTGATTACAGACTCATATCCCTCTGCAATGTGAGTCTCAAGATAGTTACTAAAACTCTGGCTAATAGGATAAAACTTGTCCTACCTGATGTGATCAGCCATAATCAGAGTGCCTTTATAGTTGGGCGTCTCATTACTTATAACACCCTCATTGCTTCTAACATATTCCACTACCTAAAGCACACTAACAGGAAGAATGGGTATGTTGGCATCAAAACTGACATGGCTAAAGCCTATGACAGAGTTGAGTGGAGTTTTCTTGAGGCAACTTTGAATAGCATGAGATTCCCTCAATCTATGACGCAGACTATCATGAAATGTGTGTCCACAGTGTCTTTTACAATCCTTATCAATGGCCAGCCTTCAAAAGCTTTCCAACCTCAGAGGGGCCTTAGACAGGGAGACCCTCTATCCCCTTATCTCTTTATTATATGTGCTGACGTTTTATCAGGACTAATCTCTAGAGCTCAAAATAACCATGATATTCATGGGATTAAAATTGCTCCAGGAGCTCCAGAGATTAGCCATCTTTTATTTGCTGATGACAACCTCTTTTTTTGCAGGGCAAAGAAGAAGGAAGCTTCAGTCATCTATGATATTATCCAGAGGTACCAAGGAGCATCTGGTCAATTGGTTAACTTCAATAAATATGAACTGGTGTTTAGCAAGGAAGTGGGGGCTGAAATAAAACAAGACATAACTCAAATTCTCCCTATCCAAGTGGTTGACCATATAGCAAAATACATGGGCATGCCTACTCTAGGTGGCAGATCCAAAAACCAAGGTTTTAACTTCATTATGGAAAAAATCTAGAGGAAACTAAAGGGATGGAAGGAGAAAAATCTCTCCTTTGCTGGAAGAAGTACCTTGATTAAAGCTGTTGCACAAGCCATCCCAACCTACTTAATGAGCAGTTTCCTAATCCCTAAAGGTGTTTGTGAACAAATGGAGAAGATGATCTGCAATTTTTGGTGGGGTAGCTCCACAAATAGTATAAAAATCCATTGGGTCAACTGGACAAAGGTATGTAGGCATAAAAAGGCTGGTGGGATAGGATTCAGAAACCTAAGAGCTTTCAATGAAGCCCTCCTAGCAAAACAAGGGTGGAGACTCATCACTAACCCAAATTCTTTGATAGCCCAAATGTTGAAAGCTAAATACCATCCTAAGGTCTCCTTTCTCAAAGCTACACCTAAACATTTTATGATATGTGACATCCTGAATGTGTTAAACTCTGTTAATATATGAAATTTTAATGTTGGAATTTTCGGGGTGTTACAAGAACCATTGGAGCTGTTACTCGCTCGCATAGAGGATCTGATGATTCAAATCTAGGTGAAGCTATGAGGCTTAACGATGCACTTGATTGGCTTGAGCATGATAAGTTCTCTAAGGTTGTGATTGAAATGGACAACCAAGCGGTGGTTAACACTGTGAAGAAGAGAGCAACGATCAGGAAAGTGTGGGGAGTTGTGGTTTCGCGGTGTGTGAGGTTTCTGCAGATCAACCCTAACTCCACCATAGCATGGGTCAAGAGGAGTGGGAATCGGGTCGCCCACGAACTCGCAAAATGGGTTGAACAAGAACCGAATAAAGTTTGGCCCAACTCCTTTCCTTATTGTATCTCTACCCATATTCTAAAAGATATGATCACTGTGTAATTTTGTCTGTTTAATAAGATGTGTGTTTTCAAAAAAAAAAAGAAGTTATTATTAAATATAAATCAAGTTATTATAAATTTTAGGTGAATTGTCGTTCACTATTACACCTGTTTCTTTAAACATGGTGTCTAATATTATAACATAACTCTTTTACATCTAGTTTTTCTCACTTTTTTATATAACAAGTGTATTATAAATTTTAGGTGACTAATCTTTCACTATTACACCTCTTTTCTTTAAATGTGGTGTCTAATATTACAACATAACTCTTTTACACACATTTTCAATAAAACAAGTGTAATATCTCTAGTTATATTCTTATTTTTGCACTAGTGTGAACACCTACAATATATAAATATACAATTAATTATTACTAAAAAAATCCATCCAATTCTTGAACTAGCAGAGACAATATATATTTTGACAGAATTGCATTTTAGCATATATTTTAAGCATAAGCAGTTCGCTAAACATCAAGAGAGGTTAAAGAAATATATAATACCTCCATCCAATTCTTTGTAATACTAGCAGCGACAATGTCAAGCATATTCTTCATTACACAATATCCACAGTCATTGTCGTTAGGTTGTACCCTTGTTTACATATAAACGAGATTTAGTTAATACATATATTTGGAAAAAAATAAAAATCAATCATGTGTTATGAACGTAAATAAATATTAAAATTTACACCACACTTACTTTGGAAAAAATCCATGTAGCCTTCTTTCTATTACCAAAAGTTGTTAATTGATGAACTTTAAAAGCACTAGAAAAATTTAAAAATCAACAAAGTTTTAATAGGCAGTAAATGGATGAACAAAGGCAAACTAAATAAATAATAACTTACTCTGTAAAAAGATTCATCGCTGCTTCAGGTACCTTACGGTGTAACGAACAAAGGCAAACTATAACATTCTCTTTAGGACACATAATTATTAATTGTCAATGTCCGCTGTACACATGAAAGAAAAATTATTAGTGACTAATGCTATAAAAATAAATAAGAAAATACATGTAGCTTATTAATGACTATGCTATAATTATATACTCTCTCCCAAAGATGTGGTGCTAAGTAGCACACTTTGTTTAGATCACGCAAATGATTTTGTATGTATTGTTTACCCGCCTTTTGAATTTTGACTGGCTTTGATGCAAAATTCAATTGACATGAGTCCAAAAATGCAAACAGATCTGAGTTTTTTGTGTCTTTGGAAAGACGATGCATATACCTCAATAGTAAAGAGAGAAAAGAACATAAGACTTTTTAATATACTTTGGCGACATCTTAAAGTTGTAGAATTGATAGCAGTTGTTAGGTTTTTCAAATTGGCTTAATTTTACAAAAACAACAAATAGCCAGATGTAGTGGCAGATGTGGCTACATATGGAACGACATTCTAAAAGCCTGAATATGCGAACAGTTTGTTTGTGCGCGTTGTCTTTCAAGCTTATCCGGTTATGTAACTTTAGCGCGCTGCTTGTGCCTCAAGACTTGGAAAGCGCTTATGTTTTGTAGATATCCGATAGCATATTAAACCTAAAATATACTCCTATATTTTAGGATTTCGATGGATTGGCTTAGCTTACAAGCTGTATCGGATATGTTGCTTTTTTTATAGTGATCTGAAGACCAAAAATCAAGGAACTAATTTTATACTTCACGAGCTATATATATTGAAGAACACATACGTTTAAAAGTTACGAAAACTCTTGTGAAGAAAGATATATTTGTGTCTAGGGTTTTTAGTTGTCTCGTGTGTATTTTTGTGAGCCTATCTTGTATCTCCTTGATACTTGCTTAGGACTGTGGTCTTGTGTTGTAAGGGTTTTAGTCTACTCCTAAGCTTTTAAGCACGGAGATAGGTTATTGTTTTGAAGTGTGACTTCACTGTGTTCAAGGTTAGATCAATCACACTGACTGTGTGGTTAAGAGGAGGAGAGATAGGTGTCTCTAATCTAGGTGGTCCTAGGTTGAAGAAAGCACGGGTAGAAACTAGGTGACGAAGTGTAAACGGGTCGTTTGCTGGAGACTTCTAACTAGTTTTATCATAGTGAATTCACTCCTGGATTGGTATCCCCCAGAGTAGGTCGTGTTATACGCCGAACTGGGTTAACAAACTCCTGCGTTCATTTAATTTCCAGTTACTTATTATATTGCATACTGTTTACTTCGTTGTGCACACTGTAGTTGCAAAGGTAGGCACATCCTGTACCCCATTGCTACGCCAGAATTTCAGCAGTAACAGAAATGTATTTACGTGCACCAAAGCTGTAGAATTGAAAAGTCAGGCCAATTATCACCCACCAATAAGTCTTTCATATACTTTGGCGACATCTTAAAGTTTGAGACAACCTTATCATGTTCTAATCGTATGGGCAAATATGTTTTCCTTTTCACAATCATGCATAACAATTTTTGAACCGAGTTTGTGTCATTATCTAAGTCCTCCTTAATGTTTGCTGGTGCAACAGAACAACTAGCTTTCATACTATCATAGTTGCCTGCAACATGTTTTGGAGAACAATCGTCAACCACTTGCTTTGTTGGGGAGACGTTTTGTGAGAAACCGACACTCTTAAGTGTCTCCATCATTGTTTTTTGCATCATTTGACGCTCTTCAACAATCTTCTCTTCAAATTCAACTCGCATTCTTGCTTCTAGTTGTGAGAGCTGCTCCTCGACATTTGGTGATGAACGTGAAACCCTTCCAAAACAATTAGTAAATGTAGCACCTCGTCCTCCAACACCACGAACTTGGCCACCATGCTTGATAAACTCCAATTTAGTGTGTTTTATGTAGATATTTTTTGTGTTAATATAGAGTAATTATTTATTATTATATATATTATTAACTTGATTCGCTGTATTATAGAAAAAAGAACAAAAGAAGCAAATCTACCTTTTTTTTCACTTAAATATATATTACTAGTTATTATTAATATTCAGCACTTAAATATATTACTAATTATTATTATATTATTTTATTAGATACAAATGGGCCAAGATAAAAAGCTAGCGTCAAACACACAGGGAGTAAACCTAACAAATTAAGAAAACAAAGCTTCTTTGTCTTGGAAGAGCTGAGGTGGTGCACAGACAAGTGGGTGTTCACTTCTATCAATTAGCAACAAGTCTTCACAATTAAGAAAACCAATTTGTCCTATACTAATAGAGGCGGCACCAGAAGAATTGCAAGTGGATGAATACAAGAGTATAAATAGAGCACTTAAGGTCACAAATTGGGAACACTTTCTTCTGTTGAAAAACACGGCTGAGAGAGGAAAAATCACAAAATTGGAATTCATCAAGTCACTTATTGTGATACATTGGAAGAGCTTTGGATTGAAGATTGAAACTTTGGAGTAACATATTTTCTTCATTCTAGGGTTATTTCTTACTCTTAATTTCATGAATTCTACTTCTATTTTGGTGTACTTTTTTATTATGGATAGCTGAATATATTCTAGGGTTAGGTGGATCTTGTAAGTTAAGAATCCTTTATGTTCTAGTTCTAATTGAATTTCAGTTTTTATTTCAATTGAGTTTATCCTATTAATTTTATCTCTTGAATAGGATTGATCAAACCTTTTCATGTTTCTAATCACTTAATTGAACAGCGATTGTACTGCAATTAACTGGTGGACCTATAGGATAAACAAGATTAAAATTATTGCATGATCAAACTTTAATTTTAATCTTCCAATCATTCAACCTTTTTGTGTTTTATGCTTTTCTTGAATTTAAACACTTTGCATGACCAAACAAGGGGTTAATTTAGGAAAAAGAATATTAATCTTGAATGACCAAACGGATTAATAGTTTTAGTGAAGGGATTGGTAATTGAATAAATGTGAAGAAATTCAATTGGAACTAAATATAAGGGAATCCAGACTTACAAGTGAAACCGCAACCCTAGACCTCTCTCTACTGATTTACAACTTCACATTTTAATTCTTGTTCATGCTCAACTTTTCCAAGGGCATTTGTTAGAATATCATCACGTCCCTTTGGAACAAAGTTGCCCTTTTCCGTCTCTTCAACTAGAGAATCCTACAAAATGCGAAGTGAATTAATGTTTGCTTAAATATACTTTGCAGCACACTTGTTTTTTGCACACGTAATGATTAAAGCTTGAACAAATAGAAGTTTATTACTTACAATTTTCTCGGCAACAACTTGTGTAGCCGTTGATGCGTACGAACCATCTTTTGTTTGTCGTGCCCTCTTCCATGACTCATGACGTGGGGGTGGAGATGGATCACGATCATTGTACTCTCTCAACAAGCTCTTTTCAGCTATCAAAGTCTCCGTAAGAAATTCATACCCTCCACGTGATAATTTATGTGGGTGGCAATTGTTGGCCACTTTTTCCTTGGCCTTTCGACTCTTTTCCTATTATAATGTCAAATCATTACTATAAAACATAAATACAGTACTACAGCTCCAGCAGAAACAGAAAAAAAAAACATAAATACAGTACAGCCGCGTCCCGACAAAACAGAAAAAAAGAAGCCAACTACCCCCAAAACAGAAATATAGTACTAACCTTAAATTCAGGGGTGTTCGGGACGCCACAAACTGTGTCCATACATCTTCTTTAATATAAGTATACTTCACATATGGAGGAGGACGGTCATTTTTGGGCTTTGAAATATATTCTCTCGTGAGTTGTGTCTTAAAACCTCTCCATCGGTCTCCCGCATAAGATAACCATGTTTTCCTCAAAGATTCTCTATCAGGATCTTCATTAATTACTAGAATAACAAAATAACTCTACATATATACATACAAAAAAAATTTAGTTTTTTTTAAACACCGTAATATTCTACTTTAAATTATTAGAGAAGAGAATTAATTCAAAGGAGGTTAGCATAAGATCAAGTAGGCCTTATTATAATTACTACCTTAAGCAAATATATACAGGAGTATGATTACTTTGGTAGTGTTGAATGAGTAAAAAAAATTAGTTTCCCTAAATGCTCATTTAGATGCTGATTTATGTTTGATGAGATGTTAATTGGTTGTGGTATAAATTGGGAATTGATAGGTTGTGCCAAACATTGATTTACTGAACTTGGTTGCAGGAAAAACTCACATTTTAATAAGGTAAATCGATTTACCTCTCATGTAAATCGATTTACCCTTGCCCTGGGAGTGAAGAAAAATGAGTTTTTTGCTATTTTGTCAGGGTAAATCGATTTACCTCTCAGCTAAATTGATTTACCTGCTCCTTGTATTGAAATATCAACTTTCTGCACTTGGAAAAACCCATTCTGTTATGCCTATATAATTCCTAATTTCTAACATATCAACTCACAACTTATTGAATATGATGTTAGCTACTCACAACCATTTGGAACATGCTTAAGTGTGGTATAGTAAATGAACTTAGAAATGACATAAGTGAATCCTTTTGGATAAATGAAGGCAAATACATATCACTTGATACAAAAATTAAAGGATAAATGATAAATTTTAAATACTTCAAGATCACTCCACATTTTATCTTTTTCTTTCTTGTCTATGTCCTTCCACTCATCTTTCAAAATACTACAACTACTTCGAGCAAGAAATGACAAATAACTCTTAAACGTTTTTGAATAAGCACCAGAACAATTCCAAGTTTTTGTATCAAATTTGACAGTTAGGAGATCACCCGATTGATGAACTTTGGTAAGATGTCTCATCATAGTAGCACCTCTACCAATATTTTTTTTGCTTGAAGAAGCTGTGACGGTTGAGTCAGCCATGAATCTGCTTACACAAAATGAAAACATTGATTACGATCAAAATTAACAAACATACTAATTATTAACAAAAAATGCAAATGGCAAAAGCAAAGGTGTAATTAAATCAAAATTCATAAACATACTAATTATAACTTATTACAAAAAAAACACAAACTTATTCAATGAAAAAACACAAATGTATAAACTTGTTAAATCAAAATACACAAACGTACTAGTCCGGCCATATCCCTTCTTGATGATCCGAACGAATAGCTTGCACATCATCCTCTTCATCTTCTTCAACAAAGGTAGGCACATTTGTTGAGAGAGGAAGAGTTTCGGAAATATCAAGAATCACATCTTGATTTTCATCACTACCTTGCACATTTTTTCCTTGTAAAACCACCGACCACCTGCTGTTAGGAGAAGGATCTTTAACATAAAACACTTGTTTTGCTTGGGATGTCATGATGAAAGGTTCGTCGGTATAAGCTAACTTAGAAAGATCAACCAATGTAAATCCTAATTCATCGATTCGTACACCACTGTTAATATTAATCCACTTGCATTTAAATAGAGGAACTTTAAACGTAACGTAATCAACCTCCCAAATCTCTTCAATCACCTCATAGTAGGGTGTAGATGCCATAACCGGGTTTTTATCCTTGGAACTAGAGAAATACATTGACTCAGCCACAACCATAACCCCACTATTTTGCATGGTACTACGATCATCCTTTAGTTTTGTATAAAAGGCGGTTTTATTGATATCATATGCACTCCAAGTTATTATGTTACGTTTAGGCTCATAGGACAACCACTTTATTGTATCAAAATCAGTACCATCATTAGCAATGTTTTCTTTAAACCACTCAGAAAAACTCTTATTATGTTCTTGTAACAACCCTTTTTCATTCATTCTTGGGTACTTTTTCTTTACGATGCTTTTGTGATCAGATAAGTAAGGTTCAACCTCATCCGTGTTATTCAATATATACAAATGTGCCTGAAGAATTACCTAACCATTCATGCTCTTGACATTTAAACCTTGTATACCCATACTTTCACATCTTCCATCGTGACGAGACTTGGGAACCCCTATAGCATCCACTTCTGACAAATAGTTTGAACAAAACTCAATAGCTTCTTCTACAATGTATTTCTCAACGATCGATGCTTCCGGACGGTGCAGGTTTTTTGTATACCCTTTTAGGATCTTCATATATCGCTCTATTGGAAACATCCACCTTAAATAAATGGATCCGCACAATCTAATCTTTCGTACTAGATGAACAATTAAGTGAACCATAATATCAAAAAATGAAGGAGGGAAATACATCTCCAATTGACATAAGATAACTGCAGGCTCATTTTCCAACTCGTCTAACTTCAATGGATCAATGGCTTTACAACATATTGCATTGAAGAATAAGCACAACCTACTTATAGTTTTCCTAACATTGTCAGGCAATATCCCACGAATAGCCATGGAAAGGAGTTGTTGCATCAACACATGACAATCATGAGACTTTAAGCCAATTAATCTGAGATCTTTCATTGATACAAGCTTCTTGACATTTGATGAGTAATCATGTGGCACTTTGATACTTTGTAAACACTCACAAAAACTTGTTTTCTCTTTCTTAGACAAAGTGTAACATGCTGGTGGCAAATATGTCTTGTTTGTTATTTGTTGTGGTAATAACTCTTTTGTATACCCAACAAATCCATATCCAGACGAGCATTTATACCATCCTTTGTCTTGCCTGGAATGTTGAGAAGTGTTCCGATTACACTACCACATACATTTTTCTCCACGTGCATCACATCAATACAATGTCTTACATCAAGACAGGACCAATATGGAAGATCAAAGAACACTGACCTCTTTTTCCATGCAATTTTCACATCAGACTTCTTTTCCACATCAGACTTTTTGTTGGCCTTTTTTTGCCCTTTCCAATACCCTTTGCAACGTCCTTTCCAAAGACAACATGAATATCTCGTTGTAGTTCATAAACTTGCTCTCCAGTTAAAGGCTCCGGAGCAACACGATCCTCCGTGTGATCATTGAAAGTTTTCCTCAATCTACGATATGGATGATAACGGTTTAGAAATCTCCGATGCCCAAGATACACAGTCTTCTTTCCCTTTTTCAATTGTTTGAAATTTGTGTCTTTTGCACATATAGGACAAGCTAAGTGCCCTTTAACGCTATACCCAGACAAATTGCCATAGGCCGGAAAGTCGTTGATAGTGAAAAACAACATGGCACGCATATTGAATTGTTCTCCAGAATACGCATCAAGAACATCAACTCCTTCCTCCCACAACAGTCTTAAATCATCAATTAGGGGACTTAGATAAACATCTATGTCATTTCTGGGTTATCTTGGACCCGAAATCATCATCGACAACATAATATATTTACGCTTCATGCACAACCAAGGAGATAGGTTGTATATCATGAGTAGAACAGGCCATGAACTATGGTTAGTACTTTGATTGCCAAACAGATTCATTCCATCAGTAGCAACTCCAACTCTATGGTTTCTCTACTCCTTGCCAAAATTTGGAAACAAAGAATCTATTTTCTTCCATTGCAAAGAATCATCTGCATGGCGAATTTTTCCATCACATTTTCTCTCTTCTACATGCCATCTAAGATTCTTTGCGTCATTTGCATTAGCGAACAATCTCTTGAACCTTGGAATTATTGGTAGGTACCATACAACTTTCGCGGGAGAATCCTTTTTCGTCACCTCATCATCACTAGAATCACCATCTTTCTTTTTGTAGCGTGACGCCATGCACTTTGGACAATGATTATAGTTTACAAATTGTTTTCTGTATAATATGCAATCATTAGGGCATGCATTTATCTTTTCATACTCCAAACCCATCGGGCACAATACTTTCTTCGCCTCGTAACACCGGTTTGGCAGTATGTTACCTTCAGGAAGCATTTGTGTCAACAATTCAAGCAATTCGCAAAAACTTTTGTCAGTCCACCCATTCTTTGCCTTCAGATTAAACAACGTTAACACCGCTGACAAACGCGTAAAATTTGTGCATCCCGAGTACAAAGGTGTATCCTTGTCGCTGCACAAAGTATCATGCACATGCGCCCTCTTAAACGAGTCTTCTCCGATATCACGCATCATGTCTTCAAGACGATCATCAATATATACACTAACTTTTTCACTTTCGGACACACTTCGCTTTGCTACTACTTCACCGGAGGCATGACTATTCCAGACACTTGAATCTTGTTATATCAATTGTAGGCTTTGTCTTATTTGTAGACATTAAGCCGGTTTATGCTATTAACTCGGGTGTTGTGAGCTTGTTCACAGATTCATCTTTATTAGTTTTTAGCGAATTTGAATATGTAATGATTTTGATTGATGTACTCTACCAATTTGAATGAATGAATATTGTTGTTTTTTTGTAAAAAAAAAAAAAAAACAGTAGAATGAAGGTGCGTGGAGAAAACACAAGAAGGGGGGGTTGAATTGTGTTTTAGATATTTAAAAACATTTCTAGATATTGAATCTATCAGAGTCTTTAAGCACAGCGGAATAGTTCACACAATCAACTTTAAACTGAGTGAATGATGAAGGAGTAAATGAGAGAGTGAGAGAGAGAAAGAGACACAATAATTTATACTGGTTCCCCTCACAAATTGAGAGTACTCCAGTCCCCTTGCTTCCAAGGGATTTCACTATAATCACTAAGATTACAATTCAGATGCTCAAGCACACAAGCATGAGACTTCCTTGCTCAAGTCACACAAGACAAGAGACTTCCTTGCTCAGAGTCACACAAGACTAAGAGACTTCCTTGCTCAGAGTCACACAAGACTAAGAGACTTACTTTGCTCTAATCACTAAGATTGAGACTTATCAATTACTCACGCAGGAGTAATACTAACTTCTAAGCTTAAACTTATTACAACATAATAACTTCAGAGGCTTGAGCTAGTTTCTATTCTCACTTCATTTGAGAGATGTTTGCTATTACAAATCTTTATTCTCACTTTATTCTGAGAGATATTTTCTATTGAAGCTCGTTAGTCATCAATTCTTTCTTTTGCATATTTATATGAGTTGAGAAAGACATTGAGACGTTGGAGAAATTCCCGTTGTAAAATGGACAGCTGTAGTCTTTGAATATCCTTTGAGTAAAGCCACGTCTTCTTTGCAGTTAAGCTTTACCTTTACTGTTTGTCCAAAATACAGTAATAAGGTACAGCTAGCTCCTAGAGAGAGTAGGATCACATCCTTTGTGACCGTTGTAATTAGTTGTCCTTAAACAAATCATCAGGCTTGATAAGAGTAGTTGATGTAGCCCTTCTGATGACTAGGGGAATTTCCTTTGCTTCTGATTAACCTTTGATAACTTGGAGTCTGATTGGTCTTGAATAAATGGCCTCTGATAGTCCTTCGTATTTCAGCTTCTGAACGTCTTCATCTTCTGAATAACTCTTGACTAGCAGATAGCTTCTGAACTCTTGTAGGCATCTGAACATCTTTGAGCTTCTGAACTTCTCTAAGCTTATGAACTCTTGTAGACATCCTGATCCTTTTTGAGCTTCTGAACAATTATAGCTTCTGACCACGTTTTAGCTTCTGAACTCTTTCAGAGTGTAATGATTCAGACTTCCATAAGGTTTCATCAGAGTCTAAATCAAGTGTGCTCTTGATATAACTTTGGATTCTCCTGCACACTTAATTTAAACATTTGTAACATCAATTGTCCATTTAATACTTTTTTATTATCAAAACTCAAGGGTGTGTTCTAAGACACATTTTGTTCCAACAATCTCCCCCTTTTTGATGATGACAAACATAAGTATTAAATACAATTGTTGTTGATAAAAATCAGCTATGTTGACATTAGGCTTCTGAGTTTTGCAAGCTCCCCCTAAGTCTGATATCCCATAGGGTTATGTTTGTAAGCTCCCCCTATTTTGTATCCATAGTTAATTTTAATCAGTTTCAGAATTACTTTATTATATGACTTAAATTATTCATATTTTACTATATAAAGAACAAGGTTTGCAAGCTTCTTCTTTTCATAGTGTAATAATCTTTGAATAAAGTTGCACCCTTACTCAAGAACTATCTATGAATAATAAACTTCAATTAATAAATGTATTCTCCTTGAAATTATGCGCTTAATGAAGATGCAAGATGAAATAAATATTTAAATTAAATGACAATAGGATCTGAGGCACTAGAAACGTATACACACACACTTGGTTCTGATGGTTATCATGAAATACAGTTTCAGAGTTCAAAATATTTTTCAAACAGTTCCGAGCTTAAAAAAATCTTTTCAAAAATAGTTCAAAGCTTAAAACAGTTCAGAGCATAAAGCAAAACTTTTGAAAAATAGTTCAGAGCTCTTTAGCACAATATTTTGAAATCCTCAAGATCAGATTGTCATATCAAGGCATGTACCTCATGCCACTATTTTGACCACTCTCCTACGTTCTCTCTCTGAAGCACTACAAAGCCCTAAAAAGCAAAGTAATTTCGCTTCTTCCAACAATTGATTTACCAATATTCTTTCTTCCCCTTTTGTCATTATCAAAAAGGTAGTATAAGCAATTTAATTAACAAGTACAACGTCCAATACGGTCAAGCAGTAGTGGTTGAACGCATTTAAGACCTTGTCGGTGAAATGTGCTTATAAAAAGAGAGAAGCATAGTCATTTTATTCACACAGAATAATCGTAGGTTTTGATAGATCTTTTGAGAGAAAAAATGAAACGCTCAGAGAATAAGAAGGTAGTTTCAAAGAAAGATAGTCAAGATAGGAGAAAACATAAGAAGAATTCAAGAGAAACAAAGCCAATGTCTGTTACAGAAGAACACAGTTCAGAGTCTGAAGAGAAATCTTTGGACGCTGACTGTTTTAAGTTTCCGAAGACATATATTCCTGAAGAAAATCAAACTGATATCCAAGGCTCTAGAGGAGCTAGAGTCTTTTCCTGAAGGAAACCAAACTGATGCATCTGAGTCGGTTTCTTCAAGAAAGACTACTAGTTGGATGGCTCAGCCAAAAGCTCAACCTTTCCCCTCTACAAAGGTCATAGTTAGGCTTGTAACCACAAATATGACCTTTGGAACATCCAGAAGATAGTCCTTAGAAATTTTTATATGTAATCCAGAACTTATGTTCTCAATGAAATAAAAATTCATTACTTTGGCTTGTTTATTTTTGATTTCTTATTTATATTTCTTCTCTTGTTATGTAATTTGATTCTTTAAGAATAACCAAATATTGTACTCATTGAAAATCAAATTTTATGAATGTAACACAATATTTTGAAGTCTTCATTGAAAAACTGTTTGTAAATATTAAAGCTTATTTAAGAAATAAATCTCACAAAAACAGTTATAATCAGAATGAAATGAAAACAATCAGATTAGCACATAATGAGTGAATATTTAAGATTGGCAAACAAAATCATTAAAAAAACATTCAGAGGTATGTACTTAATCCTACCAATGTGCCTAACAAAAAATATTAAACTGCAGATAAACACATAAGCACTCAAAGAAATCCTAGGGGTTTATTGGGGTTGGTTATGGAGAGAAGCTAGGGTTTTCATAATCTCTTTTTGGTTTCCATTGACTTCCTCTATCATCCCAATATACTTATCCATCTTGGCTTTGATTTCTTCAATTTCAGCCTCATATACTGGATTTCTCAGATGCTCTTGATTGCTCCTTAGATTTTCTTGGGTAGGTTCATTCTGATTACTGTCTCTTATAGTAGAGGATTCAGGGTGATTCCTCTCTGTGTTCTTTTGATTTTGAATGACCTCTTCAACCACTTTATCCTTTCCCTTGTCAAACCTCCTCTGTTCTTCAATATCAGCCTCCTGAAGACTATGCAGCTTCTTTACTAATTCCTCAGTCAAGCTCACCCATTGTGCAGCATATTCAGATGAAGACATGTCAGAATGTCTGAGTCATGAATACCATGTATCTGACTTAACAAGCTGTTACATTCACTCAAGATATCAATGTTGGTTGAGTTGGTTGGATGAGGTTCAGAATTTGAGGGTGAAGAGGTGTGTTGAGGCGATGATTGTGGTTGTTGTTGCTGTTGATCAAAAGCTTTAAGATGAAAATCATTTACATAAAGCTCTCTGACCATAGCATCAACATGGTTTGATGGTGTGGAATTTTGGATTTCTTCTGAATCAACAAGTTCACTAAGTTTTGAAACATTAGAGTGAGGTTCAAGTTCTTCAGTACTTTGTTGTTCAGGTTGTGTTTGGTTATGTGATGGTTGAAGTTCAGGTAGTGTTTGAACAGGTTCTGGTGAGAGGTGAGGTTCAGAATGGGTTATATCTGGTATGGGAGGTTCTGAATGGACAGGTTCTGAGATGAGTTGTTTTAATGTGAGCTGGTCTTCAGGACTTGTCTGGGTGGATGAGTTCTGAACTAGATTTGTGGTTTTGGTTTGATTGGATAATTCACCACCTAAATGTTCCTCAAGGAAATGTAGATGTGAATTTCTGGGTTGAGTTGATGATGGGGTTGGTTGAGTCTCTTGAGTGTTTACAACAGTAGGTTTAGACAAAAATACATTACCTGAGTTGTCCTTGGAAGAGCTTTCAGCACGTTTCTTTTTCTTGAGTCTGACACTCAAAGGTTCATCATCATCCTCACTTTCTTCATCATCCATTACTATCACAGTTGAACTCCCAGCCTTGGACTTGATCTTTCCTTTACTCTCTGCCCTTGCAGCTTCACTCTTCTCCTTCTTTATCTTCACCAGCCTCTTCCTTTTCTTCTTCAATTCTTCTTCTTCAATCTCAAGCTCTTCTCCTTGACTTTCTAACAGTTGTATATATTGATTGACAATACCATTTGAGACAGCAGGTATGTCAATCTTATATCTCTTTACCATTGAATCTTCTGAGTGAGGTTGAGGTTCAAATGGATCAGAAGGTTGCATTTATTTTCCTGCTAGCAAGTTCATGTTGGAGAGGGTGTGAGCAGAGATTGTAGAGGCTCT
The DNA here is from genome assembly GCA_951799995.1 of Trifolium subterraneum. Taxonomy (NCBI): domain Eukaryota; kingdom Viridiplantae; phylum Streptophyta; class Magnoliopsida; order Fabales; family Fabaceae; genus Trifolium; species Trifolium subterraneum. The sequence goes on along the minus strand of OX637465.1, from coordinate 2,460,490 downwards.
GATTTCCCTAATCAGATTGTCATGACCAGCAGCCTTGATTACATCTATCACACCACATTGATAGAAGATTTCACTAAGGATTCTTAGATAGATGACATGAACATTTGGCTTGGATTGCTTCTGAGTAGCACTCACAGCCTTGCAGAGGTGATTGAAGATGTATTTTGCCCAGTTCAAATTAAATTTCCTTGTGAGAAAATAGACAAAGTGCCTATGATCCCATGAAAGTTGATCAGAACCTCCACTCCTTGGAAATATTGATCCTAGAACTATTCTGGCTAAAACTTTCTGAGTGGGCTTCAAATCACTTACTTTGTTGCTCTCACAACTCTTCCCTTTAGCGTAGCACAGCTTGGTCATGTTCACTAGAAATTCTGAATTCTTTGCTTCGCTTTGGCTATAGGTATGGTAAGTGCCTTCATTGGGAATAGATAACACCTTAGCCAGATTTGAAGCAGTGAGAATCACTTCAAAACCACATACTACGGAGTGTACTTCAGTCTCTTCAACTATCCTCAATCCCAACTCTTGAGGAGTCTTGTCCTTATTTTCCAACTTCTCCTTCTTCTTTGCATCCAGCTCCTTGTTATAATCTTCAACTGTCTTCACCTTGCTTCTGATCCAGAAATCTTTTACCAGAGTAGGATAGATTGGACCATTTAATAACTTCATGTATCTAAAGCTCCCACTATGATCAATAAAGAACTTTAGCACATCAAAATGATTCTTATCCAAACTATCAAAGTCCACTGGTTGTTCCATAACCAGGTTTAGAGATTTTCCCTCCATCTCGAAAGACAAACCTTTGGAGAACATCTCTTCGCATGCAGTAATGTTAATAGGGAAGTTTTTAGGAAACGCAAATAGAGTCTGAAGATGATGTGGATGCTGCCATTTTAGGGTTATGCTAATTTGTGGAAGAAAGAGGGTTTTCCGAGGTTTCAAGAAAATGAAAGTGTAGGTTGTGAAGATGTAGTGTGTGCAAATGATTAAGTGATTGTGATTAAAGGCAAAATAAAGCACACATAGAAAATAAATCAAAAAGAAAAGAACTAATCATTAACTGTTTTTAAACCAATCAGAATGTGTGTACGTGTTGTTCCTTTAGCGCCAAAAACGTTTCAGTAAGAATACTTAAACGTTTCCAATTCATTTCCTATTCAGAGGCTTAACCTTCAGAGGTTGAAAAGTTCTCATAGTCTGACCTACTTCAGATGCTGAGATCTAAAATACTTCAGAGTCTAAGAACAAATTTTTTCAGGACATTTAAAATATATGTTCAGACAAGATTTTTCAAGGTTTTAGTTCTGAACATTTTTAAATAAATCAAGTGTCCTAAAAGAATAATTTTAACCTTTGAATGTTATTCCTCTGAGATGTCATTCAGGAGTTTAGAGTTACTTACCTGATTTTGAAGCTTTGTTGTTTTGATGACATTTTGTTTAATCTCTTTCAAGATCAAAGTCTGGGCAATCATCCCACCATAGGGAGTTGTTATCATCATAGTCTTGTTCAAAACAACCTTCAAATTCTTCATACTCTCTCCTGTTGCTTATGTACTCCATTTCATCTTCTTCTCCATCTGACTCTTCAAAAATGTGCCTTCTATGCACAATTGCTCTCTTTCCATTCACATTCACATGCATCCATGTGATTGGAAGGTTCAGAGTGTTTGTTTCACCTGCAATCAAGTAAACTATTTTGTCTCTTGGTACCCACTTGCTTGAGGGTCCTAGACTGTTAGTTTCCAAATATTTATCCTTCATTTGTTTCATCTGAGTGCTATCAGATACAAATGTAGTGTAAAGATTAGGAGGTAAGAAGCTTCCAGCAATAACTGATGAGCTTGGTTACTCTAGTGTTTTATCACCAGAGTATCCAATCCCTTTAGTATTGTTGGTTTTGATATTGCAAAGCATGGAAACAATTTTATATTGATCAGCATTAGTGTTGCAATACTCTTTGAGAGCAAGAGAGTGCTCAAAGGGTTTGTAACACACAGCATAATCATTCTCAAGATATTTTGTTTTGATAAAATCTTTTTGTACAAGATCTTCAGAGTGATTTGCTTGCTTACTTAAATTCTCATAGTCTGCTTTAAGCTTTTTATACTTCTGCTGACTATTAAAGGATTTAAGTAAAGTCTTTTCAAGATGCTTGATCAATTTTGCCTTGGGAAGACGAGAATATACCTAATTCATTCTTCTCTGGATATTGTCTATGTTCTCAGGTTCTGACTTTCCATCAGAACTTGAATCTTCAGAGTCTGAACCATCTTCAGAACTTGATTCTTCAGCTCCTGGTGCTCTTCCAGATTCATCTTCAGAGAAGTTGTCTAGCTCTTCCCAGGTTGTCATTCCTTTAGCCAGTTTTCCTCCATTCTTCATGAAGTTGTACCATCTTTGAATTTTTCTTGAAACCCTTTCAAGATATTGTTCATCAGGTTCTTCAACAAGACCTTCATATTCCAATGCTTGCTTTCCTTTCCTTGCTGCTTTTGCTTCTTCACTTTTCAACTCTTCTTTTTCTTTCAGAGCCAATTCATGGACTCTGAGTAAATCAATCAATGATTCAAGACTCATTGAATTGATGTTTTCAGTTTCCTCTAGAGATTTTGAAATTTCATTCCAATTCAGAGGTAAACTGCTCAGCATCTTGCTTACAAGCTCTTTGTTGCTGAGTTTGTTGTTGAAGTCTTCAAGCTTGCTTGTGATAGCTTGAAATCTTAAGCTCATTTCTCCAATACTCTCATTTTCTTCCATTCTAAACTCCTCATATTGATCTAACATACCATTTATATTTGCTCTCTGAATGCTTTCATTATCATCACTAATGAAGCAAACATTGATGGTTGTAGATTCAATATTAGAAATTTGTTCAGCCCCTGATGTGGAAGGATTATGATTGTTGCTCAGATCTTCATTTAAATTCAGTCCATCTTCAACTTCCTTGATAAGATCCGCAACTTGTTGATATAGCTTCTGCTTCCAATCATCCATGGTGTTTTTCTCCTTTGGATCTTGACTGTCTCACTGTAAAGTGATTTCTAACAGAACCGGAGCTCTGATACCAATTGAAGGTTCCTGGAGAAAACACAAGAAGGGGGGGTTGAATTGTGTTTTAGATATTTAAAAACATTTCTAGATATTGAATCTATCAGAGTCTTTAAGCACAGCGGAATAGTTCACACAATCAACTTTAAACTGAGTGAATGATGAAGGAGTAAATGAGAGAGTGAGAGAGAGAAAGAGACACAACAATTTATACTGGTTCCCCTCACAAATTGAGAGTACTCCAGTCCCCTTGCTTCCAAGGGATTTCACTATAATCACTAAGATTACAATTCAGATGCTCAAGCACACAAGCATGAGACTTCCTTGCTCAAGTCACACAAGACAAGAGACTTCCTTGCTCAGAGTCACACAAGACTAAGAGACTTCCTTGCTCAGAGTCACACAAGACTAAGAGACTTACTTTGCTCTAATCACTAAGATTGAGACTTATCAATTACTCACGCAGGAGTAATACTAACTTCTAAGCTTAAACTTATTACAACATAATAACTTCAGAGGTTTGAGCTAGTTTCTATTCTCACTTCATTTGAGAGATGTTTGCTATTACAAATCTTTATTCTCACTTTATTCTGAGAGATATTTTCTATTGAAGTTCGTTAGTCATCAATTCTTTCTTTTGCATATTAAATGAGTTGAGAAAGACATTGAGACGTTGGAGAAATTCCCGTTGTAAAATGGACAGCTGTAGTCTTTGAATATCCTTTGAGTAAAGCCACGTTTGTTGGAACAAAATGAGTTTTAATCATAAAACACCCTAAGTTTTGATGATAACAGTGTACTAAATGGACAATTGGTATTACTAATGAATGATCTAGTGTGCAGGAACAAAGTAAAAATCTCATCCACGTAGATCATCATTTGAGCCTCTGAAGGACACAGACTGAAGTGTTAAGACTCTAAGAAGCAAGAAGCTTCAGAGCCTCTGAGGAAGTCCTCAGATGCCAAAGAAAGAAACACAGTCTGAAGCTCAAAGAAATATTATCATCAGATTTTGAAGAACACTCTCTGAAGGAAGACAGCTCATAACTAATGAAATAGTACAACGGTCTTGTCAAACAAAAAGAAGATTGTACAACCAACGGTCCTCTCTCAACGTCTTTATACCTAGAGTATAAATAGAAGACATCCTGATAAAGAGAAGACTATTGGAAGATCATCTAAACTCAGAGAAAGATTCAAATTGTATTCAAGCTGTGAACTGTTGTTATTCTTTCTTGTGTAACCTTCTAAGTAAAATATATTTTGATATTGTAGGCTCTGAACTTAGTGTTTAGAGAGTCTAGCTTTGAACTTTCAGTCCTACTTAATCTGTGTATTAAGTTAGTTTGTGAAGTCTCTTGTCTTGTGTGACTTGAGCAAGGAAGTCTTAAGCTTGTGTGCTTAAGCAAGGAAGTCTCTTGTCTTGTGTAACTTGAGCAAGGAAGTCTCTGATCTTGTGTGATTAGAGCAAGGAAGTCTCTTTGTCTTGTGTGACCTAGAGCAAGGAAGTCTCTTGCTTGTGTGCTTGAGCATTAGTTGTGTAATCTTTGTGATTATAGTGAAATCCCTTGGAAGTGCAAGGGGACTGGACTACTCTCGTTTTGTGAGAGGAACCAGTATAAAATTTCTGTGTGTGCTTCTTCTCTCTCATTGTCTTATTTGTGTTTTGAGTTTTTGTCTAGCTTCCTACATCCGCTGCATTTGAATCTTTTTTCAAGTAAAAGAATTAATTTTTCAAAACACAATTCAACCCCCCTTCTTGTGTTTTTCCACCTTCAATTGGTATCAAGAGCTCCGCTTCTGTTTTTTAATCACTTCACAGTGAGACAGTAAAAGATCTTTGAAAAACACTGTATGTCTGGGGAATCCACATCTACACCTACACCTACACCTACTGCTTCAGATCTATCTGAAGTTCAATACAACTACGACAACATGAGTTCTACCTCTTCAGCATCTAATCATGATTCCAGCAATAAAAAGGTTCCAATCTTTAGTGGTGATGCTCTAAGATTTGAATGGTGGAAAGATAGCATTTACCACTATGTCAATGGAATTTATGATGAGCTTTGGGACCTGATAGAAGAAGGAGTACCTATTGATGGGTTCAGCAGTATGAGCTTTTTACCATGAAACCTGAGGAAGACATTGAGACCATGTTTTCTAGATTTCAGACTCTGGTGTCTAACCTCAGGATTTTGAAGAAAAGTTATACAACCTCTGATCATGTGTGGAAGATTCTGAACAGCTTGATTGACAAATGGAGACCTAAGGTCACAGCTATTGAGGAAGCTAAGGATCTTGAGAAAATCTCTCTTGAATCACTCATCAGCAATCTCAAGAGCCATGAGATGGTATTGAATGCTGATGCAGTGAAGAAGAAGGAAAGATTAGTAGCCTTAACTTCAACCAAAAAATCTTCAAAAGCTTTCAAGGCTAAAACTCTGGAGGTTGAGGAGGATTCTTCTTCAGATGATCAAGAAGAAGAAGAAGATGAAGAATTTGCCATGTTCACCAGAAACTTTCAAAAATGGGCAAGGATGAGCAAGAGTCATAAAGGAAATAGTTCAAGGAATACTCCCAGTAGAGAAGGGAAGAACTGCTTCAAGTGCAACAAACCAGGACATTTCATTGCTGAATGTCCTGAAGCATCATCAAAGGACAAGAATAAGAAGTTCAGTAGCAAGAGGAAATTCCAGAAGAGCTTAATGGCAACGTTTGAGAATCTGGAAACATCCTCAGACAGTGATGATGAAGAAGCAAATGTGGCTCTGATGGCTACAGCAAATGGAGAATCAGACTCTGAGGGGTCAGACTCTGAAGAATCAGACTCTGAAGTATCATACTCTGATGATTCTGAACAGGTATTTTTAAATTACTCAAAAGAACAACTTTTAACCTATCTTGGTATGTCTCTAAGCAAGTTTGCTAAGTCATCCTCTAAACTAAAACTTTTAAAAACAAAGAAGGATGAGTTAGCAAAGAAAGCTGAACATTTTCAAGCTCTATATAAAAATTCTTTAATCAAAATTGAAGAACTTGAAAATGGATGTACAAGATGCAACAAACCTAATGATGAGCATGAAGTTGCTCTTCATGAGTTTGTTCATCAGAACGTCAACAAAAGTAAAATGGCGTCTATGATTTATAATGTTTGCAAAAATGTAGGTGAAGGAATTGGTTACTCATATGGTAAATCATATGGGAAACAAAATCCTTATATTTGTTTAAATAATATTCCTAATAATCTTTATTCAACCTTTGTGCCTACGAAAAACAAAGGCAAAGCTATGGCTGTTTCAGACTCTGAAGGTATCTCTGGGGTCTGCAAGACAAGCTCTGAAGTTACATCAGAGGCTGTTTCTCAGAACCCCAAAGAAAGCAACTCTGGACCTAAGCTTTCAGAATCTGAGACTATCAAGTCTAAGACTCTGAAAACTTTGGGACTTAGAAGCTCACCCAATCAGACTCTAAAACAAACCAAGCTAATGATAAATGATCAACATAAGACTTTGGTAAGCAAAATTAATCCTAGATTAGAAGAGCAACCTAAGTCCTATAATGATTATCAATCAAAGCCTAATTTTCAAAATCATTGGACTAAGAAGGTCAATTTTCAAAGACTAAACTTTCAAAAGAAATTTTTTAAAAATCCATAAAGTTTTTCACAGAGGCAAAGAAGAACTAAAGATTATAGAACTAACCAAACTGGACCCAGAAAACAATGGGTACCAAAATGTAAAATTGTCTACCATTCAGATCTTCCTTGTAGGAAAAACCATTTCAAAACAGATGAATGGAGGCTAGTGATCAGCTGTGGAAGGAAAGCCTATGTTCCCAAACATTACTTTACTTCCAAAGCTGCTGAAGTGGACAAAGCTAGTGATTATTGGAGAGAACTTCACAATGAATGTGAAGGATATTATTACAATGATTGACCTTGTTTATTCTACAGCTATCCAGACTGAAAGAAAATAGTAATCAATCATGGTATCTGGATAGTGGATGTTCAAGGCACATGACTGGTAATAAGAAATTGTTCACATCATTAAAACTTGAAGATGGTGGAACAGTTGGCTTTGGAGGTAACCAGAAAGGCAAGATCAAAGGTACAGGTATTGTAGGTAATTCCTCCCTTTTAATTAATAATGTTTGGTTTGTAGATGGACTCAAACACAACCTATTTAGCATCAGTCAATTTTGTGACAATGGGTTTGTGGTTAACTTTGATAAAGGATCATGTACTGTAATTAGAGAGTCTGACAAGTCCATAGTGTTCAAAGGCAAGAGAATAGGCAATGTTTTTAAAATAAACCTTTCTGATTTGGCAGACCAAGAAGTAAAATGTTTGCTAACTCTAAGTGAAGAGAAGTGGGTATGGCATAAAAGGTTAGGTCATGCTAACTGGAGGTTAATCTCTAAGCTTAGCAAACTTGACCTTGTCAGAGGCCTACCTAAGCTACATTATCACTCAGACGCTCTTTGTGGATCCTGCCAAAAAGGAAAGAGTGTGAAAACTTCTTTTAAATCTAAACATGTTGTCTCTACCTCTAGGCCCTTAGAGCTGCTTCACGTTGATTTGTTTGGACCTGTGAGCACAACCTCAATCAATGGGAAGAAATATGGACTAGTCATTGTTGATGATTACAGTAGATGGACTTGGGTTAAATTTCTCAGAAATAAGGATGACGCAAATGATGTCTTTAGTAGCTTCTGCACACAGATACAAAAAGAAAAGGGTTTACACATTTTAAAAGTTAGAAGTGATCATGGTGGTGAATTTGAAAATGAAATGTTTGAAATTTTTTGTGAAAAATATGGCATCTTACATAAGTTTTCTTCTCTTAGAACTCCACAGCAAAATGGAGTTGTAGAGAGAAAGAATAGAACTCTGCAAGAAATGGCCAGAACCATGATGCATGAGACTAACATTGCTAAGTATCTGTGGGAAGAGGCTGTAAACACAACATGTTATGTTCAAAATAGAATCTATATTAGACCTATTTTGAATAAAACAGCATATGAACTATTTAAGGGAAAAAAACCCAGTGTATCCTATTTTCATCAATTTGGTTGTACTTGCTACATTCTGAATACAAAAGTTCATCTAAAGAAATTTGATACTAAAGCTTATAAGGTTATCTTTATTGGATACTTTGAACGCTCAAAGGCATACAGAGTGTATAATTCTGAAACTCACACAGTGGAAGAAAGTATGCACATAAAATTTGATGACAAGCAGCCTGACAAAGTGTCAGAGCTAGTTGAGAACTTTGCAGATAGACAACTATCAGATGATGAAGAATCAGAACCTGAAGAAATATCAGGACCATCTCAATCAACCTCTGAAGAAACAAATTCAACTCCTGAAACCTTGGACTCTGAAGATCACCCAGCATCAGAAATTATCAGAAGCAGTCCAAGCAGAGTTGAACAATCAAAGCATTCTTTCAAATACAAATCCTCTCATCCAGAAGAGCTAATCTTGGGAAACAAGGACAGTCCAAGGAAAACTAGATAAAGCTTCAGAAATGAAGACTCATTAATTGGATTGATCTCCTTAGTGGAACCAAGTTCAACTGATGAAGCACTAGCTGATGATGCATGGATTGTAGCAATGCAAGAAGAGCTAAACCAATTTGAAAGAAATGAAGTATGGAGCTTAGTACCCAAACCTTCTAAGAAGAATATCATTGGAACAAAATGGGTCTACAGAAACAAGCTAAAAAACGAACAAGGAGAAGTTGTTCGTAATAAGGCAAGACTAGTAGCTCAAGGATATAGTCAACAAGAGGGGATTGACTGCACTGAAACATTTGCTCCTGTTGCTAGACTTGAGGCTATTAGATTACTTCTTTGCTATGCTACTCATCATAATATTATTTTGTATCAAATGGATGTTAAAAGTGCATTCTTAAATGGCTACATCTCTGAAGAAGTATATGTCAAACAACCTCCTGGTTTTAAGGATGCTTCACATCCTGACCATGTTTTTAAGCTAAAGAAATCTCTGTATGGCCTGAAACAAGCTCCCAGAGCTTGGTATGAGAGGCTAAGCAATTTCTTAGTTGAAATAGGTTTTCAAAAAGGTCAAGTTGACAATACTTTCTTTAGTAAAACATTTAAGAATGACATTTTAATTATTCAAATTTATGTTGATGATATTATTTTTGGATCTGCTAATTCATCTTTGTGCAAGGAATTTTCTAAGATTATGTAGGAAGAATTTGAAATGAGCATGATGGGAGAGCTAAAATTCTTTCTGGGAATTCAAATCAACCAAGACAAAGATGGAACCTACATTCATCAGACCAAGTATACAAAGGAGCTGCTGAAGAAATTCAACATGGAAGACTGCAAACCAATGACAACACCAATGCATCCAACAAGCAGTCTCAGCAAAGATGATTCAGAAGGCAAAGTTGATCAGAAGCTATACATAGGTATGATAGGTTCTTTACTTTACCTAACTGCATCAAGACCTGATATTTTATTTAGTGTCTGTCTGTGTGCTAGATTCCAATCAGATCCTAGAGAATCTCATCTTACTGCTGTAAAGAGAATCTTTAGATATCTGAAGGGAACCACAAATCTTGGTTTATTCTATAAGAAAACAAATGATTATAAACTGATAGGATTCTGTGATGCTGACTTTGTTGGAGACAAGATTGAGAGGAAATTCACAAGTGGTAAGTGCCAATTTGTTGGAGAAAATCTTATATCTTGGGCCAGCAAAAGACGAACTACTATAGCTTTGTCTACAGCAGAGGCAGAATACATATCAGCAGCCAAGTGTTGTACACAACTACTCTGGATGAGATATCAGTTAGAGGATTACAAAGTTAATAGTCACAATATTCCACTTTTCTGTGATAACACTGCAGCTATTCAACTTTCAAAAAATCCAATTTTGCATTCAAGAGCTAAACATATTGAAATTAAACACCATTTTATCAGAGACCTTGTTCAGAAGGGTAGTGTAAATATTCAATACATTGAAACTGAAAGACAATGGGCTGATATATTTACAAAACCCTTAACTGTTGAAAGACTAGATTTTATTAAAAAGCATCTGAACATGTCTTCAGTCTCTGACGAAATCAAGCTCTGAAAACAAAATTGTGACTTCAGCCTCTGAACTCTTTAAATTCTGAAAATGTTCAGATGCTGAAGGTTTTTCAAACTCTGAAGTGTGTTTAACCAAGTGGAGTACACGTGTCAATTACTTTCTTTGTCTTTATGAAGAAATTCTTTAATGCAACGAATGTACTCCCTCATGATTGTTTTTACAAGAGTTTTTCAAAATCACTTTACTCACTTTCACGAGTTCACTTTCACATCCCACACTTTTCATTCTCTAAAACCTAGAAAATATTCTTTCTCCCTCCAATTAACAAAACCCTGTTCTTAAACCTCAGAAATGGCAAGTTCATCTTCTCAACTAAGATTCCCAGAGGACATCCCAATTAACATCTATGCTGAAGATTATTTTCTTAAAGATGCAACAATGGATCTTCGTTTTGAAGACAGCAAATTGGTTATGGAAAAACCAATTGACTTTGAAGCCTTAAGAGTCAATGGGCATAACTATAAAGAATTCTTCATGGAACAAGGCTGGGACCACTACTTCAATATGCTAAATGGACCTATCTACTCAAATTTGGTGTATGATTTCTGGAGAAAGAGTGAGGTAATTACATTGGTGGAAGCAAATGCAGAACTTCAACATGTGATTGATCAGAACCCAATGGAAAATAAAGGAAAATCAAGACTGAAATTGGGTCTGAGGAAATTCACAGAGACAGAGATACGTTCAAGTATTGGTGGATTTCCAGTTGTATTAACAAGAAGCAATTTGGCCAAAATGATGGGTCTCCCCAACTCTGGAATCGTCAGACTCTACACTGCAGCATCTGGGAGAAAGTCAGTGTATCTCAATGATATGGCCAGACTCTGCTTCAAGGATCAGAAGATGTCAAATAAAGTGAGTCATCTGAATGACAAAGAAAAGGTTCTTGCGAAGATTGTTTTCTCATCAATTCTTCCTAGGGACTCTGGTAGTGACTCTCTGAATTGGGATCAGAGACACTTCATTTACTTCCTCTCAGTCAAAAAGCAAATGAATCTTCCTGCCTACATCTTTCAACACCTTTGTGAAACAATTTGTGAAGCCCGGAAGTTTGAAAATCCCTCCAAATTAATTTCACACCCAAGGCTATTAAGTTTTATTTTTGAACAGCTTGGCCTTCCTGATAGATTCATGGTGGCTGGGGTTTCTGATGACCTTGAACAAGTTAGAGCACCCATTCTTGATGCTAAAGTCTTGGTGAGTCTACGGTTGAGATAAGTTAATTTACCCTCAACAGCCTCTCTTGATAAATAAGGCCCGATTTCAACCTATGAGTGAAGCTTTCATCTTTGATAATGAACCTCCTGAAGTCATTCTTGAATACATGAGGTTAATGAAGGAAAGAGGAACTACAATCACTCATAAGGACATTGGAAGAGGTGATGTTATGGTCCAACATTTGCACAAATAATGAAAGCAGTGAAGGAAGAGGTGGTCAGTGACTATGAAGAAGATATAATGGTTGAGGAACCACAAATGGCAGAAGCTTCAGTCACTAGGTCAGAGGATGATTATCCCGAGGTTGAAGAACGTGTTGATGAAGAGCATGTGGCTGCAGAACCTACTGTAAAAGGCTTGCTAAGTGCAAAAATTCTCAAAAGATCTCGCACCAAGCACTGCACCACTAGGGGAAAGAAGAGACAAAGGTCAGATACAGGTATTAATCATTCCTTTAATTATTGCAATCAAATATCTGAAGCATCTATCCTAGAAAATATCTAACCCCTAAATACCATCTATCCAACACCCTCTGAACCTGAATTTGTCCAAGTTTCAGACTCTGATTCAGAGTCTTCTGACTCCTCGTTTGATGACCTTTTGGCTAGTTTTGCACAATTTACTTCTAGAGCTAAGCATATTCCTGAGGAGGAAACAGCTCAGCCATCCAATATTGCCATCCCTCAGTCATCACCCAAAATCCTTACTGAGGAAGAGATTCTGAAAGAAACATCTTTTAGAGTTTCTCCAATCCATGAAACCTCTGAACCACCAAATGACATATCATCTGAACAACCAAAATCAATTCCTTCAGACTCTCAAAAATTTTCATCACCTGAGATGCTTATAGATACTGAAATTGCAATAAATGATAGAATTGATGTACCAGATGATCATGTGCCTCGTTCACCTAGTGGTCCAAGTCAATCAGTCTCTGCACCACTTGTAGAACAGCAAGAAGAAGAAAATTCAGACTTGACAGCAAGGGTTCTACACATAATAAAACATACGCTTGATCAACAAGAGGATAAGCTTCTAGAGCTGGTAGCATACTCAGGGGCATCTGAAAGGAAGGCTCAGCAGCTTCTCACTCTCTTCTTGTCCAAACACCCTTAGGATTCTTGTTTTTCACCTTTTGTTTTTCACTTTTTGTTTTCACTATTAAAAACTTTTTGCTAATGACAAAAGGGGGAGTATTATTTAGTTGTAATATTGTGTCAGTAGTGTATTTTTTTAATACCTACTCATATAAGAATCTGAAACTGTCTTAAATAAGAATCTAATCTCTTTCTTATCTTTCTAAATGTTTACAAACTTAATTGATAAGGAGAGCAAATTAATAAACATGATTGTGTTTGCATAGATGAAGGTAGTTAAGATTGTGCTCTTAATTATTTTTATCAGACTTAGGAGTTGAGCTTGCAAACCTCACACTCTAAGAGTTAAGTATGTAGATACAATTAAGTTTATCAAATTGTTCTTATACTGATTCAACTTAATTATGGATAAAACTTAGGGGGAGCTTGCAAACCTAAACCTAATGGTTTATCAGACTCAGGGGGAGCTTACAAACCTCAACAACCTGATGTTGACATAATTAATTTAATCAACAACAATTGTATTTAATACTTATGTTTGTCATCATCAAAAAGGGGGAGATTGTTGGAACAAAATGAGTTTTAATCATAAAACACCCTAAGTTTTGATGATAACAGTGTATTAAATGGACAATTGGTATTACTAATGAATGATCTAGTGTGCAGGAACAAAGTAAAAATCTCATCCACGTAGATCATCATTTGAGCCTCTGAAGGACACAGTCTGAAGTGTTAAGACTCTGAGATGCAAGAAGCTTCAGAGCCTCTGAAGAAGTCCTCAGATGCCAAAGAAAGAAACACAGTCTGAAGCTTGCGTACATCTTCAGAAGATCAAAGAAATGTTATCATCAGATTCTGAAGAACACTCTCTGAAGGAAGACAGCTCATAACTAATGAAATAGTACAACGGTCTTGTCAAACAAAAAGAAGATTGTACAACCAACTGTCCTCTCTCAACGTCTTTATACCTAGAGTATAAATAGAAGACATCCTGATAAAGAGAAGACTACTGGAAGATCATCTAAACTCAGAGAAAGATTCAAATTGTATTCAAGCTGTGAACTGTTGTTATTCTTTCTTGTGTAACCTTCTAAGTAAAATATCTTTTGATATTGTAGGCTCTGAACTTAGTGTTTAGAGAGTCTAGCTTTGAACTTTCAGTCCTACTTAATCTGTGTATTAAGTTAGTTTGTGAAGTCTCTTGTCTTGTGTGACTTGAGCAAGGAAGTCTTAAGCTTGTGTGCTTAAGCAAGGAAGTCTCTTGTCTTGTGTGACTTGAGCAAGGAAGTCTCTGATCTTGTGTGATTAGAGCAAGGAAGTCTCTTTGTCTTGTGTGACCTAGAGCAAGGAAGTCTCTTGCTTGTGTGCTTGAGCATTAGTTGTGTAATCTTTGTGATTATAGTGAAATCCCTTGGAAGTGCAAGGGACTGGACTACTCTCGTTTTGTGAGAGGAACCAGTATAAAATTTCTGTGTGTGCTTCTTCTCTCTCATTGTCTTATTTGTGTTTTGAGTTTTTGTCTAGCTTCCTACATCCGCTGCATTTCAATCTGTTTTCAAGTAAAAGAATTAATTTTTCAAAACACAATTCAACCCCCTTCTTGTGTTTTTCAACCTTCAACGTCTTCTTTGCAGTTAAGCTTTACCTTTACTGTTTGTCCAAAATACAGTAATAAGGTACAACTAGCTCCTAGAGAGAGTAGGATCACATCCTTTGTGACCGTTGTAATTAGTTGTCCTTAAACAAATCATCAGGCTTGATAAGAGTAGTTGATGTAGCCCTTCTGATGACTAGGGGAATTTCCTTTGCTTCTGATGAACCTTTGATAACTTGGAGTCTGATTGGTCTTGAATAAATGGCCTCTGGTAGTCCTTCGTATTTCAGCTTCTGAACGTCTTCATCTTCTGAATAACTCTTGACTAGCAGATAGCTTATGAACTCTTGTAGGCATCTGAACATCTTTGAGCTTCTGAACTTCTCTAAGCTTCTGAACTCTTGCAGACATCCTGATCCTTTTTGAGCTTCTGAACAATTCTAGCTTCTGACCACATTTTAGCTTCTGAACTCTTTCAGAGTGTAATGATTCAGACTTCCATAAGGTTTCATCAGAGTCTAAATCAAATGTGCTCTTGATATAACTTTGGATTCTCCTGCACACTTAATTTAAACATTAGTAACATCAATTGTCCATTTAATACTTTGTTATCATCAAAACTCAAAGGTGTGTTCTAAGACACATTTTGTTCCAACATAGAAAGATCCTCAAAGCAAAAAGAAATTGAGTTTGTTTGGTAAGATCAATAAGCTAATTTATAGCTTATAATTTATAGTTTATAAGTTAAAAGACTTTTTGGTAATGATCTTTTTAAAAACTCTGTCCCATTTTATAAGACTTACTTTGACTAAATGTATTATTTATATGTCTTGTTTTGACTGTATTTTTCTAAAAATATATAAATGTAAATATTATCGTATAAGATATTGTTTGATTTGTTTCGATGAATATTTTCAAAATATCAAATTTCTATAATTTTTACTAATAGACAATTAAATATATTCATAATAAAAAATATGTGTTGACATACATACAATGGTCAATGAACTCTTATATTTTGGGACGGAGGGAGTATTAATAGTTTATAGCTTATTTTTTACACGTTATTTCAATTAACTTTTAAGCTTATAGCTTATAATATTTTCTTCCATTTTTAGCTTATAGCTTACTAAAATCTTGTGAGCTTAGCTCAGTTGGCAAAGACATTACATTTTATATGCAGGGGGCGGAGTTCGAACCCCGATTATCTCACTCATCCACAATGGAGCTCCCCAAGTTTGAGATCTTAACTGGGTCCCACATGTACACATCACTCATTTATTATTTTTTAATAATAGTTCTTAATAAGCACTCAATTCCTCCAACCCAGCACCTCTTCAAAAGTTTTAAATGGGTCTCGTCAATAACTCCATATCACAATAATTTATTATTTAATAATTCATAAAAGTAAGCGGGTCCCATAAAAAAATTTATTTTAATGAAAACTAAGGTGGGCCCCAGAGGAGAGAGAGAACTCTTATTTAAGAATCGGTTCCTATTAAGAATTCAAAAGTGTACTGCTCCAATGTTAGATCTTATTAAGAACTAGTTCTTAATAGTATAAGATCCACCATTGGAGATGGTCTTATCCACCTTAAGGCTGAAATTTCTAGCGACTAGACTACTTGAGGAAAAAAATTAAAAATATGAAAGGATATAAATGTCTCCGGTCTCGAATATAAACAACAAAACAAAAAAAATTGTTAGTCTCAAATATAAGCAAAAGTCTCCTGCAATCATTATGACTAAAGTCATAATTCCAATTTTTACCCAAAAGAAGATGAAAAGTGTGCAATTAATTAATTTAATTTAAAATAAAAGTAAAGGTAAAATTGAAAATAAAATATTTTTTTTCAATTATTAAATGCACTTCACCTAATTTATTAAAGGGAGTGTTTTTTGATTTTTTGCTTATATACAAGACTAGAAAGAGTATTAATTTAATATAAATTTTATTATAAATTAAGAATGTCCGTTTATGTAATTTTATATTTTATCAAAGATATCACTGATATGGTGATATGCAACAAATGACTCCATGGAAATGGAAAATGAAAGCTTGAATGTAGAAGATAACATCAAGTAAAGGAGAAGAGAAAAATGGAATGTGTTTAGATTCAATTGATTGATCAAGATACACAGTAGTTACAAGCATTTTATAGATGAGTATGTTAACTGCTAAACATATAACAAACTCTTCTAACTGTCAATAACTAACTGCTTAACTAGTAAAGCAAGTTAACTAACTAACTGTATGTAACTAACTAATTAGTTAACAGATTGAATCTATATTTTGACACACCCCCTCAAGCTGAGGCCGAAAGATGTTGATGAGGCCTAGCTTGGAAAATAGCCTATGAAAATTAGCTGGATGCAAAGCTTTTGTTAAGATGTCAGCAATTTGATTGTAGCCCGATATAGGTAGCAGCTTCATGAGTCCATCTTGCAGCTTTTCTCTGACAATATGGCAGTCTATATCCAAGTGTTTTGTACGCTCATGAAACACAGGGTTGGTAGCAATGTGCAAAGCACTTTGACTGTCACAATACAAAACTGGTGGCTTGTCTGTATGAATCTGCAAGTCTCTTAACAAATAACTCAACCATTGAAGCTCACATGTAGCAGATGCCAAGGCACGATACTCAGCCTCAGATGAAGATTTTGCCACAGTCAATTGCTTCTTGGATTTCCAACAAATTAAGGACTGTCCTATGAAGAAACAATAGCCTGTGATTGATCTTCTGCTGTCAGGGCAACCTCCCCAGTCAGCATCACTGAAACCTAGTAATTGAAGTGAGGCATTTCTGGGAAAAAATAGACCTGTTCCAGGGTTACCTTTGAGGTATCTCAACACTTTTTGTGCAGCTTTAAAATGTGTTGAGGTGGGTTTATCCAGAAATTGGCTTAATTGCTGAACAGGGAAAGCTATGTCAGGCCTTGTGGAGGTTAGATATAACAATTTACCAACCAAAGCTCTATACTCAGTGATGTTGTTGTAAGGCTCACTATCATCATGGTGTAACCTGTTGCTTGGATCCATTGGAATACTGGATGGCTTGCATCCCAAGTTTCCTGTCTCAGTTAGCAATTCCAAGCAATACTTCCTTTGACATAATGTAATACCCTGCTGAGAGTGTGCTACTTCTAGTCCTAAGAAGAACTTGAGCACTCCAATGTCCTTGATCCCAAAAGCTTGATGTAACTGTGCCTTTGTAGCTTCAATTTCTGTGATACTACTGCCAGTGAGCACTATATCATCAACATATACAAGCAGTGTGGTGAAGCTGGCTGGTGTAACCTTAGTGAATAGTGTGGGATCTGAGGGCATATTTTTGTATCCAATGGAGATAAGAAAATGTGAAAGTTTCTCATACCATTGCCTGCTAGCCAAACCATACAAGGATTTTTTCAACTTACAGACTTGATTACTTGTAGCTCCTTCAAATCCTTGTGGAATGATCATATAGACATCTTCATCTAGGTCACCATGTAGAAAAGCATTATCTACATCCAACTGGTGTATGTGCCAATTTTTAATAGATGCAATAGCTAGTACAACTCTAATGGTGGTCATCTTTGCTACTGGAGAGAATGTTTGGAAGAAATCAACTCCTTCCACTTGATTGTACCCTTTTGCAACTAACCTTGCTTTGTATCTATCTATTGTTCCATCAGCTTTTCTTTTAATCTTGTACACCCATTTGCTTCCTATAGGCTTAATTCCTGTTGGTAGGTCAGTGATGTCCCAAGTTTTATTGTTAGCTAAAGCTGCCAGCTCATTTTTCATTGCCTTGACCCAGCATTCATGTTTGGAAGCTTCAACATAGCTGTCAGGTTCAGTATCACTGAGTAGTGATAGGCAAAAAGAGGAGTAGGAGTTAGATAAGTTACTGTGATTAATGAAATTGGATATGGGATAAGGTGTCTTATGGATTACTGCATTGCAGTGGTAATCCATAAGATGTAGAGGTAACTGTTTTGTTCTATTTGACCTTCTAGGTTGTGTATGAGTTGGTGAATTGGAAGTGGGTTTCTCAGTGTTTGTTTTAGCAAGGGGAATGGTTATGAGGTCATGATCAGACTGTGAAGAAATAGTCTGATCAGAGATAGGTTGACTAATGTCATGAGTGGAATGTAAGGGTGAAGAGATATCATGGTGAGTTGAAGGTTCATTTGTGGTCTGCTGGCTATTTGTAGTTTGTATAGGTGCATTAGGTAATGAAATGTTAGTGGGAGGCACCATGTACTCCCATGGTGGTTTAGAAGGGTTTATAGGGTATGGAAAAATAGTTTCTTCAAATATCACATGTCTGGACACAATTATCTCATAGTTGTGAAGGTCTAACACAACATGTCCCTTCATACCAGCCTTAACACCAAGATAGACACATTTTCTAGCTCTATGATCTAGCTTGGATCTGTGAATATCATGTGTAGACACAAAGCATAAGGAGCCAAACACTTTTAATTCTGACAGATCTGGTAACTTGCCATGCAAGGCAGCATATGGAATCTGACCTTCAAGAGCATGTGAAGGGACTCTATTCATTATAAACACTGAGTGTAGTACTGCATATCCCCAATACTTTGCTGGAAGATGTGACTGAGTTAATAAGGCACGAGCTATATTCAATATACACTGGTGCTTTCTTTCCACTCTCCCATTCTGCTGTGGGGTATGTACACAACTCCTTTGATGTTGTATTCCATGACTAACATAAAATTTTGACAAAGATAGAAATTCTGGGCCATTGTCACTTCTTATAAATTTGACCTTGTGACAAAAATGGCTCTCAGCAAATGTAATGAAATCCTGAATTTTGGAGGCAGCTTCAAATTTTCCCTTCATCAACACAATCCATGTAAACCTACTATGATCATCAACTATTGTCAAAAAGTACTTGTGACCATGTGTTGTTGGAGTGGAGAAAGGACCCCAAATATCCATATGTAGCAATTCTAAACAAACAGAAGCTCTACTATTACTTGTATCATAAGGCAGCTTTCTTTGCTTGGCAAAATGACAGACATCACAGCAAAAATCAACTTTATTTACTTCAATATTTGGATACAACTTGTGTAAAATGTCTAATCTATTCTTAGATGTGTGACCAAGTCTAAAATGCCATAGAGCATCTCTAGGAATAGCTATGGAATTACACTTATTACCTGTCTGAATGTTTGGTTGAGATTGTGTACCTTCAAGATAGTATAGGCCATTGAACATCCTACCCGAACCAATCATCCTCTGCAGGGAATTTTGAATAATGCAGAGATTATCAGTGAAGGCAAATACACAATCCAAATCTTTTGAAACTCTGGAAACTGAGATAAGGTTGAAACTAAAATGAGGCATATAAAGAACATTTCTCAAAGTGATGCTGGGAGTAACCAAAATATCTCCAATTATATCTGTGGTCACTATGTTTCCATTTGGTAATTTGACAGGAATTGGATGAACTTTCTTATAAGCAGTGAACAGACTTAGTGAAGCACAAACATGATCGGTGGCTCCACTGTCTAAAATCCAAGTATCTAAATGGTTTGGTACATTACCTTGCTTATCATTTGAGTATGAAGAAGCAATAACCTTTGTCACATTGTTCACTTGAGAGGTTCCTTCACCTGCATTCTTCGTACTCTTCAACAAAGCCATCAAAGCTTGATAATCCTCAGCACTAAAAGTCATACGAGTGTCCACACTACTCTGAGCCTCATTGTCTTTAGCATCAATGCAATTAGCACTAGAATAACCTTGATTCTTACTACCACCAACAACAGTTCCATCTTTGAATCTATAACCAGGTGGAAAACCATGTTTTCTAAAGCAATTATCCACAATATGATTTGTCTTGTGACAATAAGTGCATTTCTTCTCAGTTTTTGGTGGGAGATAATTCTTTCCATAAGATTTGCGTGCAAAATTAATAGCAGATGTGGTTTGATCCAATTGATCATCAACAGAATCTAATCCATTCAAACTCTCATGTTGAATAACTAGACCAAAAACAACATTCAAAAGGGGAAATGGTTCCATTAACAGAACTTGTGATCTTACCATGGCATAATTGTCGTTCAATCCAGTGAGAAACAAAAGAACAAGATCCTCTTCTTTAAACCTTTTAGCATTTCTCATAGCTTCACACACACATCTAAAGGTGCAAGTACAATTAGGAACTGGTCGTGAAAGCTCTAATTCCTCCCATAAACCTTTCAACTTGGTAAAAAATTCTGTAACTGACAAAGATTCTTGGCGAAGTGCATACATTTCCCTTTGTAAAGAAGCAACACGAACCCTATCTGCTCGCGAGAATCTTGCCTTTAAATCACTCCAAGCTTGAGCTGCAGAATCAGTATACACGAGACTCTGGGAAATTGCTGGAACCACTGAGTTCATCAACCAAGAAAGAACAAGATTGTTGCATCGAATCCATGGTTCATAAGTTGGATCAAACTGATCTGGCATAGGGCACGAACCATCCAAAAAACGAAGCTTATTCTTCATGATCACAGCTTTCAGCATGGAACGCGACCAAGCATGGTAATTCTTGCCATCAAGAAGAGGTGAAACAAGTGCAGCAGTTGCACTTTCATTTGGATGAACATAGTACGGATTCTGAGATGGATCCGTTAGTGCAGGAATGGCTGGAATCTCTTCCGTTCCAGCGTTAGCACGACGTACCATGATGAGAGAAGAAAGAAAACCAAAGATCGATAAGAAAAGAAAGGGAAAAGAACAAGAATGGCGCAGCAGAGCACTCAATTGAGATGCTCTGATACCATATCAAAGATATCACTGATATGGTGATATGCAACAAATGACTCCATGGAAATGGAAAATGAAAGCTTGAATGTAGAAGATAACATCAAGTAAAGGAGAAGAGAAAAATGGAATGTGTTTAGATTCAATTGATTGATCAAGATACACAGTAGTTACAAGCATTTTATAGATGAGTATGTTAACTGCTAAACATATAACAAACTCTTCTAACTGTCAATAACTAACTGCTTAACTAGTAAAGCAAGTTAACTAACTAACTGTATGTAACTAACTAATTAGTTAACAGATTGAATCTATATTTTGACATATTTATAAATTAATTCAACTGTTAATTTTACCAAATAATTTGATTAATTTATCAACCATCAGCTATATACCATTAGCTCTGTGCTACTTTTATAAAAAAGAACCATAGTACATGATAGAGAGAGAAAAAAATTGAATAAATAATTAAGATTAAGGCACAATAAAAATCGTGACAAAATAAATAAGGTAGATTTTTTTTGACAAAATAAATAAGGTAGATTTAAATCCATAAATATTAGTAGTACTTTTTATTTGCATTGAGGAATAAAAAGAAGTACACCAAAAAAAAAACGGTGATGGCGCGTGTGGTACCTTATTCCATGGTGGAAAGCGTGTGTCACCAAGTCTAACAACCCCAAAGATAAGAAACCAATGCCATGGATAGTTTCAAGCTATGAAGCACGGATTTTGACACGGACACCACGATACCGCTAACGTAAAAAATATAGGACACCGACATCGCTACATATTTATAAAAGATATAAGTTTAGAATCAAAATATATACATGTATATCTAAATTGAGGAAGTTATTTCTTAAAAAAAAAAATTAAACAAAGTATGATAATATTTTACCTTTATTTATCCATCTACTTTTGAAAAAACTAAAAATATTGTAATCAAAATGTAATATTTTCAATACTTCTTTGATCAATGATGTTATTTCGACATATTTATAACTCTTATAGGTATGTCTAATATGTGTCTATGAAGAGTATAAACAAAGAAAAAATAATTTTTTTGGGGACACTTGTCCGACACGTGTGTACGAGTGTATTACAGGTGTCGGACACCGATCAAAGAAGTGTCGAAGTAAAGAAAAAACTGAATTTTTTCGGACACCGATTTGAGCTATCCGACACGTGTCGGACGAGTATCGGACACCGACACGTGTCAGACACCGCGACACACCTAATCATAGAGGTGTCCGTGCTTCATAGGTTTCAAGCCTTTTCTTCTTTTTTTTTCTTTTTTTTTTAATTGTTTTTATTACAGTTACAAGCCTTCTGTTTTGGGTAATGTGATGCTAAAATACCTTGAAGTAATAATTAACAGCGATTAGGGTATGAATAAGATAGGAGTGTTATATAATACTTCATCCGTTCTAAAATGTAAGTCATTTTAACTATATTACACAAATTAAGAAATGTGATTAATGTTGTATGGAAAAGAGGAATTATGAGTTAGTTTACAAAATTGTCATTCATTAATGGTATGAGAAAAAAATAAATTGAATAATTGAAAGAAGAAAGCAAAATAAATAGTTAAGGGTATAATAGGAAAAAGAGCATTAAACGTTTCATTGGTAATGTAAAGTGACTTATTATTTGGTACAAATTTTGTTCTCAAAGTGCTTACATTTTGGAACGGAGGGGATATATCTATATTTATGCTCATATCCGTGTCGGTAACAAATTTTATATTCGTACATATATAAAATAAATAAATATATGTTATGTGGATATGGGGCGAGTGGATACGAAGGTACTCGTACCCGCACCAATACCTGTTATTTTTGTGGATAATTACTCAAACTTGTGCCCGTACCTCACGTAAGTTTAAGTCAATTAGTAGGAATATCCATTATATATGTAGAAGTCGGTTTAAATTTAGAATATTCTATTTATACACATTTTAAAGGTGAAATTTATAGTCAATAAATTGCTTATAATATATATATATATATATATATATATATATATATATATATATATATATATATATATATATATATATATGAGGAGGGATCCGTTGACTCCAGGAGTAAGTCTCCTTAAAGTTACTCCGCTTAATAACTCGATATCGGCATTATATTTCTTCAATCCAACCGTCGAATTCAAAGATCTCATTGAGTAGATCAACTCCACAAATTTTTATAAAAATTCAAATGGGGCAACATCTGGAACAACATCCTGAAGCCATAAAATGTGCAAAGTTTGTTACATGATAAACACGCGTTTTATTTGTGAAGTAAATCCATTAAGCGACTTGTTTGTTCCCCAAGACGAAGAATTCAGCTTATTTACTGATCATATCACATTTTGTATCGCCCCTAAAGTGAAGGAAAATGTAACTGTTTATCAAAGATAAAACGCAGCGGATTTTAAAATTTCATTTTCCTTCAATGGATCCATGTGAAAGATCATGATCAAGAATATATTGTTACCTTTGAAGAACTGATGCTTTCTTTCACGAACAAGGAGCTTTCGATCACGAACAGAAACTGCTTACAATCACGAACAAGAACCTTCAATCGATCACGAGCACCACAATTGCAGCGCCTCCACTTAGTCCACACGAACAGGAACCTTCAACCTTCGGTGCTAGCCGTTCTTGGATGAAGAATGAGGGAACTTGAGCGGATTAGGGTTTAGAGAAATTCAGAATTTCTACAAAAGTGTAAGTGACTGAACTTCATAAGGCTCTATTTATAGAGTTTCTTATGTGGGCTTCAGTTCACACGAATTTGGACTTCTTAAGCCCAATATTTGTTTTTCACTAATTGCACCCCCGCAATAAGTCTTACTTATTTTTCCCATTTTAACTGTCCTTATGTGTGTGACCCTGTAGGTTCTTATAACGTTGGCAATAATATTTATCTTAATATTATAAACAGTGAGCGGTATCTAGCAACACATCACTGTTACCCAAGTTATAAAAATGTCATGTGATCTGACTAACCTTTCTGTGATAAACATCTTGTGCATAATTACCCTTTTGTCCTCATGTCTATATTGAACACAAGGCATAGTATGTCATCCTTGTCTAGTTCAATATTGGGCCCATAGACATATCTCCCGTCATGTGGGAGGGACAAATTCCATCTAGGTCACTCATGTCCCTCAGCATGATTCATGGGATACCCATCAACCAACTTTATAGTTATCCAGTTACGGATAACGTTTGAATGGCAACACAGTGGTTTCAGGTCGAAGGGTGGAATGCACCTTTTATCACTATGAGAATAACTTATGACATTTCATAACATTCTATGTAGTATTCTCATGGTGGGTCAATCCGATATAAAGTTACCCTTAACATTTATATCTATGTGAAGACTTGATAACTCATTATCTATGATCAGTGAGACGTGATCATCAGTCTACCAACATAATAGTCTCTATGCTTTAATGTTATCACATTTCATAATAAAGCTTGACTACGGATACGTTTAAGAATAGTGTTCTTATATTTAATGGATTCTCACGTTTAAGTCATACTTAACGTTCCATTAACGAATCAACTATTCTAGGGACTTTCATTATTTTAACACATAAACATAATAAAGAAAAAGCCTTTTATTTGATGAGTAAATTATTCAACAATTAATTGGCCTCTAGGGCTTACACCAACATAAATATATGTCTATATTTTAGAGTTTTGTTGTATTTACTTAAACATATATTTTACTATCGGATATGTTACAATTATATATTATTTGTGAAGGCCAAAATCAAGGAACTACCGTAGCTATCTGAGGGCTATATATATTGAAGACCTAAAACCTATTTTGTTTACCGAAAACTCTTGTGAAGTATTGTATTCTTTGTCTAGGGTTTTAGCGTGTCTATTGTTACTTGTGAGCCTATCTTGTATACCTTGATACTTGCTTAGGACTGTGTTTCTTGAGTTGTAATTTTTTTAATCTACTCCTAAGCTTTGAAGTACGGAGATAGGTATTTGTTTGAAGTGTGTTCTTCGCCAAACTGTTATTAAGTATTCTACGGTCACACTGGGCGTGTGGCTAAGAGGAGAAGGGATGGGGTCTCTGATCTAGGTGGGCCTAGGTTGAAGATAGCACGGGTAGTGACTAGGTGACGAAGTGTAAACGGGTCGTTTGCTGATAACTTCTAACTAGTATTATCATATTGGATTCTCTCCTGGATTGGTATCCCCTAGAGTAGGTCGTGTTATACGCCGAACTGGGTTAACAAACGCAGTGTGTTATTTATTTCCAGTTAGTTATCGTTTATTATTTATTGCTTCTCCTATAACCAGTGCAGTGTCAAAGGTTGCCCCATCCGGTACCCCATTTGAACTAGGGATGGCAATTAAGCCCAAATCCGCGGGCCCCGGCCGAACCCAAACCCGAGTCAACGGGTAAAACCCGAGTTGACTGGGTTTGGGTTCGGGTGCCACCCGATTCCACGGGTGCGGGTTTGGGATCAATCAAACCCACACTCAAAACCCGAAACACACCCGCTTATATATTAAACTACTTAATTACCCCTTAGTTTATATACCAAACTATTTATTTTGTATCATGTGAGGTGAAACTTATTTGTTTAATTTGTTTGATTTCTAAGCCTATTGATATTTTATTTTGGTTGAATATGAAAAATCAATTACTATTAGTTCATTTTGGTTGAATATGGATAATTACATTTTTTTTTCTTTTAGTAAATATTTTACTTCGGGTGGAAAAATCCGAACAAAAACCCGAACCCAACGGGTGTGGGTGTGGGTTTTGTTTTGCCACCCGAACAACCTTTGGGTTCGGGTTTGGGTTTGGGTGATGATTTCGGGTGCGGATTTGGGTATTATAAAACCCGCACCCATGGGCACCCGTTGCCATCCCTAATTTAGAGTCAAAGGCTGCCACATCTAGCACCCCATTTAGACTACGCCAGAATTTCATATATATATATATATAACGTTTCTTTTTCCAAAAGTTGCAAAAGTACAAAAGTTTTTTATTTATAATATAAGTAGGTTTCTTATACTACTAAAATAAGTACAAAAGTTGCAATAAATAAAACCTATAATGATTAGATTACTACCCCTAGAGTCATCTATTTGTAATTTCTAAAATAAAACAACACCTCATCTCTTTGTATTTTCTTTTCTTTTGGGCTTTGGCCTCTTTTGTATAAAAAAAACAACTAAAAAACCTATAATGATTAAGAAATAATAGTACAAAAATACATATTTTTGAAGATAAAACTATTAATGAAAAATAAATAATAACAATAATAATAATAATAATATTAAAATATAATATGGCCAGATTTTGAGTGACTGACTATGAATGACATGAAATCAATCTCAAAACCAACAAATGTTGAGTTTGATCGGTTTCCTTCGATTATGAGTTTGAACATAAAAATATGGCTTAAATATAAATATAGTTATGCTTTCTCTAATTTATAAAATGCACAATTTTAATGCATCGGTCACTAAGCTACACCAGTCAATTTGATATAATTTTATAATTAATATATAGTCAATATGAAATCAATGCCTAATTTATTTAATTTTTTATAGGATTTTGAATGATCTATAGGAATCAATGCCTAATTTATAATCTATAATCTATAATAATATTTTATTTTTTTTTCAAACGGTGTTCTCTTTTTTTTTTTTTTTATATATATATAAAAAATAATTACACATTAACAAAAGGTAGTCGGGCAACAAGTTGCGCCGCTAATCCTTTTTGAATAGCAAAACTTAATCTTTGAAAAACTACATCCCTAGACCTAGGCGTCACGACATTACAATGCATAACCTTTTGAACTCTTTTCAAAAGGTTTACAGCCTCTGGTGCTAGAAATCCAAAAGTGTCGAAAGCAAAAGGTATAAAAACGTGTTGATTGTCAGAACATGCTTTCTCATGTTTTGCCATTTTGCTTGAAGCAGCTTTGAGGGCTGCCCGTCCCACGGTAAAATCACCAACCCCTAGTCCCACAAGTGGGGAAACTCCAGTTAAATCTATACAAGCATGCTTCCCACCTACCCATCCAAACACTAGAACATCCGCTGGCCGAAGTGTCGATCTCGCTTCTTGTGGGTCAGTCAAGAAGTTCACTGGTGCCTCTTTCTTAACAGAGATTCCCGCACGCTTAAAAATATCAAAAAGCACATCTCTGACCAAGTCATGCCTGTATTTGAAGCCGGGAAGCTCCCTACAATGAACTGCATGCTCCCCAAAAATGTCGAGACATGCTTTACGACAAACAGGACAAATCTCATCCTTGGGAAATATTGGAATCATGAGGCGGTACTTAAGGATGGTACGATACTCAACCGGTGACATGTGTTGGCTTAACCCATCGATGGGGATAGTGAGGAGAAAGTCTTGAGCATGTGCCGCTTTTAAACACCCAAAAACTGCTTTTTGCCTGGTAGTCATGTTAAAATCAACTTCCATGTCCTGAACAATTTTACCAAAAAGAACACTCGCCAAAACATGTTGGGCTTTAGGGGGGACGGTGTCCTTAATAGCAAAATTGCTAAAGTCATAAGTTGGAATCTTATCCCGAATACCGTCCAAAGCATTGTCAAAATCCAAGTCCATACCACATTGATCAGTGCATTTTGATGCACATTCTTCTACTATTGTACTTAGGCATTTCTCTAGTTTGTTTTATTATTTTTACAATTTTATTGTGTTTTTAGATTTAAGTTTATTTTTGTCTTTATTTTATTTTTGTATTTAATTTTCAGCACTAGTAGCTATTTAATACATGTTCGCTATGCAGATCATAACTTGAGCTCTGGGTATCAGATTGAGGCGCGGGAAGATGCGTTGGAAAGCTAAGAGACATAGCTACAAGTGTTGTGTTGAGTGGAAGAGCTGTTTCGAAGTGCAAGAGTCTCTAATAATTCATAGAAGATTTTGAAATTAGTGGGACTTAATTTTGGCCTTTTGTTTCTATGGCCTTTGAATTTCACTCGTTATCCTATATATACAACTCAAACCAGAAATAGATGATATGTAATATTTAGCTAAGTACTTTTCACAAATTTAGAAAAAGCTACAAGGTTCATGGAGAACTAATCTCAAGGCAATTTCCATTGATCTTAGGTTCCATCATACTTTGAGGATATAATAATTTCAATCAAGTTTCTATTCCTTTCAATGTTGTTATGTGATCATTGTTTGCTTAATTCAATTATCATATAGTAGTGTTGATTCAATTCGGTTGTTGTATGCTCCTTTACCATGATCACGTTGGCGTAGCTTCTTCGTTATCGTGCTTGGTTAATTCGCGTTTGCTTAATTCGCGAGGGCTTAAATCCGTTTGCTTAATTCGGATATTAGGAGCTTACATCACATAAAACCATTTGCGCTTGCCAATAAGTTTTATAATCAAATAGGAATAGATAGGAGATTGGAATTATAATCAATGATAAGTAGGAACCGAGGTCAGTGGATTAGCCGCTTTAATTTATTTTATAACCACTTATTTTTAATTGCTATTTCTAGTCCAGAACTTTAAACCCCCATAAATTTCAGTTTTTATTCGATTCTTATTTTCACCAATTAGTAAATCGGAGGTCCTTGAAAATAAGAATCGAATAAAAACTGAAATTTATGGGGGTTTAAAGTTCTGGACTAGAAATAGCAATTAAAAATAAGTGGTTATAAAATAAATTAAAGCGGCTAATCCACTGACCTCGGTTCCTACTTATCATTGATTATAATTCCAATCTCCTATCTATTCCTATTTGATTATAAAACTTATTGGCAAGCGCAAATGGTTTTATGTGATGTAAGCTCCTAATATCCGAATTAAGCAAACGGATTTAAGCCCTCGCGAATTAAGCAAACGCGAATTAACCAAGCACGATAACGAAGAAGCTACGCCAACGTGATCATGGTAAAGGAGCATACAACAACCGAATTGAATCAACACTACTATATGATAATTGAATTAAGCAAACAATGATCACATAACAACATTGAAAGGAATAGAAACTTGATTGAAATTATTATAACCTCAAAGTATGATGGAACCTAAGATCAATGGAAATTGCCTTGAGATTAGTTCTCCATGAACCTTGTAGCTTTTTCTAAATTTGTGAAAAGTACTTAGCTAAATATTACATATCATCTATTTCTGGTTTGAGTTGTATATATAGGATAACGAGTGAAATTCAAAGGCCATAGAAACAAAAGGCCAAAATTAAGTCCCACTAATTTCGAAATCTTCTATGAATTATTAGAGACTCTTGCACTTCGAAACAGCTCTTCCACTCAACACAACACTTGTAGCTATGTCTCTTAGCTTTCCAACGCATCTTCTCGCGCCTCAATCTGATATCCAGAGCTCAAGTTATGATCTGCACAGCGAACATGTATTAAATAGCTACTAGTGCTGAAAATTAAATACAAAAATAAAATAAAGACAAAAATAAACTTAAATCTAAAAACACAATAAAATTGTAAAAATAATAAAACAAACTAGAGAAATGCCTAAGTACAATAGTAGAAGAATGTGCATCAAAATGCACTGATCACACATCCTCCACTGTCTCTCAATATATGATCTTGCAAAATCCAAGATTGGGCCCTAGAAGCCACAAAAGCATATGAGGTGGCCTCTACGGCTGAATATAACCATAACCCCCCAAACTTAATGGGTAAAGAAGCAATCCTCCATTGGAGGTCTCCAAAGAATGAACCCCCTCCAACCACGATGTTTTCAATCGCCACTCTCAACTCTTTATCAAACAAAGCAGCTGCCTCCTTCATGTAAATTGGTTGGCACGTCCTGAGGCCGAAAAAAAGTTTGGCGATACCCATGCATGACCGAAGTAGAAGAAGCTCACTCTGTGGATCTCTTAACTTAGGAAGAAGATGCATTAGCTCAACTGCTCTGACAGCTCTCTTCATGGCCACCTCCTCAATAAAACCCATATCTCGACTAACAGCACCTCCGAGCAATTTTACCCCAGACACGGGCCTCCCAATGTCCGAAGGGAACAACCCCTTACAAAGTTTGCTTCCATCACAAGAAGGCCAAAAAACCTCTGTTTTCCGAATATTCAAAAGAAGGCCCAATCCTGGACCTGTCTCTCTAATGATATCAAGGGATTTAGCCACTTCCTCGGAATCCCCTATGATAGTCCCATCATCAAGATACCAAGCATGAAAAAGGAGCTTGCAGTTGTCTCTGATCTTATGAATGAGAGGGTGTAGCACAAGTGCAAAAAGAAGGGGTCCCAACGGGTCACCTTGTTGCACTCCAGTGGCTGCCATAATATGACCATCCCCAAGGTATAACCTCGCAGCCTGACCATAAAGAAACTCAACCCACAAGGAAATAGATGGACATCTCAGCCTCACCTCTTGTAGCAGTGCCGACCTATCAACCATGTTGAAAGCATTCGAGAAGTCCACTGCGAGCATAGCCAAAGAACCATCCTCATGTCGCTGGCTTAGCACCCTGTTGGCACTATGCAAAACAACCTCTGCACACATGGCATTCTCTAAGCAATGCTTCTCTAATAGTATTGTTTTGGCCATAAATGATCTTTCGTTTTTTTTTTTTTTGCATTATTTCCTCTAAGTCAGTCATTTATTTGCATCAAATGTAATTATGGTACAATAAAAAACCTTGGTCAACACCATAACTCAAATGTAACATCTCATTCCTTCATTTCATGATCTCATTCCTTCATTATCATAATTAAATTAATGAAAAGTTGACCATTGTATAAAGACCAACAAAAAAGACATATGTAAACATGGAAATCTTAATTAGCCTTAAATACGACGTCACCTAATTAATCCTAATATGATTCATAAATATGGTCGGTATTTTGAATACAGCAGTAAAACAAACTGAATAGTAATTAATATAAACTTTTGCAAATAAAATTACATGTTATCAAGCATTCATATAGGAGTTTATCTACCCGAGTTAACCTAGAGGAGGATAGCTACTCATAGACATAATTAAAACAAGATAGTAAAATTATGCATACAAAGTAACCTCGATTCCTTGGTGAGGAAGTTTCCTCTCATTATGGTGGGGAGATTGTCTTCCACTAAGAGCCCCTTGCTCTCCCTTTAATTTGCTCCTCCTTGAGTCGCCTCGTTGAGAGGTAGTGTTTGACTGGAATGAATAATTGTGAAGGAAGGAAGCTTTATTTATAGATTTTCAACGGGTTTGGGTTTCTCATCGTAGAATATCGTATGACATGATGGCTTCAAACAGCTGCATCGTGGCACGATGAATCCCATTGTGGTACGATATAGCTGATTTTCTCCATTTTTTGGCAAATTCTCTTCAAATGTATAACAACTCATCCTGGGACGATGTATTTGAACGAATTTCTTCATCTTTTGCATAATTTCCCAATTCTTGCTTCTTGAGTAAGTAACTTCACTTCTTTATGTATTTGCTTGCATTTGGTCTTCAAATCTTCATAAAACTACCTAAAAACATCATATAAATTCTTGTCTTCAACAACACACGTTCAATTTTTTTTTATACAACTCCAATTTTTTTAAGTAATACATGTTCAATATTTTTTTAATACAAATCCAATTTTTTTTAATAAATAACATCATTGGATCCAAATCCAATAACTGACTTAGAGAAGTACGTCAATCATTTGTCGGATTAAATATTAAACTTATTATGTTGAGTTTCACCTTGGTGAAGTAAGTATACCTATTATTTCAAATTTGCATCTGATTTTCGTAACAACATAAATCGTTATGTTGCACTTATTAATCCAAACAAAAATCAATTTGAAGTTTTAATTGAAAAAATTAGTGGCAATATATATTTAACACATGGATGGTCTCTGTTGCGTAATTTTTATAATATCAAGTATGGTGTTTAAGTGATTTTGTTATATACACTAGGATGAGTCATTTTGAACTTATTTTAAAAGACTAATTTGATTGTGTTATTCATCCGCCTAAGTTCGCTCCTCCTATTAAATTTAATTTGGATAAATGTAATGTTCCATCATATTGAAAATATTGATAACCAATGAAAAAGGAGAAGGTACGGATGAAACTAGAAATGTGGTTTATAATGAAGTTTTCCACACTGTTTAATAATTAATTTGTAAAGTATTTATCTAAATCCGTCTTTATAATGAATATTATCATTTTTATCATCACTATATTTTGAATTCTTTTTATTTACTTCAAATTTTATTTTAAAATTATTATTATAATTATTTTAATATCATATATGATATTCTATAAAATCCGTGCAATAGCACAGGTCGGTGTCTAGTTATAGACCTCAGGGGAGGTTAATGTATTTTTCCCTAATATTTTTATAAC
This sequence comes from Trifolium subterraneum, assembly GCA_951799995.1. Taxonomy (NCBI): domain Eukaryota; kingdom Viridiplantae; phylum Streptophyta; class Magnoliopsida; order Fabales; family Fabaceae; genus Trifolium; species Trifolium subterraneum. Next base: position 2,428,279 of record OX637465.1, on the reverse strand, counting down.
TATCTATTTAGCTAAACTTACTTAGAAACTAAATTTATACTGTTCTATAACTTGTAGAGATTAACTTAAAGATTCACTTAAAAAAATTGTTAGAACTTTTTTTACTGGATTTTGTTCATTGGTGAAATTAGATAACTTATATTTTGAATTCACCAAATTATATTTCACATAAAATCTGAAATATAGACTAATTAAATTTTATTTTGTGTCAATTTTTCAATTTTTAAATAAAGAAATTTTGATAATATAAAGTTCAGCTGAAAAGTAAATAATACTATACTTAACTAAAAATTATATTACTTAAAAACCAAACTTTGATAGAGTTCATTAACCTATCTTAATTAAACCAATCTTTATTTTATTTTATTTTGACAAAATCCAACCTTAAATCAGAACAAAAAAAAAAAAAACCACCTTAATTCAACGGTGTAGATGTGTCGAACGTTTCTTATTCAAATCCCAAACATTCATCCTATATTACCTTAGGCCATTTAATGTTTTACCCATTCCTCTCTTTGACTGTTAGAGGTGTTCTCATTTTCCTCTCAAAAAATCTTCAATGGTCAATATTCAAATCATAACTCCTCAACTATACACAAAATTAAACAATCTTCATTCTCTCTCTCTTCAATTTTGAATGTTTCTCATTAGAATATTTCTTTTAAAGTCTCATCTTTGAAGTTGAAAACTCTTTGTATGAAAACAAACACCTTGACCCTAAAGTCAATACAAACAAACCTCATTAACACACATGAGATACATGAATATTAAAATATTAATATTTTTACGTGTTTCTTTTGTGTATTTTTTGTCTCTCTATATATATTTATATTTAGATTATGATATATATAAATAAATGCACATACCCACTTGAAAACCCATTAATATTTCAACAAAAGTTTCAAACTTGATCAACAAAAAAGCCAAACCAAAAACAAAAATACCTTCTTTAGTTTCTTTTGTGTTTTTTTGTCTCTATATATATACATCAACATACCCAATTGAAAATCCATTAATATTCTCTACCAAAGTTTCAAACTTGATCAACAAAAAAAAAAAAAAAACCCAAACCAAACCAAAAACAATAGTACTTTCTTTTTTGTCTCTTTGATAATTAAGGTTGTTAATTTCTCTTACAAATTTTTTTAAGATGGTGTTAGGTTGGGGAAGAAGGAAGAACAACAAAAACAACAAGGGTTTAAAACCAAACATGGAAGTGGTGATACCAAATCAATTTAAGTGTCCAATAACTCTTGATTTGATGAAAGATCCTGTTACATTGTCAACAGGAATCACTTATGATAGAGAAAGTGTCGAAAGATGGTTCGATGAAGGAAATTATACTTGTCCACTCACAAATCAAATTGTGAAGAATTTTGATATGATTCCAAATCATTCTCTTAGGATAATGATTCAAGATTGGTGTGTTGAAAATAGTAAAAATGGTGTTGAGAGGATTCCGACACCAAGAATACCGATTAGTCCTATCGATGTTTCTGAGCTTCTTTTTCGAGTTATGGAATCGGCAAGAAGTTTGGATCAATATGGTTGTATTGGATTGGTGCAAAAAATGGAGAAATGGAGTAATGAAAGTGAGAGGAATAAAAAGTGTATAGTTGAAAATGGAGCAACAAGTGCATTGGCTTTAGCATTTGATGCTTTTGCTAATGATTCTATTGAGAGAAATGTTGTTGTTTTAGAAGTGATTTTGTCAGCACTTAATTGGATGTTTCCACTTCAATTAGAAGCTCAAAAAAGTTTAGGCTCAAAAGCTTCATTGCATTGCATGGTTTGGTTTTTGAAACATCAAGATGTTAAGGGAAAAGAAAAAGCTATTATTGCATTGAAAGAGATTCTTTCTTTTGGTGATGAGAAGCATGTGGAAGCACTTTTAGAGATTGAAGGTGTTAATCAGCTTTTAATTGATTTGATTAACAAGAGAATTAGTCCAATAATTACAAAAGCTTCATTGAGGGTAATTTGGTACTTGGTTTCATCTAATTCCAACTTTAATGAAAAAATGAAATTTTCATTTGTTGAATTGGATTTAATTTCTTCAATTTTGAACATTCTTATTGATTCAGAAAAAAGCTTTTGTGAAAAGGCTTTGGTTATTTTGGATTCTTTATTAAGCTGTGATTTTGGAAGGAAAAAAGCTTATGAAAATGATTTAACAATTCCTTTGCTGGTGAAAAAAATATTGAGAGTTTCACCATTGACTACAGAGTACTCTGTTTCTTCTATTTGGAAAATGTGCAAATTTGAAGAGAAAAATTATGAAGGAAAAGCTTTGATAGAAGCACTTCAAGTTGGTGCTTTTCAGAAGCTATTATTGGTATTACAAGTTGGTTGTAGTGATGACACAAAAGATAAAGCAACTGAGCTTCTCAAATTGATGAATCCTTATAGGGCTGAATTGGAAGAATGCATTGATTCAGATTTCAAGAATCTCAAAAGATCATATTAATTAAGTTTGTTTGTAATTCATTTTTCTACCTAGATTATTGGTATTATGTTATGTATAAATATATTTTTTTGGACTATATGGATCAATGAATTTAGCTTAATGAGGTACAAAGAATCCATAAATATATAGGGCCATATATAATTGTATTCTTTATGTACACAAGACTGAGATGATATTTTAGTATCTAAGAAAAATTTGTGCATTTTAGCATATACATTCAATTTATGATTTGAATCAAATGTTCAAGTGCATGTTTGGATTCATTTGAGAGAGTAAAAAATGATTCTCAATATTTGAAATTGATTTTGGTGTATTTGGAGATTATTGATTTTATTTCTAAAGATTTTAACGGTTAGAAAATATATTTTGTGGGTGTGGCGACACTATCCCGTGATAATTTAGACGTATTTACTTAACAATCAAAGAAAATAAATTACACAAATAGATTTGGTCATGTTATATGCGGGGACTGAGGTTTGAATCGTGGTACTCCCACTATTCACCTTAAAAGGTAAATTTTTAGTTACTAGACTACTCGGCAATTATATATATATATATATATATATATATATATATATATATATATATATATATATATATTCATGTATTTAATAATCAAGATGAGAAAAGTCAATATAAAAACAATGTTCAATGCTTCAAAAAAAATATATAAAAATATGTTGAAGTCACATCCTCATGTAAAATCTCCATTAGAGAAATGTTGATTACACTTTTTATTGACACTTTTCAATATATACTATTTTTTTTTTGGTAGAAGCAATATATACTATTTATTATTAAGTGAAATTTTATATTTGCTCCACTAAATAACTTTGGTCCACTTCTTATTAGTGGGAATGACATGGCATTGAGAAAGTATGAATTGTTTCCCCATGATGAAGGAATTAAGATGAATAATAATGATACAAAAACTTTGGATAAGCAAAATCTTTGATATTGGTTTTGTGTCCTGTCATTTTAAGCTAGGTTTGAAATCCTTAGTTGAATTTTTATATGGTTCTCCAAATTAGAAGAAAAACATGATTAAAATGTGGAAACAATTAGACGTGTTTGGCATGAAAGCTTTCATATTTGAATTGAAATTGTATCATCCAATTAAAGGGATTATTCCATGGTTCTCCAAATTAGTTAGAAGAAAGGTACGGTGAATATAGATTTGGCATGTTAGGCATGCAAGCTTTTTATATTTGGACTCTACTAAATTTTACCAAACACATGTAGACCGTTTTATCAAGATCAGGCAATCCAAATTTTAAGATCAAATTTTATAGTTAAAATTTGATCTTTATATCAGAATCGTCTGATCTTGATCAGCCGTTCTAGATTTACTGACTGCATGCAATCAACTACTTAGTACTTAAATTAAAGACATGGTTGAAGTGGAAAATTAACCATGAGCATCATGAGTTAGGATTTTTTTTTTTCATTTTTTAGTCTCTCTACTTTTGCAATTACTAAAGTTTTGGAAATATAAATACAATAATGTAATACTCCCTCCGTCCCAAATTATAAGGGAAAAAACAAAAAACACACTTATTAAGAAAAAGTAAAACATGTAAATTTAAAATATGTTTTTGTAGGTTTTTCTTGGAATAAGGTGCATGGGAGATGCAAAAACAATTTTTATTGGTTGTTGTTTATTGAAAAAATTGGAGAGAGAAAAAATTAAATGCAATTTGCATTTAATTTTGTGAGAATAAAGAAAAAATATTCTTGAAAATGATTTTTTCCCTTATAATTTGAGACAAAAGAAATGGGATTTTTTCCCTTATAATATGGGACGGAGGGAGTACTTTGTAGAGCCTATTACGTACCTCAAAACTATAATAATGCATAGAAAGAATAAATTAAGAAATAAAATAGAGATATCATGACTCAAGCATCACTAATCCGTTCATGTGTCAAAATGCATGTTAAAATTCTAGAAAAAGTTGGTATAATTTCCTTATTACTTTACACAAATATGAAGACTTCACTTAAGTTTGAATATGTAATTAAGGCCACCTTTAACTTAAGTAACTACAAACTTATTAAACTTGAAAAATGGGGGCAATCTCTTACTATGGTGGGGCCCAAAAGTTAAAGTGGTGACTTTATTGGCATTTCTTATACAATAACAACTTTAACCATTTATTATTAGAGGATTCCAACTTTCATTTAGAGAGAGATAAACACAAATAAAATTAATGGGGTCTATTAAAAGTGGGTTCATTAATTAGTAAGTCTCACTAATTTTTAGTTGTGTCTATCTCTCTAAATAAAAGATAAATGAATGAATAATAAATGGAAGGAACACAAACTCCGTTAGTAGATATTATGAGCCTTTTAATTCCTTGCTTATAGATGGGAACATGCCTTATGTGAACCTCCCCTCACAAACTTATTCAACCAATTAGTCAATCCGTATGCACAAGCAATATTATGCTAAAAGAGAAAATTAAAGTTGTGGTGAATACATGAAATTCTCATGTAGCTCTTAAAACAAGCAAACACTTATTAATTCTATGCATTTAAAATTATACGGATAAAAGACATGAGATTTTAAATTATAGTCGCATTTCTTAATATTGGAGAAAATTACGGTTAAATATAATTTATATGATTAAAATTATGGTTGCAATAATGCAGTCGTAAAAGCAAAAAAAAAATGACATTGATGTCACACTTGAAATCACGTGGTGTTTTTGAAAATGTTGATTAAAATCTTTTCCTTATAATCAAATATTAATAATTAGTAGTTAGATTAATTGTTGGCATCGACAGTCGGGAACAAAATCTACTTAAAAGTAAAACTCCTACAATTTCCCTTAGAAAAGCTACATGTCAATGAGGCGGGTCGAGGGTGGATTTTGCCTTTCCCAAACTCAAACTCATAAAGTTCGAGTTTCCCTAAACTCGTCCCAATTCTCAATGGGTATGAAAGTAGAACCCCAAATTCATATTCAACGGGGTTCGGGTATTTCTGTGGGTTTTGGGGATCTCGTTCCGCCTCGCTTCCATTGGTTAAATATTGGTAATTTTTTTATTAAAAAAGGGGTAAAAGTTTTTTTGAACAAGTCAAAATGAGATATGATATATATAAATAGAACCACTAATCTCCGCAGCACAAGATGTACCGAGGAAGATCATGGAATATTACATAAGTGTTAAAAAAGGGGTAAAAGTTGAAAACAATTTTTTTTGACAATATGATTTTTTTGAATAAAGAATATAAATAGAAAAAAAAAACTTTATTAAATACTCAACTTAAAAATAATAAACACAAACATATGAATATAATTTAAGACTTTGTTAAGCGCTTATAATTTAATAGAGTTAAAATGTAATTATATATAAGCAAGGCAGGTTCGGGGACGGGTTCAGGATGAGTATCAATGTCATCATTACCCGCCCCACACTCGTCTTTTAAAATCTGGTAACACTCAAACTCAGTCAATTCGATTTTTCCCATCAAAATCGGAACGGAGCGGGAGGGTACTCGCGGGCAGTACACATTTTCAATCCATTGGAAACGTCATGCCTTGAAATTGAGTTTGAAATATTTCATGCAAGCTCTGCTTACATTTTTATAGGTTACATTTTTTTATTTAAATTTCAAACTCGATAAAGTTTTTATAGGTTATATATATATAAATATATAAATAATATTTGATAGCATTTTTCATCCGTTCTCATTGAGCATTTCCATTTTTAGTTTTGTACTTTTTCAAATCATCTTTACCAAACAAGTATAAACATAAAAGACTACAATCCCCTAAATTGTATTGATATCAGTGTGACCATAATATACAACAATTGTGATAGCTTATTTTGGAAACTAATTAATACACATAAAACTATTTCCTATATAAGAATGTTATACTTAATACAGTCAACTACAAATAAAACATAATTTTATATAGACTTTAATGCAGTTTTGATCCCCCTATTTTGAAAAACTTGAATTTTTTATCCCCCTATTTTAAAAGCCAATTTTTTGATCCCCTATTTTGAAAAACTTGAAGTTTTGATCCCCCAACTCATTTTGGTCAAATTTTTGATGATGTGTCAACCACATTGATGACGTGGCAGTGTCTATGTGTCAAACTCATATTCCATGTCATTATTTTTTTAAATAAAATATTATGTTTTAATTTTTTTTAAATCAATTTTTTTTTTACTCAAATCTTTAAATCAAATATTAAAACAATATATTTAAATCAAAAATTTTTTTGATTAAAATCTTTAAATCAAATATTAAAACAATATATTTAAATCAATTTTTTTGTTGATCAAATCTTTAAATCAAATATTAAAACAATAAAACAATTAATTAAATAATTAACAATAATTAAAAAATGCAGATGATCAAAATGGAATAATTGTAGAAGAATCAGACACGCACAAATAGTAACATAGTTCCCAAATCATGGAACCCTAGCGCCACCCATCTTCGACGATCTATGTCTCAATCTTTCAGCTTCTTTGATTCATCATCACGCTCGTGTTCATCATTCATCTGCATGTTATCAATTTTCTGTTTGATTCATCATCCGCTCATGTTCATCATTACGCTCGCTTTACAAGATAATATTCTGAAGTCATCGCAAAGTTGAACAAGAAGATGGAAAACATGAATTATTGTATGAGATATGTTTGTGGTATTCACTTATTTTAGTAGTTTTTTTGTTTGACAGACACTTAATTTAGTAGTTGTTATGGTCCATATCGTCTCTTTCGGTTGTCTTCTTTTAATAAAAGTTATGGTCCTCCATTGTTACTTAGTTGCTATTATTTTAATAGTGGTGGTCGACAAAAAAATGTTTAGGGTTTTAGTGTTTGATTTCATTTTGAAAGAAACATGTCCAGGGTTTTATATGTTAGTGTTTTATTATTGTTTGTATAGGTCATCAGAGAAACAGGCTGAAACAAGGGAAAAAGAACCGGGAGTAAGTGAAAAGGAACCTGAAGACTTAAGTGAGGATGATTCTGAATATGTTGCTAGTGAGAGTGATGTAGATGATGATGATGAGAATTGGATTGTTGTTGGTGATTTTTAATTATATATTTGAGTAATTTATTGGATTTTAACTATATATTTGTGCAATTTAGTGATTTTAATTATATATTCGGGTAATTTATTGAATTTTAATTATATATTTGGACACTTTAGTGATTTTTAATTATATATTTGAATAATTTACTGATTTTTAATTATATATTGGGATAATTTATTGATTTTTAATCATATATATTTATAGAGGTTAATTTTACTGTTTTTTTAATTATTATTAATTAATTAATTATTTTAATTTTTTAATACTTTTAATACATAATATTTTATTTTAAAAAAAATAATGATATGGAATATGAGATTGACACATAGACACTGTCACGTCATCAATGTGGTTGACACATCATCACAAATTTGACCAAAATGAGTTCGAGGATCAAAACTTCAAGTTTTTCAAAATAAGGGATCAAAAAGTTGGCTTTTAAAATAGGGGATCAAAAGTTAAGTTTTTCAAAATAGGGGGATCAAAACTGCATTAAAACCTTTTATATATTAGAACTAGTATAAGAGTCAGGATTCGTTGACACCAAATGTAAAAGTTTAGTTTCACAGTAAATCTCAACCGTATATTTTAATATGTGACAATTGAGAAAACAATTAAATATACTTTAATATGTGACAATTGATAAAACAATTAAATATTAACAATGATAGAGTTTTAAGTCCAAAACTAATGTGGATTGTATTACTAAATTTCAAATCTCTTTTACAATTTCACATAGCCGTTATTTATGCAATATTATTATTAAGAATGTGAATCATGTGATGTAATATAACAAACGATTACAATGACAAACAATTGGCACAAACATAGAATAGAATTAATAGTAATATCTATCCACATGTAAATATGAACATTTGTTTGTATTCACACTGCAAAATAAGCAGTGAAAAAAGGGATAGTCCCGTTCACAAGAAGAGCTATTCTAGAAGCTTGTCAGTTGTCACAAAAGTCCATAATAAAAATCTACTAAAAATAAACCTAGAATAATCAAATTAATTTGTAGGAATTCACCTCATATCTTAAGTAAGTAGCAGAGTTAAACCTTACTGATAGGACGGTTCATTAATAACCGTTAACTGAATCGAACCGTACTGAACGGAACCGTAAATAACTGAACCATATCATAACTTTACGAACTGAACCATTAAGCTCAAAACAGTTCTCTAACTGAACTGAACCATAAATAACCAAACCGAACTGTAGATAACCAAACCACTAAATAATATGTCCATCAAAAAAATTTAGTAAACCATAAGTTGCAATTTTATTGTGTTTAACAGTTCGGTTCGGTTAATCGGTTAACCGAACCATAACTACAATTCTATTGTGCTTAACAGTTCGGTTCGGTTAACCAGTTAACAGAACTATAAGTATAGTTCGGTTCGGTTTTGGTATAAATCTTAACGGTTTGGTTCGGTTATTTGAACCATTGTTATTGTTCAGTTCGGTTCGGTTCGGTTCTTTGTTCGAACTGAACCATGAACAGTCCTACTTACTGCAATGAAAATTTTATTGGTGGATAATATTATGTAAATATTGCTACCTCTTTGACAATGACTTTCGTTGACTCCGGTGAGATTGAGAACCCAACTCATATATATATTTTGCTTCAAATAGAAAAACTCTACGAGTCAAATTTAAATAATTTTTGTTTTATTGACGGGCATATATCCGATTCTTAAAAGAAAGATACCATTGTAATTAGAGATAGGTTAAAGAAGGTAAATAAAATTTGGTAAAAAATTATTACAGAGAGGGCCCTAATAAGAAATAGGGTAATTTTAAAAAATTCAAGGTAATAATGTTAATATAAAATGTTAGAAAACTTATGTTTAAATTATTATCATGATGCTTTTGAGATTTACTCTTTTTATTCATTACAAATACCATCTAGTATCCATATTGCATAGACGATATACTGTAACCTCCCACTCCACCTCCAATAAATAAACAAAGATTATTTTTGTTGAAAATTGAAATCAAATTCTTTCCGACCATTCATCTTAATAGTATACCATTAACAACTTGATTAATCAAATTTAAACAATTGAATTGAGTGTGTTGGTACCTTGGTTAATTTTTCTTGAATGTTAGTACTTTTTCCCTTAGAATACATACGCGTCATGACTTAGAAAAAATGGTTTACTCACGAATTAATAAAAAAAGCATTACAACTCATCAAATTTGCAGGCCAGATTAACATACACACATTAATAATTCAATTTAAGGGTCAAGTACGTCATGTACTCCTTATAATTTAATTTAAAGGCCGAGTACGCTTTGTATTCCTTATAATTCCATTTTTATTATAAAAAAAAAATATACACAATAATAATAATGTATAGTCCACCGACACATTTTTTGACAATAGAATTTAGTGGATCAATTTGCCGTTTTGTTAGTTCTAGTTCTACTAATCAAGTCTAGAAGTTTATTTGCCATACTTTAAGGTCTCACATTTCAACCTAAACGTGTTACCTTTGATTTGATGTTTGTTGACAATAATTTTTGGACTTTTAACTATTGAGGATTGTAACTTGATAATATAGAAATGAAATTTTGGGTGATAAAAATATAAATATTCTAGAAAACATACTTTTCAAATGAATATTTTTTGCCGCAAAGTAATTAATTCCATTAAATTATATGGTTGGTCTCAAGTGCTTAACAAATTTTACTTAAGTTCAATTAAGACTCAAGTGGTTAATGAGCTTCTTTAAAATGAATTATTAGGGATAACTCAAGTTCAGGGATGGGTCCAGAAATTTTATTAAGTGGAGTCAAAATTGTTTATCATATACTCCCTCCGTCCCATATTATAAGGGAAAAAAAACACACTTATTAAGAAAATCAAAACTTGAGAATTTGAAATATGGTTTTGTGGGTTTTTCTTGAAATAAGTTGCATGGGAAGATGTAAAAACAAATTTGATTGGTTGTTGTTTATTGAGAAAAGGAGAGAGAAAAAAATTAAATGCAATTTTATAAGAATAAGTAAAAAAACATTCTTGAAAGTTGTTTTTTCCCTTATAATTTGGGACAAAAAAAAGTGTCGTTTTTCCCTTATAATATGGGACGGAGGGAGTATGTGTTTGTGTTAATCATTCAAAAAATCATTTTTCATACAGTTGCATATTTGATTTTCACAAATTAATTCATAGCAGATAAACTTCTTTCAATAATTGTAGTTGTAAAATGCAAAAGCAATGCTAAGTAATGTTTTTGGAATACTCATCTTAGATAGTAAATTTCTATAGTCAATGCATTGAAAACTAAAATATTTAACTTTTAAAATAAATAATTTTTCTAAATAGAATTTTTCAAAATTGTTATAGAAACACTAATAGCTTATGCTATGTTAATTGGTGTAAACCTTTTTTTACAAGAATTGGTGTGCACTTTATACTCCTTATAATTTAATTTTGCTTATTAGAAATTTTTTTTTTACAGAAACACATGTAAATAGTAAATTCCTAAACAAACTTCTAATAGCTCCGTCCACTTTTATGGTGAACCATTGGAATTATAGTAGTATATAATGATATCAGTGTAAATAGTAGTTTCTTTTTACGGTAGTAGTAGTTCTTTTTAGAACATAGAATGGGTCAATGGGCTTATGTGGGGACAACATTAAATCTAAAGAGGGGTCAACACATAGAATTATGTAGTTGCTAGTTAAAAAAATAAGGATGGAGTGGGGTCACTTGCCACCAATGGCAACAACGTAGATTCGTGCATGCTCAAGTTTGATTTCTGTTAGAAACAATTTTTTGTTAGATTTTACTTACTTTACGGTCAAATTTTAAATTATCGAGATCCTCTTTCCTTAAAAATTAGAGGGTTAAACCAGGAAAAAAAATTAGTTAACTTTGAATCATTTCAAGCTAATATTTGTTCAAGTCCTAAATAAAATTATCTATTATCAAACTTTCCTTAAGTTTTGACTGATCTTCGAATTACCAAAGCTTCATTTTTTTTTTGTTGACAAAACAAGTAATTAATCAGGAGTAAGTGTCTTTTATCGTTAAAAACAACTGTTGGTTATGTCACACAAAATAAAACTATTGTTTTAAATTAAAAATAGATTGGCTAGGATATTATATTTTTTTTCAGAGTAATTCAGTGGCTACAATTTTACTTTTAAGGTAAATAATGAAGTGTCCAAGATTCAAACTTCAGTTCCTACATATAAAATACAATGTTTCTACCAATTAAACTAAGTTCACAAGAATATATGGATTTTTAATTTCTATGAACTTAACTTTTAACATATATCTAATCAAATTACACCATAATATCAAAGTACCTTAACAAATATCTACATAATCCGATATTATTGGATGTTTGTAAGAAACGTTTTTTTGTCATATAGCTTAGTAGCTAAAATTTCACCATTTAAGATGAATAAATATATATACCAAAGTTCAAACTTCAGTCCTGCACGTTACATTTACATACAATATCCATATCAACTAAATTATGCGTACGGGTACATATAAGAAAAGTTTTACATTGAAAATAGCATCACAAATGCAAGATATGCATTGAAAAATAATTATAAACGACTAGTTACTCTATCTATTTATCTTATTACATTAATATCTTCATTATCATTATGCAAAATCAGCAAATAAACTTATGTATTAGAATCTACTTTTTCAACATCTTTATATTTTTTGAACTCAAGTGTCAATTATTAGTTTGAAGTGCTAAGAAGGATACTTTAGAAAGGGAAGATACAAGTTTGAATGCATTTATAGAAACAATTCAAACAAAACAAGAGAAGAGGGAGGGGACACTCCCAAACCACCGTCTACAAACTATGGTTGATTTTTACGGCGGATTTTGTGGAAGCGCAATTCTCTCTGCAAACAAGAAATCCAAAATTCACACAACAAATTTGATCTTTCAAAAAAATTAAATGGTTGAGATTTAAAACAAAATTTCGTGATCTAGATCTTCTGATGTTTTAAGGGCTGACTGAGATCACCCTTGGAGTCATTTTGACAGCAGAGAATCCAATTTCGATTTTATCTTCTCTTTTAGTACATCAAAAGATGGAAAGTTAAATTAAATAGAATCAAAATGAAAAATGTCACCTATATATAGGCTAAATCATTACACTGCACACAAGTCAAAAGAGTGTAACCAAACACCACAACACAAAACAAAAAAAGATTGAAAATTGAAAAACATAGAGCTAATAGTGTTCCCATAGAGCAAAGTTTGGTACATCATAGTGGCATGTTCATACAACTAAAACTCAACTACAACTCTCTTATAAGCTCTTTTCCACTAAACATGACAATATATAGATGTAAAATGAAGATTCTACTTAGACTTAATTCTCTTCTCAACTTCCTCCATACTTTGAATATCCTTCTGAAACTTGCAAATGCGGTATACAGACCTGTTATCGCATTCATATGCTTTGATTTAGTTACAAAACAAGGACAATAATTACATTCATTCTAGAGTTAAATATGTTTTTAATTCCTACTTGGTTTACTTTTTTAGTCTTTGTATCCCACTTTAGTCCCTACAAAGTACAAAACTCCGTGCTTTTAGTCCCGAAAAAACATGTAGTTTTGTAACTTGTAGGACTAAAAAGTGAGTACATGACCAAAAACAAAATTCAAGATAATTGTAGGGACTAAAAAATGAGTAAAGGACCCAAAACATATTTAATCCTTAATTCTATTCCAAAAAGACACAAATTCAATTTACCAATAGAGAAGGCATGCTGAAATACACAGTATCACATTTCTCTGAGCTTTGTATGTCTGTGTAAAAAAAAATGAATAGTCAATGAATCAACAATGTTGAGTATTTAAAGGAGAAGAAATACAGCATTTTCTCATCTTCATTAAAACTTCAAGGAAGCTCAAACACAGTGTTGATGAATATGAAATACCGAGATAGCGCAAATATAGAGTTTCACATTGTATGATTTTAGCAATGTTATCAATCGCATTTTGCAGAAAATAGCAGGTTGTTTGAATACCGCTATGCAACAGTGCTATAGCACCGCTATAGCCGCTATTTGACAACATTATGTACTAAGTAGTATATCACAGAATAATAGTGATATGTTCAAATTCCTTTACATTATAACTGGTATTTAATAACACTGGATTGAAGTCAACAAGATTCTGGAAACAAAACTTAATGCTGACAAAATCGTGTATTCTATACTCATCTAATTTACTATGTAAACGTCATAGTGTGTGTGTGTGTGTGTGTGTTTTGGGTATATATACCTCGCTGTATCTTGTTTATTCTCCAACTAACCAGGTGCAGGTTTATATTGTGAGTCAGTGACATGCTAACATTTATCACTCCTATAATTTTCTATTGCGACGCCTCAGATTATTTGGTTGAGAACTTAAAGCTCATTTTGTCAAGAAAGATGAATCAATCTTTCAGGTGTAACCTAACCAAATGTTTTGAACGTGTAATACCTTTAATACCAATTGGTTTCAAAGATTTAATTTCATCAAATATGGATAAAATTGTTCCAAATTGTAAACTGATATACTTCATCAAATCATTAATCCAAGCTTCTAAATATGGTCTAGCATCATCAAAAGTTAATTAAGCACATGCAGTACAGTGACGATAATCAATTTACAATACAAACTACGAATTCTTCAAATAAGCTACTTTGACATCAGTAAAATTACTTACAGTTTTCTCATATCGATCTCTCTCGGCAGCAGTACAAACATCAGAGGTACACATCAGCCTATGCTCAGCCTTCCAGTATATATCTGCCAACATACAACACAAAAAGCTTAAGTGTGGTATATGTAAGATCAGCATAATGCAATTTGTTTTTTTATTATTCATCTCAGTCGTCATAAAAAACTAAGTTGAAAAAAAATAGTGGTGTTACATTTAGCGTTGAAATTTGAAAATAATGATAAGTACCCAAATTTCTAAAGAAAAATAAATTGTAGTATTGATCGAGAGTATATGTAAGACAGAAGTAAACTCAGAATAAAAACTCATCAGAGAAGAGAAATATCTCTCTCTGTCCAAACGATATGGTTTCTAATTGAAAAGATGATGAATGCCTCTTATCTCGCTATCTCTTTATTTTTATTGTTATTTCTTTTCGGGTTATCGTGTTATAGGTACAAAATTTCAACCGCCGTTTAGCGGTGAGTGGTGACTAATCTCCGTCGAGGAACTAGTGGGGAACACAAGCTAAAAACCCTATTCAACCCATTTGTTGGGCTATGGCCCAAACACGGTAACTAATAGACATTGGGAAGCATGTCAAGTTGGGTAGAGAGGAAGAATGTGAAACACATTGGGGGGATGTTCGATGCTCTTTCAATCTCCACGGTGAAAATTATGGTTAATGACGGTGAATGGTTAATGAGTTGTCACACCTAGTTATATTTATAAACTATCCAATGAACGTAATTATGTTTAATGATGTTTAAAATCACGGTTAATTGTTCTCAGTGAAAGGTTAATGAGTTGTGACATTGGTTTCCATTCCCATCATCATATTGATATGATCAATCTCCTCGCACTCTGCCATAAGAACTTCGAGTCCGTATCATGGTGAAGGTAAGGTAACGCTGTGATTCTAAATCTTATTTATTAAGTATCCAATGAAGGTAAGTAACCAACTATTTGAACTACATTAACCATTTATTTTGATGTCGAAATTCGATTTTCAAAATAACACAAACTCCAACAAAAAAAACTAAGATTACATTACACGAATCTGAATCTAAATCCAAATTCAGAATCACCACTAGTAGATCCCACAAAAGTACCCTATGATATATGGATCTTCTCATATAGCGAACTCCTACCACACAATCAACAACAACAACAATAAAATCCTCCTAAGCCCTGTTCAAATACTGAATCTAGCCACCAACAAAATCCATCACAAATTTCAAGAAAGATTCAAACTTTTCACTACCAGCCACATACACAAATGCGTAATCAAAAAAGATTCAAACTTTTCACTAAACCCTTAAAATTTCATAAATTGAAACAATTTTCAGCACACCCACCAACCCAAAAGTGAATCTAGCCACAAACACAATCCATCCCAAATCAAAAAAGATTCAAATTTTCCACATACAACCAAATACCCAGATAATTAATCAACCCTAAACCCCCAAAAGTTTATAAATTGAAACAATTTAAACAACACCCACCAACCAAAAAGTGAAAAAGAAAAGATTTTTACATATACCTAGCTATTTTGAGATGAAATAAACGAGACCCATTACATAAAAAAGAGAGTAAATTACCAAGGAGCTGAAACCCAGCAAAGGGAACAATGAAAAGCGCAGGTTGAAGAATGAGTGAAATAAGAGAAGTGAAACGGTTCCTTAAGAGCTTTGGTAATGGAAGAGTTAGAAGAATTGCTACAGCAGCTTCAATAGCGACGACGTAGGTGAGTATCATCCATTGCAACGCCATTTCTCAGATAAAATCGTTGGTTTCTTTGTGTTTATCGTTCGGTTTTCGGTGTCCTCTGTTTGTTTTAATGATGATTGAATTGAATTCAGTCAGTGAGACTTTTCTTTTTGGTTTTCTTCTTTCGTAATGTTTCTGGATACTTTTCTTACGGGCTAAGATTAAAAAAATAAAGGCTAAAATGCAGTTCTGTACTCCAAGTTTCATAATTGTGCGATTTTAATCTCTAAGTTTTATAATTGTGCGATTTTGATCCATAATGTTTCAATTGTGCGGTTTTGACCCCCTAAATTTACCCCTCTTGCATTTGCTATCTCCCCGTTGCTTATGTGGCATTTTAAAATTAAAATAAATATTTTAAAAATAAATTAAAATTAAAAAGATGTTTTAAAATTAAATGACAAATTGTTTTTTTATTTAAAAAATAACTTATAAAATAAGTTTTTGTTTCTTATATGTAGTTTATGGTATAATTTTGCTATAAAAAATAGTTTCCAAATTTTTTAATGAACTAATTTTTTAAATTATTTTTAAAACTTTATAAACTGATTTTTTTTTTTAAAAATAATTATTCAACCTTTTATTAAAAAAATTAATACATTTTTTTTTAATTTTAAAACATATTTTAAATTTTAATTTTTTTAACTTAATTTTTTTTTGAATTTATAAACTGTTTTTTTAAAAACAATAATCTTTTATAAAAAAAATTAATACATTTATTTTTAAAACTATTTTTATTTTGTTATTATTTTAAAATGCAAGATAAGCAATTATTTAGTCGAAACGTCAAGGGGGGCTAGCAAATGCAAAATGGGGTAAACTTGGAGGGCCAAAATCGCACAATTGTGAAACTTAGGGGGTTAAAATCACACAATTTGTCAACTAACCGATTATCCCAAAAGCTTAAGCTGTTAGGAAAGGCTACATCAATGGTTTTATATTATTTCTAACACGCTCCCTCACGCAAGAGCCCACTTGGACTTGAAGCATGGATAATGCATAGGTCCACCTATCATATGCTTAAATTTCACTTTTTAATCAGAAAGTGAGGGGAGCGGGGATCAAACTCTAGACCACTTAGTCATAGAGGCTCTGATACCATGTCAAATAACTGATTATCCCAAAAGCTTAAGCTGTTAGGAAAGACTACATCAATGGTTTTATATTATTTCTAACACAAATTGAATTTGGGGGGCCAAAATCGCACAATTGTGAAACTTGGAGGCCAAAACTGCATTTTAGCCAAAAATAAAATAAAATTTATCCTTTTAAGTTTTACATTTTTTTATGAGATAAGTCATTAAGTTTTTTACGTTACAAATAAATCCCTTAAAAATTTTACGTTTGTATCAGATAGATTCTTTATGTTTTTTTGGGTAATAAATAGATCCTTTAAGTTTTACGTTTGTAACAGATATGACCTTAAAAAGTAGACCTAAATGTTACAAATTAAAACCTAAAGGACCTATTTGTTATTTAAAAAAGTTAAATGACTTATCTAATACAAACGTAAAAAACTACATCAGTCTCTAAATTTAAGATTCTTTTGCTAAAATTACGAAGATTTAAAAAGTAGTTGTGATATTTAATTTGTTGGCAATTGATATTATTTTTACAATTTTATTCTTCAAAAGGGAGAATACGATAGTTTTCTTTAGAGTATTTATTTCAGAATGTAGTAAACGATGCACTATAATTAAAGACATATTGACAAAGAAATCATTAATACCCTTAGAAATTTGAAAGAGTTCTTACAATTGAGTCAACACGGTTTGAACCTAAGACTCCATACTTATTACCTAAACTCCTCGATATAGATTAAACCTAGTGACTTTAAATATGTCAATTTTGTTCGTATAAGACACTATTACTAAAAATTGAAGAATTACTTTATTATTAAAAAAAAATTACTTTTGTTATATGCATATACCATACCACAACCACACCAAGTACCACCGGAATTATGATCCTCTCCATTTCCAACTATTTCCATTACTATATAGTTTTGAAAATATAAATGCAAAAGTGTGACATTAAATGCGGTAAAATTACTTTTATACACCCTAAAATATTTAAAAACTTTGGTAATGAATAAAATTGAAATACTTGAAAATGGAGAGAATCCCAACTCGGTATGTCGATGAATGGACGAAGATCCGAAGTAAGAGCAAAAAATGAACGGTTAATAATCATTCGTGGGATTCAACAAATTTGTATTTCGTACGCATAAACATTTTCCAAGAATAAAGGATGGGTGCATAACCATAAAAGGTTAAACAAAGTGAAAATTTGGAAGACCAACTCTAATACTTACTTTAGTAAAAGAAATATGGAATGCTAAAAGATTGATGCCTAAACTTTAAAATATTAGCTGACATCTATTTCGTTCTCCATAAATTAATAGTTTTTCTTAAACTAAATATGATGACATAAGATTCCAACTAATTCTCATATGATTTGGCATTGTTGCCACAAAGCGAAGAATATCAGGCTGCAGGCTAAGTGAAGGGTTAAGTTCTTCTGAATTCTTTTCTAAAACATGAAGAAACTTAGCAATGTTGGGGAGTGCAAGTTCTCTGCAGTGGAGATGTAATAGAGGGACCTTCGATAAAACGCTTCCCTTCTGAACTTTACAAACAGATCTTGATAATCTTCTTTGCTATGATTTCTCTCACCATGCTTCAATTCATGTGCTTCAAGAGTGCTTTGCAGATCCTTCATCTTTATTTCACTCAGGTCTTTTGTTTGTTCAATTGTCACCACTATGTGATCAAATTTATGATTTAAAGTTCTCAGTACCTTTTTCCACCATTTCTTCTTCACTGAGTGTGCTTCCACAATTCTTCATCTGATTGGTGAGAGTCACCACCCTTGTGAAGTAGTCTGCGATTGCCTCATCATTCTTCATCTCGAACAATTCAAATTGTCTTTTCAAGGCTTGCAATTTCACTTTCTTGACCTTTGCATCACCTCCATAACTTTTCTGCAAAATGTCCCAAGCATCCTTAGAGGTTGTAGCATCTGCGATCTTCTCAAACACCTTTGAATCCACACACTGATGAATGAGAAACAGAGTCTTGCTATCCTTCTTTTGTGCCTCTCTGAATGTTGTTCTTTGTTGCTCTGTTTCATTGGCTGGTAATGGATCAAGAACTGTATTCACTTGTTCATCAGCTTCTTGAACAATAAATATCACATTCATCTGTTTCACCCATGTATCCCAGTTCTTTCCATCAAGAATTGGCAGGTTTGCATTAAAGTTACTCTTCTCAGCCATAATTGATTCACAATCACTAATTTTATCCTCAAGATTGAATCAAATATCCTTTGGATCGTACTTGCTCTTAGATACCACTTTGTTGGGTTATTCGCTTTAACCCTTTGAACAAAGAATGAAGGAGATGATATTTGAGAGAGATGGAAAACTATGAAAAGTGTAGAAATTGATTAAGGGAAAACGAAATTAATATATGTTTGTTAATCATTTATAAAGGGAAATTTTTTAAGATTATAAGACTTGTAAAATTATTATAAGAATAAAAAAGTAATATATGTTTGATATCCCTCTCATTTCCCGTGTGAACTAAACATATTTACACTTAAATTTCTTCCCTCCCCTCCCCTACATTGATCCAACATAAAAGTACTCGATCCCCTCTCCTTTATTAAAATCCCTCCCCTCTATCGAACCAAACAGACCATCAATCAGAACTATTGGATTAATCTAATGGTTTGCATAATAAAATAGCTTGCATCAAAATTTCAAAACATAACAAAGGTCCCTGCTGTCGCGCTGTTCACCGTTTGTATTCCTTGTCGCCGGCGTTCTGCACTCGAAGGAGAGAGAAGGAAACACATTATGAAGGAGAGGATCTGATTCCGTCTCGTTCAGCTACCTCCGTTACTCATTTCGTCGTCGCTATTCATCCTTCAACTCAAGGAACTGTGAGTTTAATCCTTCCTTAATCCTAAATAATATTCAGATTGAAAACTAAATTTCTTCAGATTCCAATATGTTGTTCTTACTTGGAATCAGTCAAAATTTAATAATTGTTTTCCATGGTGCTAGTTATCCAAAATCGTTCTTGTTGTTTTGAACTTAATACAAAACAGAAAGGGTAAATACAGGGATTTCTAGTTGGGAATTGATTTAAGAGAAATCATATTTTCACACAAAATTTACCGGTGTTCATGTGTCAGTGACGTGTTTGGAATTTTTCATATAATACCGGTGTCCGATAATTACATTCAATTATGATATTTTTCATATAATACTGGTGTTGATGTGTCAGTGTCGTGTTTGGTATCCGTGTTCCATGAGAGCTATTGTTGATCCACTAAATTGTGTTCAAATAAACATGATTTTCATATGATCAAATATACATGAAATATAGGAGTATAACCACAATTTGTGTTCAATATTCAACTGAAAATCATGGTTAATTGCATTTCATAGATGTTAATGATTTACTATTGTTGTTGGGTACTTTGCATTTGAAGTATCGTACAAGAAAATAGTATGGACATAATTTTTGGGTTTAATCATATATTATGTATCTGTTATTAGGTTTTATCAATGTTATTGGCTGATTCCATGTAGTCTTACTTTTATCGTGTTCAAAATTGTATCAACCTTTTTGAAACTACTAGTCGGCTCCCCGTGCGTTGCACGGGTTTGGTGGACCGCCATTTATATGCCAATCATGGTTGTTGTCAATTATGGTTGTTGCCGATCATGTTAAATTAAACGAAATTAAACGGGCTAAGTAGTTTTCTGAGAAATCAAGCATAGAAAAGAACAAACAAACTTTAAAACCAAATCATAATAAGTACAATACAAAAGTGAACCACCCTATTGTTGGATGACTAAGTCATATCGAATTTTATAGTTGAGCTTTCAGAGACCTGTGACATGTATAAAATTAATTTTTACCCCATTTTTTGCGCAATAAATATGGTTCTAAAGAACAAATATGAATGGATTAAAAAGATGGTTACATAAAGTAGTGTTGACACATATAGAAAAATAATATCGAATAATGTCAATCCTTTGATCAAACAATGAACAGATGATTTTGATGGAGGAAGAGGCAAAGTAGATGAACCAACACCATAATCAAGACCACTCTCCTCACCCCATATATACTTCAAGTATTAAACCCATAGCTTTAACAATTATATTAAAAATTCAAAACCTGTTATTAAAGCATAATTTTTAAGGGTTAGGTATAAGTTGTTTTCTTTTGTTATAACAAACGGGAAGACAAAATTTTTGGTCTTAGAGTCTATCTAACAACTATTGTTTGTTGGTTGTGTGATATGTGTCTGATATAGGCAAGGATTTTTTGTATCACATAGATAGGGTTATAACTTATGTGTGCTACTTATAGAAGGTCAACCTCGAAATATCGATAGAGAATTTTATAATTTTTACACGTCACTTATAAGAATGTTTATAATTTTTGCGTGATACTTTGACATTCGAGTATTGATAAAGAGATTCGTAATTTTTACGCGCTACTTATAAAGAGGTTTATAATTTTTGCGCGCCAAGTCAACCTCAAAATATTGATAGAGATGTTTATAATTTTTATGCACCACTTTTAAGAAGGTTTATAATTTTTGCATGATACTTTGACCTCTGAGTATATTGATAAAGAGACTTGTAATTTGTACGCACTAAGGCCAGATACCGAGTTTAAAAAAAAAATTAAATTACGCGCTACTTATAAAAGGTTTATAATTTTTGCATGCTACTCATAGAGATGTTTTAAATCTTTGCGCGCCACTTATAAAGTTTTTTAATTTTTGCTAAACTCAGACCAACCATTATCTCATAATCGAACAACAACTTTAAAATAACTTCTGATAAAAAATTATTATTTACGGGGACGACAATTTTGATCGCCGATAAAAGTTTTCAAATCATCATTATAATTTATTATTGATGAAAATTTATACTGTAATTCTTCTATTCACTCTTTTTTCATTACATAAAACTCAAGTTAATGTTACGACGTCTTCATGCGTTATTTTTTTTACTGGTTTAAAGAGAATTTATGACATTATGAATAAGTTGTTTTTAGATTATTTCTATAAGCTCTCCCAACTTATATGTAATCTTGCACAAATGGCCTTATTTGTTTATATACAATAGGTGGTTGCTTCAAATGCATACAACTGCATAAACTACCTAAGACAAACAAATACTAACTGAATGACAACTGTACATAACAACTAGTAACTACCAACTAACTACCTGCTAACTACCTATACAGAACAATATTACAACATTGTGTAGAACATCTGATAGAGCATCTGATAGGACAAATGTTGAAGCATCTGGTTCAGCATTGCAGAGTTTGAATTATAAAAACCAATAATACATACCTTATTTTGCTTTGGGTTAAAAATATGAATCAATCATATACTGTATATGTTTTCTTACAGCTTTGCGTTAAAAAGAAAAACAGAAGATTCTTTTAAAAAAATATGGACCGATTCAATTAAAAAACAAATCGATTTGCGTTAAAAATAAATAAAACAATGAATCGATTAAAAAAAAGAGTAAAATTGATTGCCAGCAATATGCATACCTTCTTCTTACAACACTACAGATGATTCATGAACAATATTGAATACACTAGTACATCTATTGTCATTCAAGAGAAAATCACCAAGAAGTTTGTAAGAGATATTACACATAGAAATTGATTGTGAAAAGACATTACAGAGGAATTGATTGTGAAAAGTTTGTTAGAGAACGAATTTGGCAGTAGTTGAGTCCTGTCCGGCAAGAGAAGAAAAAAGCCTTGAAAGATTATAAAAAAGTCTCAAGGGTTTGAGTGAGATTGTTGGATACATGTTTTGTGTGTATTTTTAACTAAAAAGTCCATCCAAATCCATGCTAAAGAAGAATCCATCAAAATCTATAGACTTATAGACTTTTGAATATCAATAGACATTTTAAAAGTGGGAAGAAATCTCAATCGAATACCAACAGATTTTATTGCCCTGGAAAAAATCTTGATTGTCCTAACTGAATACCATAAAATTTATTTAACTTTGTAAAAGTCTTGATTGAATACCACAAGATTTGTTTATCATAAAAAAGTATTTTTAAATCCTTTGAAATCTCAATCCAATACACCCCCATAGTTTTTATATTTAATCATTTATAAAGCGAAATTTTTTAAGATTATAAGACTTGTAAAATTATTATAAGAATAAAAAAGTAATATATGTTTGTTATCCCTCTCATTTCCCGTGTGAACTAAACATATTTACACTTAAATTTCTTCCCTTCCCTCCCCTTCATTGATCCAACATAAAAGTACTCGATCCCCTCCCCTTTATTAAAATCCCTCCCCTCCATCGAACCAAACGAACCATAAATCAGAACTATTGGATTAATCTAATGGTTTGCATAATAAAATTGCTTACATCAAAATTTCAAAACATAAAAAAGGTCCCTGCCGTCGCGTTGTTCACCGTTTGTATTCCTTGTCGCCGGCGTTCTGCACTCGAAGGAGAGAGAAGGAAACACATTATGAAGGAGAGGATCTGATTCCGTCTCGTTTAGCTACCTCCGTTACTCATTTCGTCGTCGCTATTCATCCTTCAACTCAAGGAAATGTGAGTTTAATCCTTCCTTAATCCTAAATAATATTCAGATTGAAAACTAAATTTCTTCAGATTCCAATATGTTGTTCTTACTTGGTATCAATCAAAATTTAATCATTGTTTTCCATGGTGCTAGTTATCCAAAATCGTTCTTGTTGTTTTGAACTTAATACAAAACAGAAAGGGTAAATACAGGGATTTCTAGTTGGGAATTGATTTAAGAGAAATCATATTTTCACACAAAATTTACCGGTGTTCATGTGTCAGTGACATGTTTGGTATTTTTCATATAATACCGGTGTCCGATAATTACATTCAATTATGTTATTTTTCCATATAATACTGGTGTTGATGTGTCAGTGTCGTGTTTGGTATCCGTGTTCCATGAAAGCTATTGTTGATCCACTAAATTGTGTTCAAATAAACATGATTTTCAAATGATCAAATATACATGAAATATAGGAGTATAACCACAATTTGTGTTCAATATTCAACTGTAAATCATGGTTAATTACATTTCATAGATGTTAATGATTTACTATTGTTGTTGGGTACTTTGCATTTGAAGTATCGTACAAGAAAATAGTATGGACATAATTTTTGGGTTTAATCGTATATTATGTATCTGTTATTAGGTTTTATCAATGGTATTGGCTGATTCCATGTAGTCTTACTTTTATCGTGTTCAAAATTGTATCAACCTTTTTGAAACTACTAGTCGGCTCCCCGTGCGTTGCACGGGTTTGGTGGACCGCGAGCTCCCCGGCGACGACTGAGGAACCAACCCGCCTGGAGGTATTGGAAGTGTTCAGCGAATATAGATAAAGAAACTAAAAAAGAGAAATTCGAACAAAAATAGCGAAAAAAAAGAGAAATTCACTATGCCAATCATGGTTGTTGTCAATTATGGTTGTTGCCGATCATGTTAAATTAAACGAAATTAAACGGGCTAAGTAGTTTTCTGAGAAATCAAGCATAGAAAAGAACAAACAAACTTTAAAACCAAATCATAATAAGTACAACACAAAAGTTAACCTCCCTTTTGTTGGATGGCTAAGTCATATCGAATTTTATAGTTGAGCTTTCAGAGACCCGTGACATGTATAAAATTAATTTTTACCCTTTTTTTTGCGCAATAAATATGGTTCTAAAGAACAAATATGAATGGATTAAAAAGATGGTTACATAAAGTAGTGTTGACACATATAGAAAAATAATATTGAATAATGTCAATCCTTTGATCAAACAATGAACATATGATTTTGATGGAGGAAGAGGCAAAGTAGATGAACCAACACCATAATCAAGACCACTCTCCTCACCCCATATATACTTCAAGTATCAAACCCATAGCTTTAGCAATTATATTAAAAATTCAAAACCTGTTATTAAAGCATAATTTTTAAGGGTTAGGTATAAGTTGTTTTCTTTTGTTATAACAAATGGGAAGACAAATTTTTTGGTCTTAGAGTCTATCTAACAACTATTGTTTGTTGGTTGTGTGATATGTGTCTAATATAGGCAAGGATTTTTTGTATCACATAGATAGAGTTATAACTTATGTGTGCTACTTATAGAAGGTCAACCTCGAAATATCGATAGAGAATTTTATAATTTTTACACGTCACTTATAAGAATGTTTATAATTTTTGCGTGATACTTTGACCTTCGAGTATTGATAGAGAGATTCGTAATTTTTACGCGCTACTTATAAAGAGGTTTATAATTTTTGCGCGCCAAGTCAACCTCAAAATATTGATAGAGGTTTATAATTTTTATGCACCACTTTTAAGAAGGTTTATAATTTTTGCGTGATACTTTGACCTCTGAGTATTGATAAAGAGACTTGTAATTTGTACGCACTAAGGCCAGATACCGAGTTTAAAAAAATTAAAATTACGCGCTACTTATAAAAGGTTTATAATTTTTGCATGCTACTCATAGAGATGTTTATAATCTTTGCGCGCCACTTATAGAGTTTTTTAATTTTTGCTAAACTCAGACCAACCATTATCTCATAATTGAACAACAACTTTAAAATAACTTCTGATAAAAAATTATTATTTACGAGGACGACAATTTTGATCGCCGATAAAAGTTTTCAAATCATCATTATAATTTATTATTGATGAAAATTTATACTGTAATTCTTCTATTCACTCTTTTTTCATTACATAAAAAAACTGAAGTTAATGTTACGATGCCTTTATGCGTTATTTTTTTTTACTGGTTTAAAGAGAATTTATGACATTATGAATAAGTTGTTTTTAGATTATTTCTATAAGCTCTCCCAACTTATATGTAATCTGTTTATCTTTATTTATATGATTTGTTATAGGAATAACTTATAAATAAATACTTATATGATAAACACGTAATTAAGTTGGTTATCCTAACTAACATAGGCTAATTTTTTATTTTTGTATTTTTTTTAATTTTTGCCATTTTTATATCTCTGAGTTTTTAAATCAAAATTTACAAACAAAATATACAAATTAAATGACTTAATTTAGCTAATTAAATTATAACAGAAAGGGGCTGCAAACTGGAATAAGGGGGTGCAGGTATCAAAAACAGCGGAAAACCCAACCCAAAAGGGTCCATATGCGCCCACAAACAAAATAAACAAAGAATTTGATCAGATCCGTCTGATCGATCATACGTTCTTGATTTGATCATAGGAGGAAAATGTTTGGGCCGTTTGATTGAAGATCAAGGGGTGATGATGGTTATGTTAAAGTGCACGCGCGCACACTGGATCTAGAGGTATAAATATCCCACACCTTGAGAAAATCATATTTTTCTCTTTCACTTTCTCTCTTCTTCCGCCCCTCTCTTCTCTCTCTCCTCTCTCTTCTTCATTCATCAATAACGCCATCGGAGTTTATCATCTGCAGGACCCGGCAGCCACGAATCGCCGCTCCGTTCCGAATCCGGCGACGGCGCCACCGTCCGACCGCCATATCCAGTGCCGGAAATTCCTAAAATCCCAGAAAAAACCCAAATTCAACCTAAAACCCTTATTCCTTCAACGCTAAGTACAAATCAAACTCCAAATCTAAAAACCAAAACAAAACAAACAAAAAAAAATTATTCTGTTTTTAATACAACGTTGTTGTTGCTGCCGTTGTTGTTCTTCAAATTCTGACTTGAAGAACCGATGTTGGCACCGAAATTATCAGCAACCGCAATAATCATTTCTGTTAAAAAAAGTAATTACCTTCCTTTTTTTTTTTCCGGTTCTTTTTAGATCTATCCCTCTTCTGATTCTTTTTCTTCTTTGGATTCC
Source organism: Trifolium subterraneum (assembly GCA_951799995.1). Lineage (NCBI taxonomy): Eukaryota > Viridiplantae > Streptophyta > Magnoliopsida > Fabales > Fabaceae > Trifolium > Trifolium subterraneum. The sequence continues at coordinate 2,401,372 of OX637465.1, read as the reverse complement.
AGATTAAGGGTGTTGGTGGAGGCAGAGGCAAGGTACAGTGTTAGATTAGTTTTTTTTTTGTCTTTTTTGTGTGTAATTTCTCTTCTCTGTGTGTGTAAAAAAATTTCTCCTGTTTTGCTTTGATTGGGTCTCAATTTATAGACCAAGTGAATGAATTAGGGTTAGGGTTTCAAAGGTGATATTCATGATCATCCTTTTGAGTAATAGAAAGATTTCTGTGGATCAGAAAAGAAAAATAAAGATGAAGAATAAGATAATTGATTATTTTTTAAGAGGAAAGCTTATGAGAATCCAAGAATTTATTATTTTAGTCATTTATTTACTTTAATTATTTTTATAATCAAATTTGTGTTTGCATTGCAAATTTACGACTTAAATTTGTGATATACAATATGATATATATTTGATTTTTATGGTATCAAAGTTTTAAAAAAACTCTGCACTCGCAGATTGTTTGTTAAGTTCCGCCACTGCATGAGTATAAGGTGGCCAAGGGTGTTGAATCCAACTTACCTTTCTCAGATTATAAGAACTCAAAAGAACCCTTTAAAGGCTTTGGACATTTTCAATGAAGCCAAATCAAAGTACCCTGAATACTCTCACAATGGTCCTGTATATGCCACCATGATCACTATCCTTGGAACATCAGGGAGACTCAAAGAGATGAGGGATTTGATTGAGCAAATGAAACAAGATTCATGTGAGTGCAAAGATTCAGTCTTTGTGTCTGCTATTAAGACATACACCAAAGAAGGGCTAGTAGATGAAGCAATCTCTCTTTATAAGAACATTCCTCAGTATAACTGTGTGAATTGGACACAATCCTTCAATATCCTTCTGGAGATAATGGTGAATGAGAATAAGCTTGAAGATGCTCATAGTCTTTTTGTTGAGAGTTGTTGTAGTTGGGAAGTGAAGTCTCGTGTTCAGGCGTTGAACTTGCTTATGTATGCTTTGTGTCGGAAACGTCGATCGGATTTGGCATTGCAGATATTTCAAGAGATGGATTATCAAGGCTGCTGCCCTAATAGGGATAGTTATTTAATTGCGATGAAGGGATTGTGCCAGGATAAGAGGTTAAATGAGGCCACTCACCTGTTGTATTCAATGTTTTGGAGAATATCTTTGAAAGGTAATGGTGAGGACATTGTAATATATAGAACTCTTTTGGATGCTTTATGTGATGATGGAAAATTTGATGAAGCTGTAGAAATTCTTGGTAAGATTTTGAGGAAAGGACTGAAAGCTCCAAAGCGATGTTACAGCCGACTTGATCTCAGTCAGTGTGGGGATGGTAAAGATGCCGAAGTCACTAAACGTTGGATTCATGAAGCTTTGGTCAGGGGTTCGGTTCCTAGTACTGCTAGTTATACTGCCATGGCGGTTGATCTATACGAAGAAGGTAAAATAGATGAGGCTGATAAAGTTATCATTGAAATGAAAAACAGATGCTTTAAACCAAAACATTCTATTTTTGAGGCAAAGGTTGCTGCATTGAGTAAGGTTGGTAAGGTAGATGAAGCAATCAAGGTAATTGAAGAGGACATGGTGGAAGTCAATTGTCTACCAAATGCTAAAGTTTATAGTATTCTCTTGAAAAACCTTTGTAATACTGTTGGAAATTCGGCGTCAGTGCTTGACAGCTTGAACAAGATGTCTAAAAAGGTAAATTGCATGGCTGACAAAGAAACTTATAGCATTTTACTAGAAATGCTTTGTCGTGAGAGAAAGTATCCCGAGGCAAGCCAACTTCTTGAGCAGATGTCAATTAAATCATATTGGCCTGGTGCCAGTAGTTACAATTTACTCATTGAGGGTCTTTGTTCCTTAGGTAGGCAATATGAAGCGGTTATGTGGCTGGAGGACATGATAAGCCAGGGAAAGCTTCCTGATATTTCTGTTTGGTATTCATTAGCGTCTTCATTTTGCAACCCTGAGATGATGAAAGTGTCCTCTGAGACATTTAATCGCCTGAGAAGTTTGTGATTCTGAATGTAAGTGTAAACTATAATTATTAAACAATGAATAGAATTGTGTACCACCATTTTACCCCCAAATATACTTATACTTCTTCATTAGCTTTAAAGAATTGCTTTATAGTTTTGCCTTTTGCAGACCATTGATTTGGTGAATTAGTTTTCAATAAGATACATTTTGGTTGTTTTTGTACTTTGCTTTTCTGTTGATAGGTTCATTTTTTTTCAGTTTGTTGATGCTCCTACAACCTTTATCTGCAACAGAAGATATGTATTGGTTCCACATATTAAAACTATCAACTCAACTGCAATTTTCCTTAGGTCATCATTCATCAACTCAACGGTTGTGTGTTTAGATAAGGAATTGCATGGAGGGAAAATTATATATTTTTTTGAAATGATCCGTCATAAAATGCTTTTTCGTTATGTTTTACTATGCCATTCTTAAAATTTGAACTCAACGGTTGTGTTTAGATGAGGAATTGCATGGAGGGAAAATTATATATATTTTTTGAAAGCATCTGTCATAAAATGCTTTTTTGTGATGTTTTGCTAAGCCATTATTAAAATATGAAGTATTTTTAATGAGGCATTTTAATACTCACAATAAAGAATTGAAAAATCCACCAAAAAAGGTGGAATTATCACCTGCGTAGCTTTATTGCCCCTAACTATCCTGTTTTTTCATGGATTCTTAACCTGTATAATTCTATCCATATCTGTTCTGATATGAAAGAATACATCTTTTTTAGTGGATTGTTGAATTCTTCACCTCAGGGAGGTTGGTGCTTTGGTAGACGGGTTGGATCTTCCAACGTGATGTTGGTCCGGAGGGGCGGTACAAGCAAAAGGCAATCTAATGTCAATGCTTAAAGGATTTTCCAGCTGCTGCACTGGAAAATGGTAGTAGTACTTTGCGTACGTCATCCTTTTCCTCCTCAGTTTTATGAGTTGATTTGCACCTGTCCATTCTCAAATTTCAAAACTCCGTGTTAAAAGGTGCTTAAAGGTTAGGTGTCACTGAGATTTTTAAAGATTAAAAAATACTTTGGATTTTAATTCCTAATTGAGTTTGCTATTGCTGGTTATGTATCTTAGCCGAAAACTTTGTGAGAGGAAACTGAAGGATGATTCTTTTCATCACTTGGGATATTCAGTACTGTTGGGTGCTTTTTATGTATCTGCTTTAGTCCTTGCTGCTGCTTATTGTATCTGAACATTTTTATGCTGGAACTATATGTATCTGACATTATTTTGATAAGTCACTGCTTTGGATTGTGAAACAACAATGGGATTGTGAAACAACAATGCATCAGCAGTAGTAATACATTGTATGCCTCTTTTTTGGTTCCTAGCATTGCATGGATTTGATAATATCTAGAAAGAGATGAATATTCACAACTTGTTTTTATGAGGAAACATACTAATTAGCTACTGCTTCACTTCTTTTCACTGTGCTTCTGATTTGCTGTTGAATTTGATGGGTTTTGTGATTATAGTGCTTGAGTTGAAATTCTTCAAGAATCTTTCTCAACTAAATAGCTTGACATGCATATAAGAAGCCACTAGATATACGTATGTAGAAGACTATAAAATAGCAATTAAATTAAGCTCAAAGACATACACTTAAGGACTCTATTGTGTATGTATCATGAATTCATGATGCTTACTAACTTTGGCATTTTGGAAACTTTATACTATGTGTGTGTTCTTTCTTTTCTATTGTGTATACGACTGTTTTCTGTTGATGAGCTTTTATGTTCTATATATATATATATATATGTTTTGATCCCAATTGAAGGGAGATCATTATAATAGAATATTGAATCCAAGGCTATTTAATCTATTCTTTCTTATTCAGTGGCCTCTTTGTTTTATCTAATTTATGAGTAATTGAAGGAAGAGGTTTACTTTTGCCACCCTACCGATTCTGCCGCGCACCCTACGATTTTACCAAAATACCCCCGTCCGCTACTTAAGTAGCGAACATTATAAAAATGAGAATTTCTAAAATATAACGTCCGCTACTTAAAAGTAGCGGAAGGGTAAAATGGGAAATCCGTAGGACGCGCGACGGTAGGGTGACAAAAGTAATTCCCTTGAAGGAAACCCTTGAACAATGCCTTCAAGGCAGATTTTCTTTTTGAAGAGGGCCTCCCTATATGCCTTATCAAAGGGAATGAGAATGAACATTGTAAATACTGAAATTATGCCTATATTATTTATTCTTATTGAATTTATACTACTATTTTGGCCAAAGATATTATTTCAGATATGTCAGATGAGAACCCGGTCGCCATGCACACAAAAGACCTGATTGCAATCTAGGTGAGAACCTGGCCGCTAGGCATATAAAGACCTAAGTACAATTTCGGTGCGAACTCGACCACCATGCACATAAAGGTCTGAGTGTGTAATTCATCTTACTATGTGGTATTCTGTCCTTTATGGAATCAGTCTCTGAATTTCATTGTCCATATGACTCAAAGACATAAGTTTTATTAAAGCATGATGAAGAGTCATATGGACAATGAGATTCAGAGACTGATTCCATAAAGGACAGAATACCACAATAGTCTTGGATAGTATACTGAGTCTCGCTAATAAATAACAAAACCCCTAAGGGTCAATACTGAAATGGCAAATGGCAAGGACAATTTCAATTATTGAAACAATTTGGTATTGAACACATCACATGAGCGTAAAATCTGAAGGGTAAAGAACATTCTGAATAATTGACTGACCAAACAGTTTGGTATGGAGCACAATCCTCGAATGTCAAAACTGAAGGGAGAAAATATTTTAAATGATTGTGTGACCAAATAGTTTGGTACCGAATACAACCACTGAGTGTCAAGCCTCAAAGAGTTTAGACTTTAGACATTTAGAATGATGAGTAGCTAAATAGTTTGAGACCAAGCATTTCTGATGTGAGTTTAATGCATAACACAAATTACTTGTTATATGTCGATTTAGTTGTCCTTTTATGTGTCTATATGTCATCATTTTTTCTCTTACATAATCACCTCTTTAGTTAAATGATCATGAATTTGAAAAGCTTGAAATAATGTATGTGATTTAATTTTTGACCCAAAACGATTTTTTCTTATAAAGTAAATACATTCAACTTTTTAACTTTTCTTTTATTTGTATTTATTATCGAGGGAGTACAAACTAATTAATGAAGACTTAATTAGTCCGATGGTCCCTTAAAGACATTTTAAGTTTTAAAATGGTCCCTTAAAGAAAAAAAGGTCCGGATTGGTCCCTTAAAGACATATCCGTTAGTCATTTTGGTCATTTCCGTTAGTTTATCAACCCCAAATGTATTAGGTGGACCAAAATTGTAAATGGTCCACCATAGACCTCATTAAATATTTTAATTATAACCATTTGATCTTTTTCTTAAAACATATGCCTTTGGATCTTACAAATCAATGAGATCTAATAATGAGCCACCAACACTTGATTTATTTGACTTTTCTTCATCTTCTTCCCTTTCTCCTTCTTCATCTTCATCTACCATTTTCATGGAATTCATAAAAAACCTAGAATTTTTTTCTTCAAAACCCAAAAAATCATTATTAATTTTTGCTTCTTACCCTCACACCCTCAATATTGATATTTCTTCAACTCCCTATTCTTTGTCTTTCTTCTTCTAACTACACCTCTCTCTTCAAATTCACCTTCACCCCCACCATAACACAAAATCAACACAACAAATAACACATCTTTAATCTCAACAACAAAAAATGAAGGAACACAACAAATAACACATCTTTGTTGCTTTTATTTTTTCTGGATTTGTTGTTTGACTATATGTAGTTTTTTGAGTTTTTCTGGATTTATTGTTTTTAGTTTTTTGAGTTTTGCTTACCTTTTTTTTGGATTTGTTGTTTGAATATATGTAGATTTGTAGTTTTTCTAGATTTGTTGATCTAGGTGTATTTTGAGTTTGTTTGAAGATTTGAAATTTTGTTGTTAAAGTTTATGAAAATATTCATGAAGATGAAGAACAGGTGAAGGTAGAAGATGGAGGAAAGAAGAAAAAATTGGATGTTGGTGGTACACCATTAGTAACAATAGACTTGTGCAAAACTAACATTTTTTGGAAAAATTGACGGAAAGGACTAAAATGATTAACGGATATGTCTTTAAGGGACCAATCCGGACCTTTTTTTCTTTAAGGGACCATTGTGAAACCTAAAATGTCTTTAAGAAACCATTGAACTAATTAAACCAACTAATGAATTATCTTAAAAGTATCGTAAAAAGAAATTAATTATCTCAAAAGTAGCTGTTACTTTCACATGATAGGTGAATTTTTTGTGAAAACAAAATACACAAATAAAACATCATATTTAAGAAAATTCAGCAATTAAATTATTTTTAAATATATTTTATTTCTTGTTTTAAAGACTAAAACAATACTCAAAATATTTCATATAAAAATAACCAAATGGAGTATTGTGAGTAAAACCTTTATGTAATTTGTAAGACAAGAAAAAACCTTTGTGTAAAATCTTCATTTGCATTATCAGATTATAATTGAAAAGGTTTCTAAATAGTGTCTTTGTGGCACTAATTGTTAAGAGTATTGATAATTAGCTAGAGTTCCTATTAGTTAGTTAGAGTTTCCATGAGTTTGTTAGAATTAGTTATTAATTGGTTAGTTTGTTAAGGCCTTCTAAGCTCTTTATATAGAGCAATTCATGTATCATTTACCATCTTTTTTCAATAATTCATTATGAATTCTATGAAGTTTTCCTTCATATCAAGCTCTCAAGCTTACTTCTCTTATGAATACGATCTTCATCTCTTCGATCACGTGATTTCTAACATGGTATCAGAGCGATACCTTGATTACGATTCCGCTGTCGAATGCGAAGAAGATGCAGCTTCTGTTGATGTTACTGATTCAGTTTCTGCGAACATTGTTCAAGCTCAAGATTCTGATTTTGCAGCCATGGAGGAAAAGAATTTTGAATTCTTTTTCGGCAGTTTTGGTCAAGATTCAGAATCTGGAATGGTGCAGATGTTTCCTATTAAGACAATCAAGCCTTCAATTGAAGAAAGATCATTGGAGAAATCGATTGTTTCCTATTGGCCTCTGAATCTGAATTGGTAGCAGAACAGAAAGAGCAAGGATTTGTTTTTGAAGATGGCGATTTTGTTCCTTCTTATAATGAAGAAAGATTCATGGCGTGTAAATACAATACCACCTTTGGTAGCAAGAATTGGTTCGATTTGCCTCAGTTCGGTGTCTCCAACGACGGTTATGCGATCACCAATTCAAGAACTACCATGTTCATCTTTCTTCCTTCGTATAAGGTTCGTTTCTTATCTTCTAAGCTTGAGAAATTGGTTTCAGCAACAACCACGCTGAAGCACATCAATTTCTTGTTCAATCTATGTGGTGTCTACATTGAAGTTTTTGATCCCGGTGGAATTATGTCATTGCTTTACAATTCTGCTATTATGTTCTCTATTCTGTCAATTTTTTATTCCATTTCACTCTTCCCTTTCGATCCCGGTGGAACCAATGGCAGTGACCTTTAGGGTAAAAACATGATGGCTTGATGTTCTTGTCTCAAGATTAGTTCAGTCTGAAGTTTCTTAGCTTATTGATAATTTCAAAGCACCAATTTAATTGTGTTTGCTGTGAATGTGCATCTGAAGTTAAAGGAAGAAACCCAGGCTATAATATAGTAATTGGAGATTGAGTTAGCCTTGGAATTGCTGATGCAGTGAATCTTCACAGTTTGGTAATGGTTATGTTTCAATTTTTAACTAGTTGGAAGCATCAAGGTTCTTATATGGAAAACATGTTTTTTGGCTTACTTTATATGCACATAGCTGTGGCATTTGCAAGAAGAAAAATAAATTAGCAAGACTCTTGTTCTGTTTTGGCATTGATGAGTATTTGAAAGTTCTTGATGTTCAACCTTTTTTGGGGTTAATAGCTTGATTCAGTTTCTATAGCTATGTAGGAGAATGTTGATGCAATTTCTGTAATTGCCGAAGTTGCTATTGCCGATGTTCTTGTCATTTTATGTTTGGTCTTTGTTTTCCAAACTCATACTAAGACTTCTCTTACTATGAGTTTGAGGGTGGCTATTAGAATATAGAAGTTAGTTCTGCAACATTGTTCAAGTTTGTTTGATTGTTAGTTGCTTATGACTTCAAGTACATAAAATCCTCATGTGTACATGAGTAGTAGCTATGCTAAAGCTTGTTTGCCATTGGAATAGTTGCAAATTGGAATATGGACCTACATTGATGAAAACTCTTGTTGGAAATTTCCACCTTTGGTTTTGGAAAAAAATTCTTATCAATGTCAGTTGCAACTTAGTTGGAAGTTATTCCATTCCCTTCACAACTTGGGCCAAACTCAGAAAAAGGTGTTTCATGTTATGTATATTTTTGTTAGAGCAACTGATTTTCTTTTGGTTTTCTGCATGCTAAAGCTTTAAGGACTATTCTCCATTTTGTTATGGAGCTTAGAGATTTCCCGGATCATCCTTTTATGTTTTCTATGCAAAATCAAAGAAGTGGTAGTCACTCTCACTCTCAGGACATGAAGTTGGAGATATGTGCTTGGAAACCTGAATGGTTTACATCTTATGAGTAGAGCTTGTTTGAAGAATGAGTTTTCAAAACTCAATATGCTTGTGCTCATTTATGGCTCTCTCTTGAGCTTCATCCGCTTTGTTTGCTATATTTGTTTTACAGTACATTTTCCTTGTCTTTTGTTTGCTTGTTTGGGTTTTAATTTGTAATTCAAACTCAAATTGGCAAATTTCAATTCCCACTGTTGAGTTTGAGGGAGGATGTTAAGAGTATTGATAATTAGCTAGAGTTCCTATTAGTTAGTTAGAGTTTCCATGAGTTTGTTAGAATTAGGTATTAAGTGGTTAGTTTGTTAAGGCCTTCTAAGCTCTTTATATAGAGCAATTCATGTAATCATTTACCATCTTTTTTCAATAATTCAATATGAATTCTTTGAAGTTTTTCTTCATATCAAGCTCTCAAGCTTACTTCTCTTATGAATTCGATCTTCATCTCTTCGATCCCGTGATTTCTAACACTAATTAAAGAAACAAAAATGGTAAATTTTGTATTAAATTTTATATTATATTTTAAAAATATTGACTACACAAATTTAAACAACTTTACTATATTTAGTTTTCTTAACTAGTGACCATAAATACCAGCATAGTATGACTCAAGTGGTAGATATTTAAGATCCTTAACCATTTGGTCTTGGGCTCGATCTCCGGCCGGTGCGTATGAAAAAATATTTGTTGGGAGAAGTCAACCCTATAAATGAATTTCAATTATCTTAAAGGGATTAGTCTTTAGCTCTCCGCAGTTATGAGCGAAAGATACTTTTGGTTTTAAAAATAAAACTAGTGACCGTAAATCACTAGTTAGCATTTTCTTGGTTAAAGGATAATAGTATAAGATTTTTCATGTCTCTATTTGTAAAAAAAAAAAAAAAAAAGAGAAGATTTTCTATGTCTAATTGTGTGCGGGAGTCTATGGGCAAATTTTTGGGTAATCCTTTGGCGTGTTAGGTTTTATGGTCTTACCTCTACCTATCTAATACTAGTCTTTGAAGGGATTGAATTCTCTCCAATTTTCTCTTCTTTTTTTTAATCTAAGGGTTGATTCTCTCTTCTTTTTATTCTTCGTAATTTCTCAACCCTTAGATTAAGAAAAATGAGAGAAAACATGAAGGAAAATTAAAGAGGATCTAAATCCGTCTTTCAACACTAGAGTGCTAGCATAATTTGTTATATGAGTCATGCAATGGGGCTAGGCTTAGCTTGTATTAATAGTTCTAGAATAACACTGTTAATAGTTTTAGAATAACACTAAAATATTTTCTCATTTTTGTTCTATAAATACAATTCGGTTGATAGTTATATGAATATAAGAATGTTGATATCCAAATACTTATTTGCATATAAATATGAGTCGCTATTAAACTATTAGACAAAAAAATCTCCATTTTAAAATAAGTGTCATTTGGGTAGACTTTTGTTTTAAAATTTGAAGGACTAACAATTGTTTCAAAAATGAATTTAATTTACACTTTTAATGAGGATTGATTAACTTTTTCCAAATGTGCTCTTTAATGAGTTTAGTCATTATAGTTTGTACGACAATAATTTCAAAATGTTATTTTTTACTTTGCCGGTATGGTAGTATGGAATTCACCAATAGTTCCCTTCCTTTATCTAATGGGATAATGTTCCTTCTTGTATGAAAGACAAGTTTTTGAGGGATAAGTTAGTTACGTTTCTCTTGTGATTATTTTACTTGGTACTTTGTGTTCTAGACTGGGCCTAAGGCCCAATCTGCTGGGGAATTTCTGATGGACCGTCGAGCAAGTCCAAATAAGGAACAACCCAACAAGCATCTGACCAACGGTCAACGAGCCACTTCCCCCACGAAGTGAAAACGCTCGACATCGGAATGATGAACATTAACTGCTCATCACGGCTCCTCAGCCGTTTTCCGACAGCCATTGATGGGCATTAACTGCCCATCAACGGCCTTGGCCAAGCGCTGAGGCTATATATAGACCTTTTCACAACTTCACAAAGGTACGTAACATTCTATATTGAAAACCTTTACTTAACCTCAACTGACTTGAGCGTCGGAGTGTCTGCAGGTACACAACCCCCTCCTGGTATATTTGGGCTGAATGGAACCACAAACCGCCGTACACCGCCGTGTCTGGCCGACTCTGATCAAGGTAAGATCACTTTGGTTATTATTTTTTTTTGGGGTAAGGTTTAGTATCTTTTGTACATTCATTTTTCCTTATATATATATATATGACCTATGGATATAGATAAGTTTTTAGAGGTGCTAACGTACATATTTGGAATGTCTAGAACCCCCTTAATAACATGACTCTTAATTCAACTAAAATATAGAATTCACCAATAGTTCATAAGTTTAGTTGAGGAAATTAAGTGTCGTTTTTAACAACATTAATACATTTTTTAATGTGTACAAACATCTTAAATATACTCATTTTAAAATAATTGGATTATATTAGTTTTCAACAAGTCTAAAGTGGATGTGATCTATTCATAGATCATATCATATATACAATTGATAAATATATTAGTAAAATTTAAATTAACTGTTAATTTGTTAGTATCCACTTTAAGAACGTCAATTTGATATGATATAATGTAGGCTTAAATGTAGTTTTACCCCCCTATTTTGAATAAATCGGAATTTTACCTTCTCTATTTTAAAATTCGGAATTTTACCCCCCTATTTTATAATTATTTGGATTTTGTCCCCCTTACAAGAAAATTTGGGATTAGCTACAACAACGTTTGTAGCTAATTAACAACAAATATGTAGCTAACTCTGATTTACTAGAAGAACAAAACAGAACCGTAAGAAACATAGGAACAAGAAAAGGGAAAGAAAGGAACAAGAAAGGTTTGTCGTTGTCGTCGCTGAATCGGCCGGAACCGTCATCGGCCTTCTCCTTCTCTCTCGGTCGCGATCTCTTTCTCACGTGGAAGCTTCAGCGGTTTGTTTCTTTCAATTATGCATCGTGTTTTGTTCGTATGTTCTGTTTGCACCTTGTTTCTTTTCTTGATCCCTTTCTTTTTGTTGTTTGTTCATTTACTATTTATTTATTTAAAAGAACAAAAAAAAACCGATTTACTAGAAAATAGCTACCAATTAGCTACAAACGCATAATCCCATATTTTCTTGTAGTGATATAGGGGGCAAAATCCAAAAAATTATGAAATAGGGGAGGTAAAATTCCGGATTTTAAAATAGGGGAGACAAAATTCCGATTTATTCAAAATAAGGGGGTAAAAATGCATTTAAGCCTATAATATATGTAAAGAAATCTATATTTTGGTAGAGCGGCCAAAACAATAATAATGTTCAAGTAATTGAAGATTTTGCTCTTTTGGAACATTAAATCACGTTTACTAATTCGTTGTTAATCGAGTGGTACTTGTTGAATAAAATAATAATGAATAACATATGTGTAATATTAGAATAAGTTGCTTGAGTACAATCACTGAAGAGTTTAAAATAGACTATGTTATACCTAATAGACCTAACTTAGAGGCTAAGTAAAACTAAATAAAATCTATAATAAAAATAATAATAATAATAATAATATATTCACAACACTCCCCCTCAAGCTGATGAATGGATATCAATCATTCGACGCTTGCAAGTGTGTGAGTTGAATTGCTCCGTGGGTAAACCTGTCTTTATTATCGTAACATAACTTCATAGGATCTTCCCATTGTGGTTGAAGTTGTTCATAAGAGACAAAATTAGAAGTAGGACGTCTATATATAGAGGGACATGATCTCTTTTCTCTTCTCAAAGCAAGAGGTACATCATTCTGGTTAGTATCACAAGTATCAGAAATATGAGAATGAGCATTTTCAGTGCTTACCACCGGTTCATACGATTGAATTTTCTGTTGGAGCGGAACAGGTTTACTTCTTCTTTGATACCCCCGAGTTGGTCCTGAAGGTGTTGATTCCTCCAAAACAGAAGACATTGAAGGACCAGGAACACTTATAGACTCAGGTTCAGGAGTGGGTGCATGAACATGTGTTCTAGGAAGGCTGGGACCCAAAACCAGAAACTCAGACTCAGACTCTAAGTCATTTACATTCTCCCCCTGAGACTGAGGACGAGTAAAGTACGACACATTTTCATGAAAAGTGACATCTTTGGAGACAAAAAATTTACGACTGGGAGGGTGATAACATTTGTACCCCTTTTTGTTAGGTGCATAACCAAGAACAAAAGCAACACAACCAAACACACGGGTCTTAAGATTTTGTAATATAGGAGCAGAAGGAAAATGTGAGAGCATGCATTTAATAGGACTGGTATTACCTAAAACACGAGATATGACTCGATTAATCAAATAGACAGCGGTAAGGACTGCCTCTCCCCAATATGAAGTGGGAACAGACATTTGAAACATAAGACATCGAGCAACTTCAAGTAAATGACGGTTTTTTCTTTCTGCGACTCCATTTTGTTGAGGGGTATCCACACATGTGAATTCATGGAGTATGCCATGTTTACTGGTGAAGTCAGAAAAAGTATGATTGACATATTCTTTACCATTGTCTGAACGAAGTCTTTTGATACCTTTCCCAAATTGTGTTTTTACCATATTATAAAACTGAATAAATAATTGTGGTACTTCTGATTTAGTATTCATCAAAAAGACCCAAGTTAATCGAGTACAATCATCAATAAATGATACAAACCATTTTGCACCAGAAACATTAGAGGTAGGGGCAGGTCCCCAAACATCAGAGTGAATAATATTAAATGGTTCATCACTTTTATTAAAACTAGGAGAAAAAGAAACACGTTGGTGTTTTGCTAACTCGCAAACATCACACTTAAACGACTCAACAGAAAGTCGTGAAAACAACAACGGATACATAGACTTAATTATAGAAAATGGAGGATGACCAAGACGCTTGTGTTGAAGCCAAATTTGTGAGACAGAAGAGGAAGATTCAGACTGGAGAGAGGAGGACAATACCCTCGGACCACCTGGCTCATCAGAGAAGTAGTATAACCCTTCCTTTTCTTTAGCAATTCCAATCGTCTGTCCCGAGGTCAAGTCCTGAAAAACACAATGAGAAGCAAAGAAAGTTACTTTACAATTTAGATCACGGGTAAGCTGCTGGATAAAAATTAAATTGTTGGAAAGTGTAGGAACATGAAGCACAGATTGCAACTTGAATGAAGGTTGTAAGTCAATATTCCCAACGCCAACAACACGAGCATGAGAGCCATCGGCAATAGTGATATAAGGAGTACTCGAAGGTGAAGTATAAGAGGATAGTAAAGTGGAATAAAAAGTCATATGATTAGTAGCACCAGAGTCAAGAATCCAAGCCTTTTTTTGGAATAACACCACAAACAGTAAAGGATCGGGAGTACACATTCTTACCAGTAATTGCCCGAGACCCAGATCCAGAAGGCTTGCTAATGGAAGCAAGTAAAGACTGTAAACGATCCACATCATTCTGGCTGAAAGAGGACAAGTCAGTTTCTCCCTTTGCAACGTCTGCCCGATTCGGTTGCATATTACGAGAGCCTCCTCGTCGCTTAAGAACCTGTTCTTTTCCATGTAGGTCGAAACACATGGACTTGTGATGCCAAGGCTTTTTGTAGTAGTCACAATAGAATATGTCTGAAGATGGTTGTGGTCCTTTGCCGGCAACGAGTGCTGACACATCAGGAGGATGCGGGCTAAGCATAGCATGACGACGAGTTTCTTCGCTACGAACTGTGTAAAAAACTTCAGTAAGAGTAGGGAGTTTTTATTTTCCCAAAATTTGTACCCGAATAGGGTCAAACTCAACATTTAAACCTGCCAAGAAATCAAATATCCTGTCCCTCTCAACTACAACATTCAGAATGGCAGCGTTTTTACTGCACTCCATCTTCAAATTCTGATATTGATCAAGTTCAATCCAAAGAGCATTGAGAACCCCAAAATATTCGGTGACCGGAAGATTTCCTTGCTTGGTGTTGAAGATTTTCCTTTTTAAGTCATAACAAGCAGACATGTCTTGTTTCATGGAATAACTGCAACTGAGGTAATCCCAAATTGCTCGTGCGGTAGAGAGGAACATGCAATTTCTACTAATTTATGGAGATATGGAGTTCCAAAGCCAAGTAATAATAACATAATCATCTTTATCCCAAGAAGAGAAATTAGGAGCAGTGACCACAGGAGCATCACCTTCAAGATGGTCAATCATATCACAACCTTTAAGTGTCTGACGAATTAATTGAGACCATTGAAAATAATTTTTTTCACCGTGAAGCCAATAACCTTTTTGAATGACAAAATCCTTCGCATTAAAAGGAGGTGGAATAACCGGAGGCGGGGGTGGAGGTGGTGAGGGTGGAGGTGGTGGAGGATTGTTTTCCACTTGTTCCATTGAAGCAAAAAGAACCGATCAATGAATAACGTCGAACGAGATAATAAAAAAATACCTAAAATTTAATTATCTCAGAAAATTTATTTGAACACACCAACGGAAAGAGAAGGCCGAGACGAGAAAACTAATACCGGTATCGTAAGGAACGAAGACAAGCAGGGCGGCGCGTGTACACCACGTGCGGGATACGGCGTTGAGAGTGGTCCTCACGCGCCGGTAAAGAAGCCGCGCGTGAGGGCGCGTGCGGTGGTCGGAGTTGCTGATTTTTTTGGTGTTAGTCTCGGAATTTGAAGGCGGTTACGATGGTGCTGCTGATGAAATTTTGATATGATTACTGGAAGTATGAAAACCGAAATGGACAGATAAAAAATCAACTACGGCGGTTAGGGTTTATGCGGAAGCGCGTCCCAAAAAACGGGAGCTCATGATACCATGTTGAATAAAATAATAATGAATAACATATGTGTAATATTAGAATAAGTTGCTTGAGTACAATCACTGAAGAGTTTAAATAGACTATGTTATACCTAATAGACCTAAATTAGAGGCTAAATAAAATCTATAATAAAAATAATAATAATAATAATAATAATAATAATAATAATAATAATATATTCACAACGGTACTTCTTCCTTTCAAATGTCAAAATTGAATACTCCACCATTTCAACACAAAATCATCTCCACCATTTCAATCATGTGGCATCAAGACCGACCAAAATATTTAAAGATCTAAAATAAATTTTATAGTACAATACAAGTTTTTTAAAATAAATTTGTAAAAAAAAAAAAAGTTTTTTAAAATAAAATACAAGCTTATATAAAAACAAAAAAGAAGTTTTGTTGAATTGAATAATCAAACCTCAGGGAACCCAAATAGCAACAAAAATTAATTAACGTCTAGAGTTCAATCTTGATATTTAACATGCAACTATGTTAATTTTTTTTTTAAAAGATTGCAACCTATTTAAATATCTGACAAATTCAAAGGATTATTCTCCACGGTATAATTAGATATATACTCAATTTACACAAAAAAAAAAAACCTAGGTAAAGGAGGATAGGAGACTCTAATTGTTAAATTGGACAATATCAATCATTAATTTATATAATATTATGCTATTTATAAAAAATTAAATTAAAACTTTTTTACCTCAAAATTTTAAAACAGTTTGAGCCATGAGCCGACGTTGTGTGTCACCATAGTTGTTAGCAAAACCCAACTAACTTTAGTGTAACCACCATTATTAGGATGTGACACCTCAACAATAAACAATAAGATATAGGTACACTTATCTCTTTTTTAATGTGTGTATAGTATGTATGCATGCATTATCACTTGCATTTGCAATCTATTTTAAGAATTAAGTGAACATGTAGCTCTTTGTGTAATCTGATGCAACTTGTTGCCGGCTGCGATATAATTGAAGGACAAACGGACTCTTGTCTAGGAGTATACTCTACCCCGCACAATAAATGAAAGAAAAGATAATAATTTTTTTTGTTAAACTATTAAGTATTCACTAGTACAAAAAACACTTGTTAAGTCGGTTAAAAATGGCTTCTTAAGTCGGTTTTGCATCTGACTTAATAGTTGGTGGCTTAAGAAGTTTAAAGTTCTTAAGTCAGATTTTTACCTGACTTAAGAAAATGACTTCTTAAGTCGGTTAAACTATTAACCGACTTAAGAAGTAGTATTTTAATTATAAAAAAAAAAAGCCTCAACTGAAGAGGCCAACAACATTTTGTTTTTCGTTAAATAAAAAACAACATTTTGTTTTTTTTTTATAAAAAAAATACAATAATCATGTATTTGCTAACCAAATATCCCTAAACAAACTATTTTGCTCGATTCAAGTTACATAACAAATTTACAATCTAATTAAGGGTAGTATCACTCCAATTAATAATAATAATAATAACAACACCATAAATAATAATAATAATAATAATAATAATAATAATAATAATAATAACAACAACAACATTACTATTCTAGTTGTTCTGTGTTTTAAAATAGGCATTCTTAATGTTCAAAAATATTGATATTTTGCTTTAATAATAATAATAATAATAATAATAATAATAACAATAACAATAACATAAATAGAAGCATATACAAAAATTGAAATAGTATAACAAAAAAATCAAAAGTTGGGGTTCAAAAATTCAAATTATTAAAATTAAAGTTAAGGTTCCTAGTGATGAATGATTTTTGGGTTTGTAGTGAAGAGAAGGATTTGATGAGTTTTGTGTGAAGATTCGAATAATTTTTGGGTATCCCATTATGTGAAGGATTTATGAGTTTTCTGAGTGAAGCTTAGAACGGATTTATGGGGTAGAGAATGAAGAGTTTGCGGTGAGAGAAGAAAATTTTTGGGTGTTTGCAGAGGAAGAAGAGATCGAGAAGAGAAATCCTCTTTGTTTAGAAAATTTTGACTAAAGATCTTTCTTTATTTATTAAAAAAACGTTTTGTTTGTTTTCTTTTTTTGACTAAAGATATTACTAAAGTTTTTTGAAATTTTTTTGAATAGAGTTGTTTCTTTGTTTAGTTAAAAAAACGTCTATATTTTTTTTTACTAAAGATATTTTGTTATTTGTTTATGAACAATAAAAAACGTCTTTATTTTTATTTTTTACTAAATATATTTTTTTTTACCAAAGGTACCGGGTTCGATTCCCTCCTGGTACACTTTAGAATTTAATTTTTAAAATTAAATAAAACTTCTTAGGTCAGGTGGAGCGACACCGGACTTAACAAGTTGATTTCTTAAGCCGGTTAGTTTATATTGGCGACTTCAGAAATTTAATATGTGTTATAATTTTTTAATTTAATCTTTGTTAAGTCGGTTTTACATTCAACCGACCTAACAAAGTTACAAATATTTATGGAATTGTCACCTCGTAATTTGTTAAGTCGGATGGCTAATTCAAATTACTTAAGCATCTTTCTATAAAGGTATTTTTGTACTAGTGATTAACTAATAAATTGTCCTAATAGATGTCATGTGATCTTAACTCAATTGGTAAGACATTGCATTATATATGCAGGGTATCGGTGTTCGATCTCCGATCATCCCACTTATCCATTTTATGGAGAATTTCTAACCACTAGGCTACTTGACAAAAAAAATTCCTAATAGATTAGGCGGGACCACTTGATGTCAAAATTAAGCGATCCAATGGATCAGATACTATAATGGTGAAAATAAAAACAAAAAATTGATAAAAAATAAAATGTCGTAATAGCATTGTTTAATTGAGTAAAAAAAATAGAGCATTGTTTTAAAAAAAAATAATAATAAGAAAAAATTAGGTCATTTAATTTTTTTTAAACAATGTTCTTAACACATTTATTAACATTTTTCTTGGTGCATTTGTCATTACTATAAAATAAGATGCAACTGCAATCGACAAAGAGAATGACCTGATGTGTCTCTAATAAACTCACTTATCATCAAAGTTATTAATTAATTTTTTCAAGTGATTACTTTTGAATCGTAAGAGATGAGTACTCCTTGCACTCTTTATAATTAAAATTTTGTTTATAAAAAAAAGTTGTTAATTAATTTAGTTAAGGATAAATCTGTCAAAAGTATAACTTCAAACTCTTGTTGAAAAAATCATTAGTTATACTTTATTTACCTTTTCATCTGAACTTCAAATTACCCTGATCTATTTTCTCTGAGAACTAGGTTAAAATTAGGGTTAAATATGTTTTTGATGCCTATAAAATTACTAAAATTTATTTTGGTCCTTATAAAAAAGTGGCATGTTTTGGTCCCTACAAAAATTTTATGGATGCAATTTTAGTCCCTGCTATTTTTCAAAATTCTAAAAACTGTTAAATTATGCTTAAACTTTAAATTTTGAATAATGTTTTTTCAGACATATGTAGAATACTATAAAAAATAATTTACAAAATTTTATAATTTTTTGAAATGAGAAGATTTAAATAGGAATTTTTTAAATTTTAAAAGATAAAGATAAAAGTAACGAAATGCTAAACAGTAATTTTTTTTTGGGAAATATTAAACAGTGTCCCGTGTAATAGTTAAACATATTAATAAGGAAACTGTATTCTAAAACTTGTGCATTTAATATTTTAAATTAAAAATGTACAAAATTACTTTTTCAACACTAATTTTATCTTTGATTTTCTTATTTTGTATGTTTAGCAAGTGCCCCGAAACACTATTTATATGATATTTTATTTTTTACAATATTATAATATAAGCTTTTAAAAAGCATAAGTCCTAGCTCAACTGGCAAAAGTGCCGAAATTGTTAGGTCGGACATCGTGACCTGGGTTCAAACCCGGGATCTCACAATTATATGTGAGTTTAATTTCAGTTGATTACCACTTCATCGAAGACAAAAAAAAAAAGCATAAGTATTTGTAAATTAAATACTTGTAAATCTTTTTTTTATAAATAAATAATTATGAGAGATTCAATCCAAATTCCAAAGTGTCTTATAATTGGAAAGTAACATCAACTACTCTCTTGAATAATTAGTTGATATAATTTATCATTAATAATATGTAGGGTAAGCATTTCATTATACTAATTAATTACTTGTGGTCCATAAGTACATTATCTAATTGAGACAAATCATCATGCCACTTGGGGATTACTTTAGCTGTCCGTTTGTAGATGCAACGTGGGCACAACTATAGTTTAATGGTTTTCATGGCTTTATGTGGCAGCCTGCCTCATCTTAAACCGTTATCATATGAAAAAGTTGTGCAACTTGATTTATGGGCCCAATGTCCACATACACATATGTACAAGGGATGGATAATAAGTTGGGTTAGATTTTGCAGGTTTGAGACTTTTGCTTACTTTTAAAGTTTTGATGATTAAAGTGCGACTTAAAATTCTCATATTAAATATAAAATAGTAGATGTTGAACATTATATATGTGAAAAGGTTCGTATATGTAATTTTTTAAGATTTTGGATAAAAATATAGAATTATAATCTCACTTGTGTGATTCATCCCCCCACCCCCTTGATTCAAAAAAAAAAATATCCCCTGCACCCCACAAAAAAAAATCCCAACTGATATTAGAGCAAAGGTTGCAATAAGAAAGACAAATATGCATTGCAGTGATTCATTTAAGGGATGTTACTTACCATTTTATTTGTGTATTTTTTTAGATATTGTTATAGTTACATTGTAGAGGGTCGTGGATTATGCAGCTCTATTATATCTTACGTGGCACCATCCAAAATGGATAAAAGACACCCACATAGAAAATTTGTGACTCATTCCATTCACATAGAAGACCCCACAAAAATGGTTAAGCTATGCACGCATCCTCCCACAAATATGCATGAGCACTCTCCTCAAGTTACACAAATTTGAGCTGTCACCGACTTAAGCGTTGACACTACAAGAAAACAGCAATTTAGTGGCCACAATAAATGGCCACAAAGTGGGAAAAACGGTCACAAAGTGAAAAAATAGCGAATTTAGTGGCCGCCGTGATTGGTCGCAATTTCGCTGGCCGCTAAGACATATTGGCGGCCCAAGTGGCCGCAAAAATTGGCTCAGCCGCAGAACAACAATATCAAACCCTAAACCTCCAATTTTTTCCTTCAATCACATAATAATCACCCAATTCAACTAAATAACATGTCCACATAAGGCATGCACATAACAAGCAAAGGAGTTAAGAAAGTTATCAGACTCAACAAAACAAAAAAATATTCAGATTTCCAGTCATGATGTATTTTCCATTCAGAGAAACATAAATTTCAAATTTTTTACAAAAGACCATAAAAAAGGAGGAACTTTTTTTTATCCAAAAAAGAGAGAGAGAGAGAATAGGGTAGAGAAGAGTTTCTTTTTAGATCCAGAACCAGAAAATAAACAAAAATTTCTTTTTTCTTCAAATACAGAACAAACAAAAACTTCCCTTTTCTCCAAATACAGAACAAACAAACGGAAACGAAAAGAAGGAGAAGAAGAGAATTAGAAACTGAATCAAATACCAAAGGTTGAAACTTTGTGCCTTCTTTTATTTTTTCCGATCTAGGGATTTTGGGTAAGATTTAGATATTTTTGGTTTTGGAATTGTATTTAGAATAGGGTAGAGAAGAGTTTTGATTTAAAAAGTTTTGGTTTTGATTTAAATCGTGTTCTTCAAAGGCTGAAGAACAAGTGAGAGAGGTAAACCGAGAGAGAGAGCCGAAGGTAGAGAGAGAAGAAGAGTGTAAAAATGAATTTTTTAGGGTTTTGGGGGTATATATACCCTGAACCAATACTGTGTGCGCTGGTGCATGGCCTTACGGTGCACCAGCGCGCCTAAACCTTTCAGATCTTGATCAAGCGTCCCAGATCCCATCTGCTTGTGATCCCTAGGTGGCCGCAAAATCTGGCGAATTTTTGTTTTGTTTACCGTGCAACTTTGCGACGGTTTAAACCGTGGGTAAAGTCTGGCGAATTCTGGCACCTTTTTTTATATTTCCAAGACACTTTGCGACGGTTTAAACCGTCGGTAAATTTGGCCGCAAATTTTGCGGCGGTTTTGGCCGTCGGTAACTGCAACGGTATATAAAATAAATTTTATTTATTTAGCGGTCGTTTTTCCTTATTTTGTGGCCGTTTAGGCCGCCACAAAGTTAGTGGGGGCTAAAGTGGCTAGTAAGTTCAAATTGAATTCCCCACTAAATCAAGATTTTCTTGTAGTGTGAAGTGCTAACGGTTTTGCAGGTACCTTCCCCCTTGGTAATTGAAGTTCAAATCACCATCATTGTACGATCACATAGCTGAATGCATTTTATTCTGAATGCATGCACGGTTCAAATTTCTTTTATTAAAATGAGAAATATCTGCTGATAAGTTTAATATTATTCATATATGAATAAGTTGTCACTGATAAATATTACTATTATAACTATGATACACGGGACAACAATCTCACACTTACGATTAATTTTGTTACTTGACTAATTTTGCACTATACAATATTCGACCTATTGTAATTTACTCTATTAATATTTTTTGCATTATCTTAATAGAAAAATTTAAATCAAAATTAAATTATGTAATGTAAAATTAATCATTATTTGTTCTTATAACAATATCATCCTACCATAAAAAAAATTACAGCAACACCGCAATTTGTACATATCCACATGTATTATACGGGTTCTTAATAATATCTAAACCATAGGGCTAACTATTTCTTAGTTGTCGATGAATAATATAGTTGATAAGTGCCAAAAAGTAGTTAAATTTCAAAGTTAATCAACACACTTATTAATTTATTTTGCAAGTAATTCATATTAAATCCTCCATTTCCATGTAAATAGTTGTTTGAGTACCAAAATGATCAAATTGTGTTTATTTTATCTAACCCCAATTAATTTTATAGGATTTTTAGTTTTGGAAGATTTCTGACCAAGAAGCAAAAGATTGAGATTTTCATGCTCTCGCCGAGCCAGACAGCAGCGAGCCAGCAGGAAGAACAAGTCAGAGAGTTCAGGTTTTCTCGCCGCCAGCCTACTGCAGCGAGGAAGCAGTGAGAAAGTGCTAGGAAGCTCTCGCCACGGGAGCGCTGAGCGAGAATGCAGCGAGAGGGGCATTTTAAGTCCAGATGCTAACCCAGGGATGAAGAAAGGTCGTCTCGCTGAGTTAGAGGTATCTAGTTCAGCGAAACTATATTTTTAGGACTGATATAAATAGACATCAGTTGTTGATTTTTTTTATCTCTCTTATCACTTTTTACATCCATAACTTAGAGAAAACCCTAAGTATTGTACTTAAGGCATTTGGAAGGTGGATTTGCTCATTGTTGTTGAAGAATCAACTCATGATGTTCATCTATCTTTTCTTCTCATATCTTTGTGAAGTTATCTCTTGACCATGGATAACCAAACTCTTATTTTGTCGGAGTTAGATGTAAAATTACTCTTTTAATACGTATTCCCATTAATCATGGTATTATATATATACTCTAGTTACAAATTAATATTTGATGTTATCTTTGTTGTTATTGTTTTATCTTTGGATTTGAAATAGTATAGGGATATGTTTTGAATCTTGATCTAGGATAACATCTATTAAAAGCTAAACTCTAGGAATAATATTCACTTAAAAGTATTGGAACTTAATGCTATTATATAATAAATTTCTCGACATTAACTGGGAACGGAAACGTTTGACGAGTAAATACGTGATAATATTGATGGGTAACTTGAATATGTATAACTAA
Source organism: Trifolium subterraneum (assembly GCA_951799995.1). Classification (NCBI taxonomy): domain Eukaryota; kingdom Viridiplantae; phylum Streptophyta; class Magnoliopsida; order Fabales; family Fabaceae; genus Trifolium; species Trifolium subterraneum. Next base: position 2,378,177 of record OX637465.1, on the reverse strand, counting down.
TTAAGGAAATGCATACGAATGAGTTAATTGAGTCTAACCCCAGCAATTTATTGTCTCTGTTAAGGAAATCATCTTTTTACCGTTTTTACTAATTTGCAAGCACAAGTTTTATTCACAAAATACTTTTCAAAAACCCTCACTTAGAATCATGGTTATTGTTGAACGGCATTTAATATCACACTAGTCCCTGTAGAAACCATATACATAAAAACACTTCTTTTGATACTACATCAATAATGAGACGTGAAAGCTTAAATCAACTAACTAAAATAGACACATTTCAATCTAAGTTGTTAAGAATTCTCATATCGAACGATTGCAAAATGATTTGAATATGTGTTTGTAAGGAAGAGTTAAGCCCAATACCTAATTTTAAGATGATATCAGAGCCTCTCCATAATCTGTTGGGTCTCCTGTTATCAGGTTTCTATAACACCCCATAATACATTGTCTAGAATATATTATAAGATCCATAATTAAATACCGAGTACAACAAGTTACAAATACATGGATAATAATTCAAGCACACGCAGGTGCTATAGTACAACAAGTACAACACAGCGGAAAGAAAATAAACTGAACATGACGACTAAATATGCTTAACACGAACATCATTAGTCACAAGTACTGCTAACTACTCTGCAGCTTGCTTACCACGATCACCCTGTGCACCTGAAACATGAACGGGGGGGGGGGGGGGGGGGGGGGTAAGACTGCTAAGTCTCGTGGATTCTACTACCCACCTATTGGTGACTACACCAGGGGAATCAACCTATAATCAGTCCTCACGCAACTCAGCGCATAAATGTATTCATATATAAACAGTTTATATGGTGTAACAAACAAATTATCTGAATTCATTTTAACTATGCAAGAACAATCTGAGGTGAGCCGGTCTCAGAAAGCCTTACGCTTTTCCGTACCAATCTTCGTGAACAAAGCACATATGGTACGAAATAACTATGGCATCACAATCAATATTATTGATATCTTATCGCTTTGGATTACTCGAATCCCTTTGGTGGTGTCCAACAACCACACATAACTATGGATTCCACGAATCCCTTTGGTGGTGCTCAAGCAGCCACACATAACTATGGACTGATACTACACATAATTCTAATGTGTTAACATACTACCAATATATCCCAATCCCGGGAGACTAACCTAGCTACTAGCCTAGGTTATAATCAATCCTATACGTACAACGACATCATAATTATAAGGTATTCTTAATGTTAATGGAAAACGAGACTTAAAAGATGACAATCCAAAATGCGTAGGAATTTCCAAAAGCAGGAAACAGGGGACAAAATCTGGAAATGCTGGTGGCTTGCGCCCCGGGGCGAGCCTTCTGCGCCCTGGCGCGAACCTGCATTCCAGATTCTGTCTCTGTCTCTTTTTGCCTGCGCCCTGGCGCGAAAGTGCTGCGCCTCGGCGCGAAGGCCTGCAGAACCAGTTCAAAACAGAGTTTTCTACACTACAATTGCCAATCTTTCAAGCCATTAACATCATGAACTTCCTAATAATTATAAAGGAGAAGAGTTTTGGGAATTAAACCCTTCTCATGCACATTTCAATCCCTAAATCCTATGTTCTCATGCAAAGTGAATTTTGGGGAATAATTCTAACTATTCTATCCTAAGAACCCACCTCAAGATTGAGCTTGAATCTTCAGCTAAAGCTTGATTTGCAGGTTTGAAGAGCAATCTTTAATCCCTCTTTGAGCTATGTTCTTTGCATTCCAATTTCTAAATCACCACAACTCCATGATTTAGCATGTTTCCACTACATGCATTGCAATGAACAGAATTTTAACCCAACAATGAAGAATATTAGGGCACGAATTTGAATGAATCAAGGGGAAGAATTTGAAGAATTGAACTTACCAATAAGCTACTACAATCTAAGGAACAACTAATTCCATTTGTATGCTAGTTTGGAGCTGAATTTTGAGAGAATGAAATTATGATGATGGTGTGTTCTTGTTGTTGTTTTGGCGTGAGAGAGAGAGCAAGGAGGAGTGAGAGTTTTCTGTTTTTGTGATTCATGCAATTTAAAGTTTTTCTTTGGTGTTGGTGTTGGTGACTTGTGACTCATACTCTTCAAGTGGGGCACATGTCCAACTTCAAACCATGCTCATTTACTAGCAATGACACCACACACTCACACACTAGGTAACCACTACACATTACTTGTATCATAACTCTCATGCTAGCTCTAGACATGTGAGATTTTTTAGAAAATACTCTTATTGGTATATAGTACTAGTAAGTGAAATAGGGGATGTTACAGTTTCCGCTATTGTGTCACCCACCATTCATATCCGCGCACCAAGCCCAATAGTGTTGGGCGCGGCCGTGCGGGATGTGTATTAAAAAGTTCCACATCGGTTGCGAAATGGTCTGAATATATATGTACATTTCTAAGTGAGGATAATCCTCACCTTACAAGCTAATTTTGTAAAAATGAGTTAGGTCTAATATCCAATTTTAAGACATGTCATTGCACTAATAAATTCAGCATAGAAAGCAAAAATCAACGGTAAGAAGAAAACATCCCAAATATTATAACAATGATGAATTGCATAAAATGTACAAAACCACAAAAAATGTCGTTATTTCTAATGGATGTTAACAAATAACAATAATTTTCGAAAAAATGAGGAAAGAACTCAGAAGCTATACAAAATATTATACTCTAAGTAATAATAAACTTCAACGAAAAAATCATAAATATTACAATCGATAATGATACTTTTAGTCCCAGCAACACAACTGAATTGTAATCAGAGGTTTTATAAAAGCAAATATGATTGGTGTAAATCTATCTATTTTATACAGCTTGGATAAATTAAATTTAAAACACTTTTATAAGAGTGGGAATGTGGGATTACAAATCACAGCATTAAACACTTTTTTATTCTTTCTATTTTTTACAAAAAAATACTAACCATCCACTTAGCCTGTGTTTGGTTCGAGCTTGGAGCAACCATGATGATAAATGCCTTGTAAGTATTTTTTGATTTACAATGGAGCAGTGAATCGAATCTAGGACCTCATGCATACTACCCAAATCCCTCACCATTAGACCAAATTTAGTGGCTTAAATACCTTGTAAGTTTATTTGCTCTTGAACATAATTTTAATTTATAATTGTTTCTCTGGTGGGATGTCTTTATAAAATCATGGCGAATGTTTTAGCGAATCGGCTGCGCCTAGTAATAAGAAATGTGATTTATGAGTCTCATACTGCGTTCGTTAAGGACTGACAGATTCTTGATGGTATTCTCATCGCGAACGACGTGGTGGATGAGGCTCGCAACTATAAGAAAAAACTGATGTTGTTCAATGCTTACGATTCGGTGGATTGGGGTTATCTGGATGACGTTATGGGGAGAATGTCTTTTCCAACTCTTTGGAGGAAATGGATTAAAGAATGGATTTGCATGGCCACAACGTCGGTTTTAGTGAATGGAAGCCCAACAGACGAATTCTCTCTCGAACGGGGATTGAGACAAGGGGATCCTTTTATCCCCTTTTCTCTTCTTTTTAGCTGCTGAGGCTCTGCATGTGATGATGGAGGCTATGGTGGAGCGTAACTTGTTTATGGGTTATAGTGTAGGTGAGCTTGATTCGGTTTCAATTTCGCACCTTCAGTTTGCAGACGATACACTCTTGTTAGGGGGTGAAAAGTTGGGCTAATGTCTGTGATTTGCGGGCTGTTCTTGTGTTGTTCGAGACTATGTCGGGGATCAAGGTTAATTTCAGCAAAAGTATGCTGGTTGGGGTAAATATACCCGACTCCTAGTTTTGCCAGGTGGCGTCTTCTCTGTGTTGTAAAGTGGGAAAGATTCCTTTTCTTTATTTGAGCCTTTCTATTGTGGGTGATCTGAGGCGTCTGTGTTTTTGGGAACCAATGTTGGCTTGTTTAAAGAATGGATTATCTGGGTGGAAGAGTCGCGTCCTTTCGTTTAGTGGCCGTCTGACTTTGCTCAAGTCCGTCCTGACCTCTCTACCTGTCTATGCTCTTTCTTTCTTCAAAGCTCCCTCAGCTATGTTTAAGCAAAATCCACTTTTGATGTTTTAAAGATTACAAACATTCTTAATTGTATTTTAAATGATTCTGATCATTTTGTTATCTAACAAGTGTGTTTTAGTGATTTTAGCCAAAACAGATTCAAAGTAATAAAGACATCTTATTTTATGATTTTGCTTAAAATAAAGAACAATCTGAGAACGTTCTTTCAACCTAGATTTGGTTCTAACTAAAAGCACAGTTTGAATTAAGTGCTCTTTAACTCTACAAGTTAACCAAGGATAAACCAAACAAACACTTTATGGAAAATAAGTGTAGAGAATCTGTACAAGAAATTAATCCATTTTGGAAGAATCAATTTAATGGCTTATACCATGTTGTGTCACGTTTTTATCACTACAACTTAAACATAGGATTTTTCTATCCAATGAGAGAAGATGGAATTGTTACCTAGACCAATTAAACGAGAACAAGAATCTCTAATCTTAAAGAAAGAAAAATACAGCTCAAATCCAAGTAGACAAGTAGGACACTCCTTTTCCAAACATGTCATAAAAAGTACATTTTAGCCACACTAGAGCCTAAACACTTCCAGCTGTTTTCTCTTCAGCTGCAAGACCTTTTTAGGATGTTCTTAAGCCTATGATACAACTGCATAACAGAAGAAGACAAAAGAGTCGTATTTGCTTACCTTTATTTTCTGCACGAATGTTTCAAGACAGTTCAAAGAATGTTTCAAGACCAAACTGCATAACAGATATTGAAGAAACATTACCAACTGTCATATGTCCTTTTCTGCAAATAGCAAACAGCTAGGTACTGACATCTGACAACAAAAGCAAAGTGCTAAGAAGCTAATCCAGCTCATAAATGTTTGTATTCTTAAGAATCAAGGTAAACCAAATGCAAGAATGTTTTAAGACTGATTTGAGAAACTGAAGCTTCTGCAGATTGTGTCCAAAGGCTGAGTAACGGCTATATTGGATCACTTGGAGGCCAAGGCTCACACATTCAAATGCATCTATAAATAGCCTTTAGATCCAACAGAAAGAGCAAGAGTTTCCAGCCTTTAACAATAAACTTCTTTCACATCTTTCTCAAAGCTCTTTTTAATCACTCTAAGTCTTTATTAGATTTTAGATTTTGTTAGAGTGCAGTATTTCTAAGCTTCTCATTTTGTATTGAGTTTCAATCTAGCTTAGAACCAAATTAATCATATATGTAAATCACTCAAGTTAATACGTAACTATTAATTGAGTGGATAGTCAAGTTTGACTAGGATTTGATAAAAGCTTCAGAAGCTTAAAGAGAAACTTGATCTAGAGTTTAGTTCAAGGGAGTGGTGTAATCTTAGATTTGTAAGATCAAAAGATTATAGTGGTTCAGAAAGTGGGAACTGGACGTAACCCAAGGGTTAGGGTTGTTCTGGTGAACACTTAAAGGGGTGTGAAAAGTAATAATATTGGACCGTCAAAATAACAAATAATCAAGTATATGATCTCAAATGTCTTTCCGTCCGTTCCTTTTTAATCCATGTTACAAGTATTTATAGGGTGTATAGGAAGAGAGTTCTTCCCGCCCCTTTTCTTCGTTGGCCTATCCCACGTTCCTGCTATACATTTGATCACATGCCTATTTGCAAGGTGATCATGGGGAACGTGGTTTGAATATAATGGTTCCTCTTAAAATCTACTCCTAATCATACGGAGAATGAAGATAAATGTGTAAAATCGTGGAGAAGGATGGGGGAATCATGGGATCGTGGGTATCTCGCCCACGCGGCCATGTCTCGCCCTGAATAGATGACTCGCCCTTATGGGAGGATTGGGCTTGATTCTCGTTTATGTATTGGGCCGTTGTATAAGTTAATAATTAATGTTTGGGCTTTTGCTAAATACACCCTTTACATTTACTCCCGGTCCAGGGGTGAACTAGGATAACTTTTGGTGTTGATCCTCTCTTTCCCTACTCATTTATTTTCATTCATTATTTCCTTTTATATATTTAGATCATTCTCAGAAAGATCTCACTTTCAAACTAACATACTAATCAATTTTGTGTTTGCAAGATTTAAATTTTTAAATATAAACAATTCAACCCCCCCCCCCCCCCCCCCCCCCCCCCTTTCTTGTGTAAAACTTTGCTACTTCAAGGTACTATTTCTTCTATTGAATCTCTTTTATTAAATTTTTTGGGGGGGGAAGTGAGGACTTTAGGAAATTTCTTGAATTAACTGGAAAACTATTTGCTTACATAAGGAGTATAGAGGTTTGGGGGTCAGGCAGTTGAAGGAGTTTAACTTAGCCTTGTTAGACAAATGGTGTTGGAGGTTGTTAGTGGATAGAGATGTAATGTGGTTTAGAGTGTTGGCAGCTCGGTATGGGGTGGAGAGAGGTAGTTTGAGGGCTGGAGAGAGGAGAAGGTCCTCGTGGTGGAGGGAGATAGCGTGTATTAGGGACGACGGAGGTGGCTTAGGGGGAGAGTGGTTTAAGGAGCTAGCATCTTCAAATAAAAGTACAATCAATCTCCAGCATCATTCTCAGAGCTTTCTCCAATTTGGGTGACACATATGACTTTGTTCTTTTTGGAGGAAATCTGATCCATGACAGAAACCAGTTGTAATATGTAGAGGAAGCAGCTGTATTGTCCTTTCAGAACTATTTACCTTGTACTATCATAGTACAACCTTCTTGGAGAAAGTTAAACACAAGGGAGAATGTTCATTTAATATTCTTCTTGAGAGTACATGACAACTAAGAGTTAAAGTTATGTTGTTGCATTCTCATTAGTCCATCAATTATCTGTCTAAGCACATCTGAGGCAGCTTATGTGATCTTGCCTTGAATACTTCTCCTTGTGCACATGATTGATCCTTCAATCTTAACCAATGGGAAAATTCTTCTTTACACAAATATTCCTTGCCTTAAATGACCTTAATAATGTCTGAGATTCTGTGGATTAATTCCCATGATAAAATGCTTTTTGTCTTATCGAGAGATGACTTAAAATAAATAAGTGTTTTTGCTTTGACACTTTTTTTTGAGGAGAATGAAGCACGAACTGGAGAATGTTCTCAGAACATTCTTGAAACAACATTCAAGATTTTCTCAAGGAATGAGACACATGATCTTGATTAATCAACTTTGAAATCTTGTTGCAGCAAAACATCCCACAATTCCTCTTGATGTTTTCACACATTATTGCTTGTTCATTGAGTATCTTTAAGATTCATTAGTGGAGGCATGAGTGTATCCATAATGAGAATTATCCTTTAAGAGAATGATTAAAACGTTTATGCCTTGTGCATAAGGTCCTTTGAAAACTCATGGAAAATCATTCTCAACCTTTCTCATCTTTTGAAGATCCTTAGTGTATGCATTGTTCCTTTATGACGTTGATTGTAGTAGTAAATCCTCAAAGTATGTAACACAAAAACTCATTGTACGCTTGGTCACATAATATCAAACATATTCTTGTGTAGCTTGTGATGCAAGTTTTTCCATCTTGATTCTTTGACTATGATCCTCAAATTCTTCCTTGAACATTCAATACTTGTTATAAATCTAATGGTGACGAGGAAGACCATAAACCATGAAGTCGACCTTCCTGCTTGAGCCTTTAATGAATCCTCTTATGATTCAAACAACAGTTTTTAACAAATATACATGAAGCTTGTGATACTGTTGTTGTGATTATCTGATGCTACTCCAATTCTTTCGTTGTTTGAGTATATAAAATGCACTTGTTGATGTGAGTGACATTTTTAAATGCACTTGTTTGAGTATATAAAATGCTACTACCATTTTTTATGATGACAAACCTTTTGAATAAATATTATGTTTTATGGATGGAAATAATAACAAATGCAAGAATGTTCATAGATATGCAATTAAGCTCCCCCTAAACACATGCAAGAGGTTAGTTCATAACATTCATCATTAATTAGTTGCATCTAACATATCTCTCCCATCGTATATATCTCTCCCCCTTTTGTCATGTATCAAAAAGTATTGGGAAAATATGACATATGAAGTGCAATAATAGGAATCAAGAGAAGAAATATATTGCATATAGAATTCATGCAATTAAGAAGTTCATTCATATATCAAACCAATCAAGTTTGCATTTGCAAATTAAATCACAAATCATGTATGACGATCAATAATCTTTTCATTCAATACTGCAATCATAACATGAATGATTAAATCACATGTAAACACATGTAAGCATTTGTTCTTAAAAAAAATGCTAAACACTCTCAATTTTTAGAAAATGTGATTTTGACCTCAATGACAATGCAAGTTTGGAAAGAAATATATATTCTCAAATTTAGAAAACTCCCCCTAAGTCTTATGAGATGGATATTCCTTAAAGTATGATCATTCTCAAAATGATAGATAAGACTAAAATGAAAGATCTTTTGTAAATCTTTCAATGATTTTAAAACTGGAGAGAAAATGGCGCATATGAGGAAACTGTGAAATCAGAGTTAATTGACATTTTGTCAAAATAAATTTTCTCTTTTTTGAATATTCTCATATAGAAGATGATTCCTTTTCAGAGCAAAATATTCAAAGAATGATCCGTCGCAAAAATATTTGTTCACATCTCAATTTTGAGAACATAACTTGCAAGTGTAGAAATATGATCATACACTAAAAACAACACTTTGATGTTAAGAAAAAGTCAAATTAGTTTAAGAACAAAATGTGCAAGAATTATTATTCTTGGATCAAGGTCAAACTTTATGGAGATAAGACACACAAATTATTCTCATGAAGACCAATCATATGTTCTCTTGTTAAAATCTTTCAAATAATAAATCCAACAAAAATGGATATTCATTTAAAACCTTTGAAGGAGGATATTTTATATAAGCCATAATAAAATCTCAATTTTTGAAAAGCCATGTTCAAAAAGTTCTACTTAATCATTAAGCAAACTATAGACTAATCAAGATGTGCAACAAAATTGGATTCATCCAAAGTTTTATATTTAGAAAGGTGCACATATAAAAGACTTATAGAAAATAATGTTTTTTCATGAAAAGTACTATAAGTCAAGCTTATGGAATACCAAAATATGACATGTAATTGATTATCAAAATCATGAATTTTTTGTCATTTTTGTTCTAAAAGTTTTGGTCTATCATGAAGAATAATAAAGAGACTAACTCCAAAATTTATTTATTGATCATCAAAGATAATTTTTCATTAAGCACATAACATGACTTGCACATAAAAACAATTGATCAACAATGTAATCAATATACTTTTAAAAACATTTGCCACAAGACCATAAAAACGAATCAACACAAGTGTTAATTCAATCGGCTTTAGACATGTCAAATTAAAACTTTGTTCATTGTAAAAAAATGGGAGCAAAACTTTATGGAGAAAACCAATTTTGATAAAATAGCCATTGACAAAGCAATTTGAGGATATTTGAAATTAAAGAATTCTTACAATGGTGTACAATGGCAAATATGCACAAAGATGTTCAATCATTTCACACTTAGCATGATATTTTGAAAGAGATTATTTTCAATGTATGAGCAAAAATCATGAAAAGTGTAAGAACACAAAGTGTAAACCTTATTACATTAAAGCTATGTGAATTAAGCATAAGCATATACAAGTCATGACAAAGAAATGTTCTCATTTATGCTTTAAAGTCATATACTTGCATAGAGAAAATTTAGCATGCATTCTAGATTCCAAGATCATCCAATCAATCACATAATAACATTGCATAAAGATATTCAAGCTTATTATGATGCAAATGTTATAAAATTTAGAATTTTGTGTACCTCATTTGATAGATTTCCTTACTTGAGATTCAATCATGAGAGCATCTTTAATTATTTTGTAACTCCACCATATGGTCATCATTGTAAATAGAGGACACTTGATTGATGGTTGAGGAGAGAAGTTTTATCCTTTGATGTATTCTCCAATATTGAGTAAATTCATCCACTTAGATATTCTCTAAGAAATATCATCCTTGTAGAGTAGCTTTAGGTAATAGGGATGAGGAGGACATCATGTTTAGAACAATTTACTCATGACACAATGTTGTAATCATAAACATTGTCATTTCATCTTCATTTGATTTTCCTTGAGAACATCCTTGAAATGCTATGATCTTTCAAGAATGACATCCACATACATATTCATCTTTTATTTCCTTGAAGAGTTGCAACAACAGAAGGATCAGGAGCAAGGAAGTGCACAATGTTGACATATGTTGTGAAACAACTTGTATTCTTTCTTGAGAGTTAATTAAGGAGATTCATACATCTTAACATCAATTGCAAAAAGAACATATCTATGATTAAATCATTTCTTTGCAATTTCAAAGTGGTGTACCAATACCATTGTTCATTCCAATGGAGAATATTCTTATTATATCAATGAAGCTTATAATGGTTCCATTTGGAGGAGGATGATGGAAAGTCAAAGTCCCACTCTTTGGATGTATTTGTAAAGACAGTGTTTAAACAATCTCAATCTTTTGATCCATTGTTTCTTGTTATTGTTGTTCATCATCATCAACACCATTATCATCTTTCAAACTCATCAAATATAATATGCATATTTTTTGCTATGTGCTTTGAGATTGCATATTCTATAATCTTTAGAGAATATCAAGAGAGTATCTCAAAAACTATGTTTTTGAAATGTTGAAACCATTTTCACAATGTTTTCTTTACTATGCCAAAAATAGTAATAACATCAAAAATATAAAATCATGATATGATTGAATTTCTATATTTTCAAAATGGCATGGAGTTTTACTCAAGATAAAAACAAGATTTAAAAACATAACATGCATTGTCAATGATTTATTCCAAAGGTATTTTTCAACACTTGATTAAAATTATTTAATCCATTGAAAATAACTCTAGTTTTGTTGAAATTCCAAATCAAGAGAAATACCATTTTCTTTAAAGAATGTTGTGAAATAAAGTTTTTTCATAATATCCCCATGATCACTACATATTGAAAATGATTTTTGAACTTTTAACAAATGAACCCTTTTTTAAAGAACTTTAAAAGGCGTAAAAGACACACTCTTATGCTTTAGAAATAAAGTCCAATTGGATCATTGAATAAATCATCAAGTATAAAGAAGTCATAAGACTTCATGACTAGAACAAATAAACCAATATGAAATTGTTCAAGAGTTTTTGGTTGAAATTTTATTTTTGAAATGAATACAACTCTTTATACAATAAATACAAGTTTACAAATTATATCATTTTCACAACCAATATTTGGAAAATATCTTGCCAGACCAAAAGTTGGATAAATTTGCAATAGTTGTCTCACTTACTTGATAAACTCTTTTATACCAAAAACATTTATTTTCCAAAGGACTTTAAAACATGATTTGATTTAAAAATCATCTAAGTATTAGACATAAAGATTTTAAAAACATCATGATCATGAGGATGAATATGAAAAACTTCAATTCCAATTTTGACAGAATTTAAAGAAGTTATGTGTTAAACTTTTAACATATCAATCATCCATAATTTATGCAAAATCATTTTACTAATGATACATGTAACTTTGGGGTTTGATTAATGATTCCAGAGGTTGCATATTCTCATTCCTCTCTTTTCAAATATGAGGAAATATTGTCCTTCTAAAGTCATATTCTTTGAGCATCAACTTTCCAAGTCTCAAGGCTTTTTCGTGACTGCTTAAAGATAATGATTTTGGTACCCATAATGATCTGGGTCCTTGAAGGTTAGTGTTATTCCTCTTATAAGATTTCTTCTTATGATGATAAGTTGATCTCTTATAGGAAGTTTTGGAATAAAAATGCATTTGGAGAACCTTCTGAGAGTGCTCTTGTTTCTGATGAGAATGTTCTTTTCTTTTGAATTTTTTCTTAAAACAAAAGGATTCAGTATGACCATATTTGTAACAATATGAGCATTTGTATCTCTGTATTTTTTTTTGTCTTTATGAGGAACAAAACAATTCTCATATGACTTTTGTTTTTGAAAAGTTCTACAACCTAAACTAGTTTTATAAAAAATAACTACTTGTGATTCCTTAATGTTTTGAAAAGTTTCTCTAGATTCTGCAGAACTTGTAATGTCATTTTTCAAATCTAAAACATTTTCTTTTAAAGCAACATTCTCTTCATGAATTATAGAACATGTTGGAAGATGATTATTGATTTGTTCTTCGTTGAGATTCTTCGGTTTGAAGCGGGTGGAAAAATGCGCGAGCGTAAAATGCTCGCTAGACAGTAAAGTCGCCACCGAACTTTATTTATTCCCGGAGGAAAAGGAAAATATCGATAAAACCTTAAAAGCAATGGAAAGAGGGTAATCACAACCATCTCCAGGTTCGGGAGTCGATTATGTGAGGGGAAGGTATTAGCACCCCTCACATCCGTTGTACTCAACGGGAACCTTCTCGTTAATTTTAGGGTTAAAAAAGCGTCTAATTTGCTTGCATGATTTTAATTAATTATTATGTACAAAGGGGGAAAAATTAGTTTTTTATTAGTGTGCTTGACAGGATGTATGAATCCCGCTCCTACGTATTCCCGGGTGCAGTGGGAAATTCAAAGCTACACGCAGTTCTGGGTAGAAAATAATTGTTGGTTGGTTGATTTTATTTATGAAAATATGTTAGTCGCGTTTAGGCGAAAAAAAATTTATTTGATTGAAAAATAAACGCACGGGGGCGCGAAAATAGTAAGGTTTGGTGTGTTAAAGTTTATTTTAATGTTTAGAATGACAACTACCCAAGTTACGAGTCATACGTCAAGAACCCGGGTAATCGGGAGCGAGAAGGCCATACGTCCGACCACTCCTTTTTCATTCGAGTTTATTTATTTTAAAAGAAGAATGTTTTATTTATTTTTTAGAATGACGATCATCCGAACAACAAGTCATACGCCAAGTATCCAAATAACGGGGAGCGAGAAGGTCATACGTCCGACCACTCCTTTTTCATTCGAGTTATTATAAAAACTACTTGATGTAAATAAAAAGAGAATTGAAATTAAACTCTATCACTTATGCTTTTATATTTTTTACTTTTGCTTTGAATTATGCAAACTAAATAAATTAGTGTTCACAGTGGGGACAGACAGTAAACCGGAGGGGTATGGATAGAAACAGGAGCCAAGGCCCAGCAGAAAAGGGCCCAAAATATTCTAACAAAAGCAGTCAAACAAGAAAACCAAGACTTAATGAGAGCTGTCTGATTTGCATACCCTCTTAATCAAAGATCAAATGGTACATGTTTAATCATGATCATATTCATTGTGATTGGGCCACGTGGCACATAAGTTAATAATAAAATAAATAAATTAAAAACAAAAGAATAAAAAGGAAGAGTGACTACAGAGTCATCTTCTTCATTTAAAAAAAAACAAACTTACGTGAAGAGCATCCATGAGCTCTCCTTCTCTCGGTTTCCATGCTTCAACACCGGCGGAGGCGGCTCCGGCGCTTCCACCACCGTCGCCGGTCGTCCTTCCCTCTCTTTCATCCCTTCTCTCAATTGGGAACTCTATCTCAATTTCACCGGCGGCGGTTGTGAGGTTGTGCGGCGGTTCTTCTTTCGTTTCCTTTCCTATTCTATTTCTCTTAATTTAATTTTGTTCGATGATTTATATGTGAATTTATTTGATGAAAAGTGGTGGGTGGTTTGTTGGTGGAAAACTATGATGGTTTGAGGTTGAATACCATGGTGGTTATGAGTGATGAAGGAGGTGCCGCAACAATGTTGTTGTTATGTTGTTATAATAACAATGTTTTACAATATGAGGTTTTTGGTGTTCTCCCTCATGAGTGTTTTTTTCTTGTTATTTATATGGGTACAAAAATTAGGTTTTTATGAATTGAATGAGGATTATTTTGGTTTAGGAATGCTTTGATGATGATGATTTGGAATTGATGGGAGGATTGATTTGTTCCTCTTTGGTTTGATTTGTCTTAAAAGTGCAGATATTTTCCCTCTCTACTTATTCTTTTGACTTTTGACACATGATGACAATAATAATAATAATAGTAACAATGATACCACTAATAATAACAATTATAATGACAATAATAATAAAAAATAAAGAGATTAATAGTAATATTGACAAATTAAAGAAAAACATAAAAATAAATTGACTAAAACATTTTTTTGGATTTTTTAATAAAAGTTACTAACGATAAAACTTAAACTAAATGAAATAATTATAAAAAGACGACAATAGGATTCGAACTCAAGACCTCACACTAGTAAACCCCTAAATACTCTTTCCAATACCAATTGAGCTAAATCACATATTCAAAAGAAAATGCGGCAATAAACCATATGATTATTTAAGTGGGCAAAATTTGGGGTATGACACGGTTGTTCAAACATTTCCAAATGAGAGTGCTACAATTCTTGAATAGTTTTAAAATATTTATCATTCAAGATTTCTAATTTCTCATTTTCTTTCTTAATATCTCAAGTAATTGATTTTCTATAAGTGTACACTTTTGAGATAAAGTGTTTGAGTCATTTAGAAGATTATCAAATCCTTCCATTTCTTTACATAAAGGACAAGGTTCAAAAGTCGTTACCTCTATATCTACCATTGAACATGTGTTGGCTTTTTCTTCTAATTTTAAGTCATCAAAGTCACCTTTTGTTGCCATCATGGATTTCTTCTTGGAAGTGAGCTTTCCTTGCAGTTTCTTGTTCTGAGGACATTTAGTTTTGGAATGTCCCTTCTTTTTGCATTTGTGGCACATACTTTGATTTGTAGGTTTTGACATCACTTCCTTCCCGAATCATTTCCTCTTACACTGTTAAGTGCATAAACCTTAGAGCTAGAGCTCTGATGCCAATTGAAGTGAAAGAAACAGTCACAAGAAAGGGGGGTTTGAATTGTTACCTTTTTAAATTTTAATCCTGCACTCTACAAAATAGATCTCAAGTGTATACTTGGATAAATGTCAGGGAATTATAGAACAACTTGTTATGAGAACGTTCTTTGCTATAATATAGATTGTTCTGAGAACGTTCTCTACTGCGTCAGAATTCAAATTAAATGTAGATAAAGTGGTTTGCGTGATGTGTGTTTATAGTAAATAAATAGTTAAAGGTAAGAGAAATACACAACAAAAATTATACCGGTTCACCCAAATCCTGGGCTAGTCCAGTCCCCACACCTATGAGTTTTTCCACTATGTTCTTGAGATACTACCGATCCCAATTACAAATCCTTTTGATCTAGATCCAAGACCAAAAAATTTCCAAGCCCTACTAACTTGATCTACTTAAGTCCTACAGACTTTGAAGGTGTCACTCAATTAGTAGTTACGTACTAACTTGAGCCAAGGTTACAATATGAAAGATTTGTATCAAAGCCTATTCACTCAAGACAATATTTGAGAAGCTTTGAGGAAGATAAACTCTCAGATCACTTAATGGATATTCTAATCCTAGATATAGAAATTACAGATCTAAATGAGAGAGGTAAAATGAAGAGACAAAGATACAACCACTTAAAAGTGGGTTATGTGAAAAGTGGTCTCTTGATATGTTTGCTTGTAGAAACTCAAAGGATTGTTTGAAAAGCAAAAAGAAAACACTCAGTAAACTCAGAGGTATGATGAGAATGAAGATCTTGAGTGTGAGTGATGAAAGAAGAGTTCCATGACTTGTAGATAAAAACAAGTGATTGATTATTTGTAGCTTGAACTCTTGCTCTTCAATGTTGCCAAAGATCTCTATTTATAGTTGAAGCTTGATCTGGGAGTCTTGCCACGAAGTATATCCGTTTAAATCAGAAACTACATGTTAGAACACTTAAAATGACAGATCATGACAGTTGTTGAAGGATAAGTGTGTTGTCAATACGTTATGAGAGTGTTCTCCAAAGTTTCTTCAGTTTTCTTTAACAAGAGGAGCGTATGATGAGCTTGCTGAAGTAGAAAAGTTTTTCACAAGAAAGGGGGGTTTGAATTGTGAACCTTTAAAATATTTCCTATAAAAATTGTCAAACACAATATACTTGAAGAATATAATTAGATTGTTAGTTAAAATAAATATTCAAAAGTGTTGCAGTCTGGAGAACGATCTCCCAACACTCTCTGACAGTATATATATATAACTATTAAATTGTGATTTGTGTGATTAGTGATTGCATGTATTAAATCAGAGTAAGGGAAGAGAATGCACACAACAATTTATCCTGGTTCACCCAAAATGCTTGGGCTAGTCCAGTCCCCACACTCCTTGTGAGATTGTCCACTAAGAGATGCTAATGATCTCAAGTTACACTTCCTTTAATCTAGATCCAAGACCAAATAATCTTCTAAGCGCTACAAGCTCAATCTACCTCAGTCACACTGACTATGAAGGTGTCACTCAATTAGTAGTTACGTAGTAACTTGAGCCAATGGTTACAATGATGAAGAATTTGGTAATCAAAGCCTATTCACTCAATACACTATGAGAAGCTTTGAAAATGGATGGATAAACTCTCAAAACACTCACTGGATATTCTAATCCTATATATTCTAATCCTATATATATGAATTACAAATCTGAGTGAAAGAGAAAGAAGAGCTCTTGATAAAAACTTGTATCACAAAACAAGTGTTGAAGTTGTAGTGGAGACTCTTGCTCTTCAAAGTTGCCAAGAACCTCTATATATAGGTAAATGATGATCAGGGAGTCTTGGCCACGAAGTATATCCGTTGGAAGCTTGAAAATAACGGCTAGTAGCTCTGCATAATGACAGCTCATGTATTTTGAAGAAAACTGATCAGTCTGAGATTGATCTCCAAAGTTTCTTCTTCTGACTTTTGAAAGAGAAGCGTATGAATAGCTGTTGTTGAGCTGTAATATTGCTGTATGTTGCTTAACAAACAAGTATAGCCGTTGTGCAGCTTTTGGATAACCTTTGAACAGCTATATGCAAGCTGCTGTCACTCCAAGTGAATGTTTTCTCTTTCCAGCATTGGTCTGAGACCGTTCTCCAAATTCTGGCGTGGATGAATTTCTTCCTTTTGAAGCAAAGAAGGTAGAGCACGAAAAGGCCAGCTGTTATGGATAAAAACAGCAGCTGGAGTTTGTACTTGATGTTCCATAATGTCCTTGTTGCAAGTACAAGTGTCATAGAGAAAGAGAAACAACATTGGAGAATGTTCTTTCTTTATTCCTTTAAAGTACAAGTCAATTCCAAGACTAGGTTGTGCTGTCTAATTTTCCATGGTCCATACAAGATCAGTTCCATAAATTGAGTAAAAAAATATCCTTGTGTTATGTGCTCAATCTTCACATGTTCAAACAAAGAACTTGGTAAAAATAGTAAGTTCTCTATTCATGAGAGAAATCTTTGCCTTAAATGATCTCTTGGACTGTAGAGATTTTGTGAGTGAAGCCCAAGATAAAAGTGATCATTTGTCTTGTACATGGTTGACTTATCCATAAGTCATTTTGCCTTGATTGTGTGAAAATGATGTTGCGCAGGTTTCAGAGATCAATCTGAGACCGTTCTCCAAGCTTTTGTTTTTATCAAAATAAAAACATGATATTTGATCTAAATAGCTCAATTGTTCCTAGCTTAATTAAAACACTCAAGAGCACTTGTTAGATACCAAAAAGATTAGAATTACACTTAAAAATAATTAAGAGGTTTGTTATCTTTAAAACATCAATTTGGGATTTTGCCTCAACACTTTCAACGAGCTGTAGATGGTCCTTTCTTGCTTTTTCACCAAGTATATCCGTTGAGGTTTGAAACCAACGACTAATTGCTTTTAAAATTGACAGCTCATGAAGTTTGTGAAGGAACTTTATCTTTCTGGTTGATCTGAGAGCGCTCTCCAGAAGTTCTTCAACTTTCTTTAACAAAGAAGTACATATAATGAACTTGTAGTGAACTGTAGACAGTTGTTTGTTGCTTATTCACCAAATATATCTGCTATACTCCATTTGAACACGTTTTGGATAGCTGTAGATGAGCTAGCATCTTCAAATAAAAGTACAATCAATCTTCAGCATCATTCTCAGAGCGTTCTCCAATTTAGGTGACATATGCCTTTGTTATTTTGGGAGGAGATCTGATCCATGACAGAAACCAGCTGTAATATGTAGAGGAAGCAGCTAAATTGTCCTTTCAGAACTATTCACCTTATACTATCAAAGTACAACCTTCTTGGAGAAAGTTAAACACACGGGAGAATGTTCATTTAATATTTTCTTGAAAGTACATGACAAGTAAGAGTTAAAGTCATGTTGTTGCATTCTCATTAGTCCATCAATTATCTGTCTAAGCACATCTGAGGCAGCTTATGTGATCTTGCCTTGAATACTTCTCTTTGTGCACATGCTTGATCCTTCAATCTTAACCAATGGAAAAAGTCTTCTTTACACAAATATTCCTTGCCTTAAATGACCTTAATAATGTCTGAGATTCTGTGGATTAATTCCCATGATAAAATGCTTCTTTGTTTTATCCAGAGATGACTTAAAATAAATAAGTGCTTTTTCTTTGACGCTTGTTCATGAGGAGAATCAAGCATGAACTGGAGAATGTTCTCAGAACATTCTTGAAACAACATTCAAGATTTTCTCAGGGAGTGAAACACATGATCTTGATCAATCAACTTTGAAATCTTGTTGCAGCAAAACATCCCACAATTCCTCTTGATTTTTTCACACATTATTGCTTGTTCATTGAGTATCTTTAAGATTCATTAGTGGAGGTGTGAGTGTATCTATAATGAGAATTATCCTTTAGGAGAATGATTAAAACTTTTATGCCTTGTGCATAAGGTCCTTTGAAAACTCATGGAAAATCATTCTCAACCTTTCTCATCTTTTGAAGATCCTTAGTGTATGCATCGTTCCTTTATGACTTTGATTGTAGTTGTAAATCCTCAAAGTATGTAACACAAAAACTCATTGTACGCTTGGTCACATAATATCAAACATATTCTCGTGTAGCTTGTGATGCAAGTTTTTCCATCTTGATTCTTTGACTATGATCCTCAAATTCTTCCTTGAACATTCAATACTTGTTATAAACCTTGTGGTGATGAGGAAGACCATAAACCATGAAGTCCACTTTCTTGCTTGAGCCTTTAATGAACCCTCTTATGATTCAAACTACAGTTTTGAAGAAATCTACATGAAGTTTGTGATACTGTTGTTGTGATTATCTGATGCTACTCCAATTCTTTCGTTGTTTGAGTATATAAAATGCACTTTTTAATGTGAGAGGCCTCTAGCTCGTCAACTTTTGTCATTATCTATCTTTCAATAAAAATTCAAGTGACCGAGATATAAAGGGCAGGCAACGAAGGCAGCTATCCCAATAGGCCTGCGGGCGGAACGATCAACATTCATAAAACTTAACATTTATTCGATAAGGTTTGTTGTCATTAAAACATACATCAAAACGGTTTTGACCTCAACAAGTTAGCTCCCTTTGGTCACATGTTAGCTCGTGGATTGGTTCTTCTTTGGTGGACTCTCAGACACTATCAGATCACTTTGTTCAGTTTACTTCTTAAGCAGGTAGTTCTCGAGCACGTCGCTCCTTTATGCAGCTCGTTTGGCTAGCGTGTGTGTGGGTTGTGTGGACTGAGAGAAACCACAAATTGTTCAGAGGCTCACCAAACTCCTTACATCACATACTGGACAAGATCAAACTTTTTACCTATAGGTGGTTGGAGGCGAAGAGTAATACTTTAGCTTTAAATCACCATAGTTGGTGGTCTAGTCCTTTGGTTTTTTAGGGTCTTTCTTGATTTGTTCCTATAGATTTCTGTATTTGACTATTTGTAAACTTCCATAATCTTCTTTTGGTACACATTGTGCTGAGGGGATTACTTGGACCTGTTAATATATATATGTTCATTTTGGCTTGTTCAAAAGAAAAAATTTATAATTTATAATTTTTGAGTTTAAACATAATTTTTATATTGAATTTTATTATTAAACTTATTTTCATGCAAATAAATACGAGTATAAATTATTTTAAATTCAATTTACTTTTAAATAAAATCAATTTCAAAAATTAATTTTTGTCAACGTAAAACAATACAAGTTTGAATGTTACTATTATGTACATTTCCTTCAAACTCTCATAATTGTTTCCAAAATTCAAATATTATTTTAAATTTTACTTCTTCAAATAAAATGATCTTTTTTTAAAAAAATAGAGATATTATGCTCTAGAATCTTACAACACAACGTTCCCCATGTGTGGATACGGTATCGATATCTGATACGGGTACCAGTACGGGGAACGACATTTTTAGAAAAATTAAGATACGGGTACATCCGTAAATTTATTTTATTTTTAATATAATTATATAAATAAAATAATAAAATTATATTGGTAAAAGACATAATTAAACATAAAAAATACGACACTTTAAAAATAATTCAAATTGTTCAAAAACATAAAAATATCAAATTAAAAAGCAATATTAACTAAAAAAGAGTCGATGGTTTCCCTATCCGTCATCATTAAAAAGAGTGATCTCTAGTTCAGGTTCATTGCGAGAAAGATTAGGAACTTCAAGAATATCAGCTACATCATAAAAATATCATTCATCTCTATTAATATCGACCTTTTTGTTGCTTCTTCATCGTAAGTATCGTAAGTTTTATTATTTCTCTTTCTCATCAAAAGAGGAAAATTATAAATAAAAACAAATCTTTAACTCTTTTTTAATGAATAAATCCAGCGACTACTTTGTTATTGTTGTTTATCAATAGCTTCTATTTTTATACTATAAACAAATAAAAAACTTAACTCTTCCTATAAAAAACGAATAAATGAAAGAAACAAAAAAATGTCTTTTTAATTCGTGTACCATATGCATACCACAGACGTACCACACGCGTACCCATTGCAAAAGAATTTCAGGTATAATGTTAGTGCGTACCAAAGGCATACAGTATGCGTATCACTACTTGATACTTATGCGATATTAGTACTCTTCCTCGAAGTATGTATGCAATGCATCATAAGAGGTTGGCATGATATGAGAAAGAAGGTTGGCTACAATTAACCACATGCTGAATAAGGAAAGATACAAAGATAGAAACCATTTCTTAAATAAAAAAATCATAGAAATCATAATTAAAAACATTATACTAATTGTAACAAAAAAAAAACAAAACATTATACTAATAAAAATGTAGACCCCACTACCATATTCACCTCTTTCCTTCTAAATTCCTTCTTAGACAGCAGCCACCATCATCACTCTCACTCTCAAATCCACTCATCTAATATATAAACTCACACAAACCTTCTCAACAAACTCACTTCTTTTCAAGTCAAAAAAAAAAAACTGACTTTCTTTTTTTTCTCTATACATCATAGCCACCATCAACCACCGCATATGGCGTTAGTCCACCGCCGCCGCAGCCCCAATCTCCGTCTCCCAGAAATCGCCGACCACCGTCCTCGTTTCCCTGTCCCTCTTCCTGCCAACATCTACAAACACCCTTCTACCTCCTCATCCACCGCCGTTGCCGGCGGTGACACTCTTGCGCCCGGTGATCTCGAAAAGCTCTCTGTCCTCGGCCATGGCAACGGCGGCACCGTCTATAAAGTCCGCCACAAAGTTACCTCAGCCATCTACGCTTTAAAAGTAAACCACAACGACTCTGACCCCATCACGCGCCGCCGTACACTTGCCGAACTCAACATCCTTCGTCGCGCCGCCGATTGTCCCAACATCGTTAAATACCACGGCTCCTTCGAGAAACCCACCGGAGACATCTCCATATTAATGGAATTCATGGACTCCGGAAGCCTAGAAACTGATCTCAAAACAAATGGCACGTTCTCAGAATCAAAACTCTCCACGGTAGCGCGTGATGTTTTAAACGGCCTCGCGTATCTTCACGCGCGTAATATAGCACACCGTGACATTAAACCTTCGAACATCCTCGTAAACAACAAAAACGAGGTTAAGATTGCTGATTTTGGTGTAAGTAAATTCATGGGTCGCACGCTTGAAGCATGTAACTCTTACGTTGGCACGTGTGCTTATATGAGTCCTGAACGGTTTGACCCGGAAGTTTATGGCGGGAACTATAACGGTTTTTCAGCTGATATATGGAGTTTGGGTTTAACCCTATTTGAACTTTATGTGGGTCATTTTCCATTTCTTCAATCAGGTCAACGACCCGATTGGGCTACACTTATGTGTGCTATTTGCTTTTCCGACCCACCGAGCCTCCCCGATACTGCATCATCGGAGTTTCGCAACTTTGTCGAGTGTTGCCTTAAGAAGGAATCCGGGGAACGGTGGACGGCGGCGCAGTTGTTAACCCACCCGTTCTTGTGTAAAGACATGGAAGTTTGTTAATTTGGGTTAACCTGGATTTTTGTTCAATTGGGTCGGGTATTATGTAATGGATAGTGTTAGTTTGTTATTTAGTTAGATTTTTTTTTATTTTATATTTTTCTAGTAGTTGTATATTCCTTCATGATTCTATTTCTTTATTTTGGATTTAGGAAAATGATTCCACCTTTAAACATTATTATTTTCTCCGGTGTTTAGGGAAATTCCAAGTTCAGTTAAAAGCAAAAAATTGCTGTTGCACAAAGTGAATTACAGTATTTATTTACCATATTTTGTTGCTATCTTAATTTTTTGAGTAAAGTAATTTAAGTCACATCACAAGTATTATAAAGTGTTTTGAATAAACGAATATACCTCGGCATAATATGACCTTTATAAAACAAATTAAGAATATCACATTCACATAGTGATGTTCACCAATGCTGATAATTCCTAAAAACAATTTTAATTAATTTTAACATAGTATTTAACCCAAAAAAAATAAAATAGTACGACTCACCTTTGGTAAGAAAAAATATAGCATGAGTAAAAAATGAAAAGATCAATATACCATAGGAGTGAAATAAGTTAGCCTTCATATGGAAGAAGAGTTTTCATAAGTTAAATAAAGTCATAAAAAGTCTAATTTCATGTCATTATAAATTAAAATGTTTTACAATGATAGAAGTAGTTAAGCAATACCACTCTTGTATGCTTTTGTTCATCTAGAAGCATAAGTGGATTATTTTAATCTACTTTGCATATTGAAAAAAACAAAATTAATTGAAATATTATAGAGGATATATACAAGATTTTTATCATAAAAAATGAATGAATAGAATAGAGCTCAAATAACCAAGTGGACGTGGATGTGATGTAGCTAGATGTGTGTATAAGTTGGAACTTGGAAGTTAGTAACAACGTGGAAAGCTCCTTAATTAATTTTAATATTGTTACACAAATAATAATGGGGCACTTGTTTTTTAAGCAATAATAGGCTTTTGTTAGTATGGGACTACTTTTAAACTGTTTTTAGAAATCTTGAATTTGTAATGATCTATGTATTTTCAATTTGAATAAATGAATCTAAAAAAAAGCAGTTGTTAGGTAAACAAATATACAAAAAATATTAAGTTGATAAATGGTTTAACTTTTCCTTTTTTTTTTTGGACGCAAAATGGTTTAACTTCTTAAAGCAAAAGAAATTGTCATTATTACAATACAAAAAATTGCTAAAATTTACTTGTTTTACTCTATTCAGTCCTTTTTATAAAGAACAATTTGAAAAAAACACATAGACTAAGGAAGTACATTGTAAATAGTTATCTTCATTTAATACTCTTATAGATATAAATTTATTCTATGAATACTCCTGTTTAATCACTCTCCACAAACGTACTTACTTTTAAGATTCTCTCTCATAATAAATAATGAAATTAAACGTCTAATACATTTAAATATTGGTCAAAATTTCTTATAAAAAAGACAATTTTTTTTAAAAATTATTCCTTATAAAAAGATCGGAGAAAGTATTCTTTAATTAATTTGAATATAATGTGTAAGAGTGTTCAAATTCAAACCGATATAAATTAAAATTATAAATTGGGAGTAATATTTTTACATATCAATTCATAATTAAACTGAATGTTAATCAGTTTATCTTTAAATTAGATAAAATTTTACCTAAAAATTGAAATTCAATTCAAACCACAAATACTCTTAACCATATACATGGACATCTTGTGTTGGTGTAAACGTTTGAGTACATATTAGATTCTTCTCGTTATATTGTTGTTTTTGTTGTAACAATTGAGATACTCTTTATACAATATCTTAATAAAATTTGTTTTAGTTATAAACAAATTTTTTTTTTTTTAAAACTTGTATCATACTCGTTTTGTCATTTTATATATATAAAATAATTACACATGAACAAAAGATAGACGGGCAACAAACTGCATCACTAATCCTTTCTAAATAGCAAAACCTAATCTTTCAAACAAAAATGAATTTAATTATTTCTATTTCAAACAAAAATGAATTTAATTATTTCTATTTGTTGTGGCGCAGCCAAGTTGAGCAGTAGCTCTTGTATTGTGTCATCATTGCCATCGTCATGTTGATTGGATGCTTCTTCTCTAGCTGTTCTCCAATTTCACTCACCACATGGACACCCACACGTGTTTGCCTTATCTATTTGACACAAGAAACAAAACGTGGAAAGCAAGTAAAAGGGTAAAGAACGCATAGGTGTGCATAATGCATTGCACCTTCACCTTGTATGCATAAAATATTACTAACAATTTTTTATTTTGACAATGCTGAATAAAACAAGAGTGTAATTAGAGGTGGATAAATAATTTGAACCAACCGAGAAACCGAAAAACCGATGGATTTATGGCTGTTTCAGACGGTCCAGGTCGAGAATTGGGTATCAGAATAAAAAAATTCGATTAATATAGAGTCTACACGGTTGGGTTGGGTTTATGAAATCACACCAGACGATGTCTGTACCGACCCATAGCTAAGGAGAAGCATGTATAGATGGAGTATTTACTCTTGTTTACCACTGTAGTCTACTAGTTTTCGCACGGATGATTATTTTTTAGTGATTTATTGTTTTTTTATCATTATTATAAAGAGGAGGGATATCAATTGACTCCAAGAATAAGTACATAGACTTACTCTTGTTGGATATTTTTGAGATATTTCAAAAGTTTATTTTATATTTTATTGTAATCCAATTTAATTAGTTTTAGTTGGGAAACTCAAATCTTATTTTGATCGAGTAATAGTATTATTACATATTTTTATAGTGTGTACCTAATTAATACGAGATAAGCTATAAAGCACGGACTACCGACACGAACACCGGATACGACACGAACACTGACACGTCGACACCGATAATAATTTAAAAAATGACATAATTTAATGCAATAATAAGTGTCGGTATCGGTGTCTGACACCAACACGCCTAATCTGAGAAGTGTTCGTGCTTCATAGGGGATAAGAGACTTGGTTTCTCAACGTGCATCAGAATTTTTCTGAACTTCCATTTCTCCTGCATTTAACCGACACTCAGACGGTGTTGGGTCTTATTTTCTCTCTATTTTGTATGACGTCAAAATGTGGGGGTTTGTCTTCTATTTTCCAGCTAAAGAAACCGGAGCATAGCGTGATCCACCTCTTTGTAAGTTTTATACTCTTCCTCCATTGAAATCATCCGCAAGGGATAAGGTACATAGTTCCTAATCATTAAACCTCAAGGATTATTGATCTTGTGTTTAAATTGTGAGTTGTCAATTATATGTTTTTCAAACTAGTAATACTAAGCTTGAGTTTCTAAAAGGTTTTATATTATTTTTTTGTGTGCCGTGTTATTGGCAAATTATCATTACTAACTTAAAATGAAAATTGTATTTCTTTAAGTATGTCTATAATTGGCATCTGTTTTAGTCGTCATGTTTGCGGAATGAAAAGGAAGTGATCTAACCTGTTGATCAGAAGTAGGTGATGACTAGAGAACCGTCGTTGAACAACGTCAAGCAGCAAACGTCCACCGGAGGGGGGGGGGGTTGTACCTGCAGGCGCTCCGATGCCAAAGTCAGAGAATGCAAGAATACAGAGAAAGAGAAAGAGTGAGAGTAGAGAATGAGAATTGTGTACCTTGCTCTCCTGTCAAGGAGAGCTTATATAGTTGCCCCCAGTGTTGGGCCAAAGGTCTCCTTAATGGGCCGTGATAAGCAGCCCAATAAGGTAGACTGCCAAGATAACTCCCAGAATATGGGAAAAGTCGGCTGTTATCTTGGTGGAGCTGTTCCACGATCCTAGGAGGAGTGGATAAGCTCAACGAATCTGCGTCGAGGAGCACGTGGGATGTGCCGCGTGCTTGACTGTCGAGCAGGAGCAAGTCCTTATTGGGCCTGCCCCGTGATCCGAGCAGGAGTGGAATTGAGCCAGTTCCTTGGCCCAGTCCAGAACAGGAGCCCCCCAAGCCATTACTCCTAGTCATAGGAGTATTGGCTTTAAGTTTAAGCTCGTATATCGAGGACCAAGTTTTTTGTTTATCCTCCCCTTTTTACGAGGAGACGCTCGCGGTGAGCTTTTAGGAATAATGATTACGAGGAGGAGTTGTTGTAAATTTGTGCTCGTAATTCTTGCTAGTTTTGCTCGCAAGAAAGCTGGTGTTGAGGACGCTTCGTGAAGAAGTGCTTCCTCCCAGTGTCGAGGAGACTTTAGAATTCTCTTATTACGAGCACGTGCTCGTAACAAGGCTTGCTTTGTTTGTGGAATAATTTCCTGCTCGCCCGTCGAGGAGAAAAGATTCAAAGATGCCATGTGGTCGTGACGCGTGGTCTGCTTGATGAGAGGTGAAAAGACTTGAAGAGACAAATGTTTTGCCTGTTGCTTCCATGTGTAGGGGCTACCAAAAGGCGTAATTATGACCTAGTGGCGTAGGCCATAATTACCTCGTTTTACGAGGAGGAATGTAGACCGTCAGATCATCGCGTCTTTTCATTTTCTGGGAGATTGCATCTGGAGCGTTGGTTGGATTTTAATCATGATCGTTGGATTAAATCAACAGTGATGATAGGAAGAGGCGCATGGCTTCTTTATGCACACGCGAGTTCGTGGGATGGCTATAAATAGGAGTGTGAGGGTGTCATTTGCACTTTTATTCATTTGCTCCTTCATTTCCATTGCTGCTGCTTCTTCTTCTCCAGAGTTTGCAAGTTCAATCCTCTCTCAAGTTTGAAGTTTTATCCACCCAAAAGTTTCGATTTTTCTTCACTAAAGAGGTAATGTCATGGCTTTACTTACTTTAGTTTTTTCCATTGTTCTTGTTTGATGCTCAAAGTTTTGATTTTGTTTAGCTTTGAACAAATGGGTTTTGGTTTAAAAACCCACACTGTGTTGGTGGTGGTTTTGCATTTAGAAAAGGCCACTGTCTTGTTAATTTAGCGTATGATTTGGTGTTTGGTAGTGGTTTTGCCACTGCCAAACGCTATTTTGAGTGTGTACTGTGATTTTTTGGATCAATATGTGGTTTTTTCTGGGAAAAGGTGATGAACATTGATGAATCTGGTTATGAACATGATGAACATCAATGAAGAAGATGAACAGTATCAAATTTCTGGGAAATTCTGGGTTTGCGTCGGGGACATAATTTATCCTTTCATTTTTTGCTCGAATGTCGAGCACATGTGCTTTTGTTGTTCGCTGGGAACATCTGTCTGGGACCTTCTCCCCGTTTTTAAACTTTACGAAGTTGTATTCGTTAGAAATATCTGTCGGGGACCTTCTCCCCGTAA
Source organism: Trifolium subterraneum (assembly GCA_951799995.1). NCBI lineage: Eukaryota > Viridiplantae > Streptophyta > Magnoliopsida > Fabales > Fabaceae > Trifolium > Trifolium subterraneum. The sequence goes on along the minus strand of OX637465.1, from coordinate 2,350,490 downwards.
GGTATCCTCGACATCCCCGTGTCTCCTCGTTCTTTGACTATTTAAATTTGCCATTTGATGAAGGCTTTGGTTAGGGACAACGTCATCGCCTGTTTAACGCCCTTTCACTTTAATTGCGGTGGAAGGGTGGATTTGATCGAATTGTCGAATTCACTTTCTTTCGCTGCTTTTCAGGTACCGATCGAGGAGAGCCGGCTGACCGACACGATAAGGGATCCGGCGTTATCTTGGGTTGCGCCTGAACGGCGGGGAATAGCCTCGTCAATTGTCGAAGGAGACACGAGCGCATATACAATTGTCGAGGACATCGCAAAAGGTGCTCCCGAGAACTGGGAAGCTCATGTGCCCGAGGAGGGGAATAGGATATGCTCGGAGTTCTCCGAGGGCGGGTTCGCTATGTACGAATTCGCCTTCAAAGATTTAAAGTTTATGCTGCCCTTCAGTGACTTCGCCGTAGGTGTTTTTGACCGGCTGCATTTGGCCCCATCCCAATTACATCCGAATTCGTTGGCCTTTAATAGGGCCTTCGAGCTTTTTTGTGAGTACCTCATGGTCGAGCCTACTGTGCCTCTGTTCTTCAGCATTTTTAAGATCCAGAGGCAGACGTCGATGGAAAGGCAAGGTTGGGTATCGTTGAAGCATCAGCAGGGCAAGATCTTTCGGATGTTCATGGACTCTGTCCGGGGGTTTAAGGAAAGGTATTACGTGGTGAGGCCCCTGTCCCCGGTTGCCCGGCAATCAATTTATAAAACTGTCGCTGTATTGGGCGAGCAGGGGTTATCGGTTCCTCAGGAGACGTCGAGGGGAAGGCAAGGTTGGGTATCGTTGAAGCATCAGCAGGGCAAGATCTTTCGGATGTTCGTGGACTCTGTCCGGGGGTTTAAGGAAAGGTATTACGTGGTGAGGCCCGTGTCCCCGGATGCCAGTCAATCAATTTATAAAACTGTCGCTGTATTGGGCGAGCAGGGGGTACCGGTTCCTTGGGAAGTTCCACGGTTTCTCCTTAGTTGGTCGGATAAACACTTTGCGTTATCGACTGACGCGTACTTGGTCAGGGATGAAGCCCTCTCCCCGGCAGATCGTGCAGGGTTTGAGAAAATTAAGAATTATGTCGCCGATTTTAAGCCAGTGAAATTTATGACGAAGGCAGGTGTCCCCTCGAAGGATGAGTTCGGGAACCCGAGGGTAGAGCCCTGGTTTGTAAACACAAAATCTCTGCTCGAGAGTGCGAGCAGGGAATCTAGGAAATCGCTGCTGGGTATATAACCGTTTCTTTCCTGCTCGACGTTTAACTTGTATTTATTTTATGCATTTGTTTTGCCTTTTCCTCAGTCGATTAACTCTTTGTTCATTTAACTTTGGCAGATAAGATGACTGACTTTTCAGACGAGCTCGTCAAGAGATTGGCCAACGAAAAGAGGGTGACCAAGAAGGAACCTGCTCGTTCTGCTGTTTCACAGATGATCCTGTCGACCTCCTCCACTCCAGCTAGCTCTACGTCTCCTGTCGGGGTCAAGGGAAGTCCTTCCGTGGTGAAGTCGCCACCTGCTAAGAGGCCAAGTGTTGACTTTGTTGTTGACCTCGAGGCTATCGAGGAGACGAATGGGTTCATGTTCCCTCCTCTCTTCGGCATGCCCGGGTATTTGGCGCAGCATCCGGCGACGATCTTAAGGTCGGAGAAGGATACCATCATGAAGTACAGTTCTGAGGAGCTGAGAGCCCAACTCGCCAAGGACTTTGCGGCCACCCTTCGCTTGGCGGAGACAACCATGGTGTTGAACGAAAGGGGTCCGAGCAAAGATGTAGAGAGGTTGACGAAGAGGAATGCCGAGCTCTCCGCCGAGGTGGTTCAGCTCGGGAATACTGTCACAGACTTGCAAGGTAAGTAGGAAAGCTATGCCAATCTGGCCGCTGATTATAGAAAGTCCGAGGAGAAGGTTCAGAAGCTTGAGAAGGAGGTAGCCGAGCTGAAGGTCAGTTATGCCGGGGAGAGGAAAGGGAAAGAAAAAGCCGAGGAGTAGTTGAAGTCGTTGCAGCAGATGATGATTCCTGCTGAAGATGAACCTGAGTGTGCTCGGAGTCGGGCAGAGCTGGTCGGCGAGATACGAGCCCAAAGGGAATTTTTTTTCAAGAGTGCTAAGTACGACTTTGATAATGTTGTCGCTCAGCTACAAATTGTCAACCCTGGGCTGGTAACCGAAGGGACCAGGCTGTTGAGGAAGGTTGAAAATGGGCAGATTGTCATCCCCAAATAGTACAGGCAGATGGAGTAGGAAGAGGAGGATGAAGAGGATGGCGAGGAGGAGCATGATGGCAAGGAGGAGGGCCATGGAGAAAGTGACCAGTAGTTGTCCCCAAATTATTTAGGCCTGCGTGCCATTCTCTTGTTAATTTTTTCAGTCTTTGTTAAACTGATTCTTTGGGCCTGCGTGCCATGTTTTTGTAACATTCGAACAAGTGGGTTTTGTCCCCGTTTTTTAATGACATCGTTGGCCTTGGTGGCCTTGTGCTCGTATTTGCTAAGTTTTGTCTGTTTGTGTGAATGTTTAATTTTGTGCTCGTTTAACTATACGAACTTGTGCTCAGAATTTAACTTGATAAAAATATTTTAAAAACTGTGATTCATTAGTTGTCTACGGGCACGTTCTGTCGAGGACGTCTGTCCCCGGAAATAACTTAAAAAGTTTAGGGAACTACTTAGCGCCTAGAGTTGTTTTTCTAGACTAACGCGGATTCGAGCACGTGGATGCGCTCTTCCCACGACCTGAACTTCCCATCGCGAGCTGGGTGTTAGGTTATGGCACGATGACGATGGAGTTCATTTCCTGATTGTCCTCGTCGGGCAGAGGCTCTGCTCGTGTGTTGAGCTTAGAGTTTACCTTGAGTATTTTTAGATGAACGCGGGTGCCTGCGCGACATCAGTTGTCGATGAGCTCTGCCCGTTGTTTAAGGGTTGATGCTGCCTCTGCGTAGACGCATGGTTGGCAATAACTTAGCTATAATATTATTTCAATTTTTGGGCATTCCACGTTCGAGGGATTTCCTTCCCCTAGAGGGTTTCGAGGTGGTATGCACCGTTGTCCATTTTGCCGCGGACACGATATGGACCCTCCCAGTTGGTTGCGAGCTTGCCCTCGTGGGAGTCTTTTTCATTTCGTCTTAAGACGAGGCTGCCGACTTCGAAGTCTCTCTTTATGAATCTGCTTTTTTAATGAGGCTTCTTTGAGGGAAGCTGCTGTTCGGATCTCTACGTCAAGGGGGGCTTCAGTGCGTCGAGAAGGTTCTCCAATTTCCGCGGGGATGACTACTTCGGTCCCATATGCTAAGCGAAAGAGTGTCTCCTCGGTAGTGGAATAAAGGGTAGTTCGATATGCCCATAGGACGTGGGGCAGCTCCTCGACCCATTGTTTCTTTGCGTCGCCCAACCTTCGTCACAGGCCGCGCAGGATTACTCTGTTCGCGGCTTCTGCTTTCCCGTTAGTTTGTGGGTGCTCGACGGATGTGAAGTGATGTTTTGTGTTAATTTTGGCGAGGAACTCGCGAAATGTTTTGTCAGTAAACTGTGTACCTTTGTCAGTAACCACAACTTGGGGTATCCCAAAACGACATAGGTATCTCTTTTGAAGAAGCGGAGAATCCTAAACGAGGTTATTTCGGGGAGTGGTTTTGCCTCTATCCATTTGGTGAAGTAGTCCACTCCGACGATGAGGTATCTGCATTGAAGATTTCCTCTAGTGAATGGACCGAGAATGTCCATGCACCACCATGCGAAGGGCCACGGGGACGTTAATGACTTGAGCTCGTGGGGAGGAGCAAGGTGCATGTCCGCGTGTCTTTCGCATTTGTCGCACTTATTTACGTGTTATTTAGCATCTTGCTGCATAGTGGGCCAGTAATATCCTGCTCGCAATGCCTTTCTGGCCAGGGAGCGACCGCCGTGGTGTTGTGAGTTAATTCCCTCGTGTATCTTGCGGAGGATGTAGTCAGCAGTAGCCTCGTCAGCACACTTCATGAGGGGAATGGAGAAGCCCCTTCTGTAAAGCTTATCGTCGAGGATTGATTTTTCAAAACCGAATTAAACCTAACTAAACCGCACACATACTTTTTAATATTTTATTACCTTTCTATTAGTATGATATATTGCATTAACATATTAATTATTGATTTTTAATTTTCTCAATAATGCTTATGAATTCAAATTAATCTATTTCTTTTTATTATTTCATAGGTTTCACATATAATTGATCATTTTCATTGCAAAATATTAATTTTTAACGTATTATATGTTATATTTTACATCAAATATATTATTTTATCGTGTCTTAATAATATTATTATTTAATTAAAAAAATTTAATTTGTAATTTGGATATCCAAAAACCGATCCAAATTAAACTGCACAAAATTGGATCGAATTTTTTTTAGTTAGCCATCCAAAACCGAACCAAACCGCAAGTAACTTTAACTTTGGATCGGATGAATTTTTGCCTCAAAATCGATCCAAACCGAACCGCGAGCACCCCTAGGGCCGCTTGCATGAGACCGTGGCGGGTTTCTAGAGCACTCGTGAAAACCAGACATGCGCACGGCCTAAATGCCCAACACCGCGTAACACGAGAATTGTGGGGGTGTGATGTGGGTGGTAGACCACTAACATACACCAATTGTCTTTGGTTCATGTTGCTTGCTACACCAATTTCACTGTGTGTTAAGTCTTTCACTCTAGCATTAGTTCATATAACTTGTTACATCAGTTTGATGCATCACACTCAAAAGTAACTCAGAAAAATGTTTTAAAATTATTTTAATTGATTTTTTGATATAAAACTTTTGAAATATGTGGAGAATGGTTGGATATTTTTGAGATATTTCAAAAGTTTATTTTATATTTTATCGTAATCCAATTTAATAAGTTTTAGTTGGGAAACTCAAATCTTATTTTGACCAAGTAATAGTATTATAACTTATTTTTATAGTGTGTACTTAATTAATAGGAGATAAGAGACTTGGTTTGTCAATGTGCATCAGAATTTTTCTGAACTTCCATTAGTTCTTATCAACAACAACTATAACCAATAATTAGTTGGTTTAGTGGTGATTGACGTTGAACTTGATAGGGAGAACCACGATTCGATCCCCTGCAACTGCGATCGGGAGGGAGCTGGAACCACTTGATGCCAGAACTGACCTCCGAATCAGATTAAACTGGTGGTGGAAAAAAAAAAGGTCATGATTAATTACTAACAATTCTTAGGATGAGGATACTGTGCTTGAAAAATACTCACGCTTGCATAAACATACAACTTTGATCTGCTTCCCAATCTCCCAATGATACCAAAGAAAAGAATCATGCTTTCAATACAAAAAAGTTCTTTTATAAAAAATATATTACGAGTTAATTGATAAGTTCATCTTTTGTTTTTGGATAAAAGTAATTGTTATGTTTCTTACCTATTCCCCTACCTTTCATTGTTTTAATCCCCTTTCCCTACTTCTAAGACAATGTGTTTGGATGGTATATGCAAAACCAGGTTCACAATATGATGCATTGATGTGTATCAAAATGATATTTTCTTCAAAATAGGTATATAAACATCGTTAGATATTGTTAATCCATTAAGAAAAAAACATTACTGAATTACATGTGTCAAATCTTCAAACCTAATTCTTTGAGATGTATTTATAATCAAAAACAATAAATGCTAAAAAATAAATGAAAATAAGTAATTATAAATCTAAACAATAAAACATGATTTTTTTAAAAAAATAATTGTTTTCATTTTATCTTATTGCACGAAGGCAAAAATTTGGTTTGACGTGTTGTATTCAAGGTAATCAGAACCAGACCGATTGTTAACCGGCGTACTTACGGTCCTTGTAATTATGCGTTGATTTGATTTTAATCCCTGTAAAATAAAAAGTTTGATTTTAATCCCTGCAAAATCTCAAAACTTTTAAAAAGGTCCCTGGCCTAGAATTTTTGCTGACATGTCCAACTTATAATGATTTGGCAGATACTGACGTGGCTTTAAGCATTTCATTTTTAATATAAATTATCATTTTTATTTAACTTCTCAATTATTTATTATTTATTATTTATAATAATTAACATTTTTAATTAAAAACTTTGTTTTTTACTTAAATCAAAAGTGAAAAATCCTATAAAATAAAGAGCTTAAAATCCAAAAATTCATCTTCATCTTCAACAAAAAGAGAGAAAAAGACGGATCCCCACAACTATTCCAACAACATTGAGAGAAAGAGATTCAAATTGATTTTCAAGATGGAAGGAAGACACTCATGTCTTTATCACAATCTCTAATCACCCGTGATCTAGTTACAACTTTTGATATAAAAAACAATAACCCACACAACAATGACACGATCATCAATTGGACATGTCAGCAAAAAATTCAACTCAGGGACCTCTTTAAAAATTTTGAGATTTTGCAGGGACTAAAATAAAACATTTTATTTTACAGGGACCAAAATCAAAACGAGGCACAATTGCAGGGACCATTTTCATATTTAAGCCATAAAAAAATATATGTTTCACTATAAAATATAAGGCTCACTATGACTTAAAAAGTCTCGCCTTATGATTTTTAGTCTACCTTTTTTTTTCCTTCAAATTTACCACTTATTACGTTAAAAAAAAGTTTATAAGTTATGTTTTTAATAGTTTTTGTTTGGCCCAAGATCTAAGCCCATTTACTCAAGTTGTAACGAATGTTTTAAAAATCGGACCGGTCATCGAACCGGTGAGGCTACTGAGTCACTAGTTCATTGGTCGAACCATCGTGTCACTGGTCGAACCTGAAGGTGTGAAAAACACAAGAAGGTGGGTTGAATTGTGTTTTGAGGATTTTAATTTTCTTCAATATTAAGAAATCTTTCAGAGTCTATTTTGGCAGCGGATGACTCAAACACACAATGCAATCAGACACAAGGTTAAGAAGATAAGGGAGAAGGAGAGAACACACAAGAATTTATACTGGTTCCCCTCACAACTTGAGAGTACTCCAGTCCCCTTGTTCTTCAACAAGAGAGTTCACTATAATCACCAAGATTACACAATTTGCTCAAGCACACCGCAAAAGACTTCACACTTTGCTCAAGCACACATCAAGAGACTTCAACAGATGCTCAAGCACACAACAAGAGACTTACTCTAATTGCTCTAGATCACACAGCAGGAGACTTCCAAATTGCTCAAGCACAAACGCAAGAAACTTTCAAATTGCTCAAGCACAAACGCAAGAGACTTCCAAATCTTATATAATAAGATTGGTTACAATTATACACCTATGACTAACTCTTACAAATGTTGTCAAAACAGAAAGCTTTGACGTTGAATGAAGGTCTTGAGTTTACGTCTTGTATAGATGTTTGCTATTAAGTTCTTTGGCTTGAATGGACACTTTCTTCCTTTTTAACTGTATGCAGTTCTTCTTAAGTTTAAGCTCTTGTGAGAAGTTCTATCATTCAACAACCACTTTGTCAATTCAAAGAGATCTTGTATTTATAGGCTTAGAAATAAAGACGTTTGAATATGACCGTTGTGAGAGATTAGTTTGCCCGTTTGAAAGGTACTCAGACCAATTTTAACTTATTCCGTAAATGGCAAACTGCTTCTGCTTCTCTGTTTCTCAAAGATAGTTCCTTTGCACAGAAGAGGTAACATTAATACCATTGTCTTGATATTCCCTTTCTTGTCTTGTTGGACTGGCATACAGCAACATCCATTTCGTCCTTGTGTAGTTTATAACTTGAGGGATAATATCTCTAGACTTGATTCCATAAGATTTATGATTTGTCATTCTTGTGTAGCTTCTGAGAGTACACTAAAATTGCTTCTAACAGACTCTTCTTTGCTTCTTGGACTTTCTGTTGCTTCTGAGAATCCTGTAGCTTCTGACAGACCTTCTTCAGACTTGATTCTCTCAGAACCTCTGAATGCTTAAGAAGCTTATAGTTTGTTTGGGCTTCTCAGATTCTATCTTCATTGTTAACTGCACACTTTCGTTTAAGATCATTAGTGTTCTTCAATTGCATATTAATACTTTGTTATCATCAAAACTTTATCAAGCTCTTGGGATTTGTTCTAAAACCATTTTTGTTCTAATAGAACCGCATGACTAAACCGAATCAAACAGGTGGAATGAGTCGGTCTCTTTAATAAAATTATATAGCTATTAAACTGGTCAAACATGATGACTCGATCTCTTTAAAAGTTCATGACACCTAAAAAATTAAAAAATTTGAAAATGTCATAATGTCACAACTCACAAGTTCTTAAATTCAAATATTAAACATTGTCATCACGCACAATAAAATAGTACAAATTACAAAACCAAATAAGTTTTAAACAAAGTCTAATTGCAACATAAACAAAATAACAAAGAGTCTAATAATAAATTTAATTCAAATGAGACATATTTGTTTCTGGCACCGTTTGTTTTAGTTTATTTTTTTCTATTTCCTATCAAAAAAATAATTCTGTAAAAAAAAAAAGACGACATTTTGATTTGAAAAAAAAAAGCACACGCAATCAAACCGCTGGTTTCAGAAAATCGTCGGTTTGCCGATTTTTCTGATTTTTAGCGGTTCACTCCGGCCTTACTACATGTCCGATCCAACATTTGAACCAGTTCGAAAATCCTTCCGGTTCGTGGTTCGACCGGTCCGAACGGCCGGTTTGGTCTGATTTTTAAAACACTGGTTGTAACAACAAAACCCTAAAATTGAAAGATGAAACAAAGTAGCAGCCGCAGCCACTCACTGTACAACTATTTCCTCATCTACAATTTATTGGATTTGATAAAGTTACCTCCACTCACTGTATAGGTTTTTTGCCCGATTTTACTCATTTTACACCTCTCTCTCTCTCTCTCTCTCTCTCTCTCTCTCTCTCTCTCTCTCTCTCTCTCTCTCTCTCTCTCTCTCTCTCTCTCTCTCTCTCTCTCTCTCTCTCTCTCTCTCTCTCTCTCTCTCTCTCTCTCTCTCTCTCTCTCTCTCTCTCTCTCTCTCTAAGTTCTCTCTCTCTCTCTCTCATTGTTCTTTATGAACAACAAGAACATCAACCGGTGTTCAAAGTTTCCGGCAGCAAACCACCACACCGCTCAGATCCGGTGGCCAATCCACTTTCGGTCGGTTTTCGGCGGTCCTGCATCCGCGTTGGTAACCTAAAATATCCCAAAAATCCCTAAATTTGACCAAAAAATTTCAAATCTCTTCTTACACACTTATTTACCAGTTTTAAAAACAAATCACAACCTCCAAAAAAAAATTGTTGTTATATTATATCTTGTTTCTTCTTTTTTTTTTAAAAAAAAAAATTCTGACTTTTTGTTATTCTGTTTTTTTGGTTTGTTCTCTTTTATTTACTGTTTGTGTTTTGATTTTGGTTATGGGTTGTTGAGAGTGGTTCTGTTTGGTGATGATTCATGATGGAATGTGATGATGTTGTTTTGAAGCTTGAAGATGATGGTAAAATTTATGGAGATTATGTGGTGTCATTTTGGGTGGTGTTTGCGAATGAAAGTAGTGGTGATAATTTAGTGTTTAGGGATGAAATTTGTTAGAGGGAAAAAAAATTAATATTCAGGGTAGGTATTATTTAGGGGAGGAATTATCTTGTGTTGGTATTGTTTATGGTGGGTATTACAGTTTGTTGCACATCCAGGAGAGGTATATTTTGGGTTAACTTTTGAACAGAATAAATAAATAATAAAACGAAAATGAATTAAAAAATAGGGAAACAGTTATTTTGATCTTTGAATGTGCAACTCAATGTTATTCAGGTCCCTGACTCAAGAAAAAAATACAAAATAGTCTTGGACTCTGCAATCCATTAGTCACTTTGGTCCCCGACGTTAAAAATTGTCGTTAACTTTACAGAAAAAGATGATGTGGTTTTTTTTTGGACACGTGGCACGCTGAGTTGACACATTTGTGGAAAAATTGGATAGTTGATGTGGCCAGACACTACAATGACAACATTGTTGGATGTGAAGATTGATTAATGTTGTTGTGTAAACCATAGTGAAGGTGAGTGGGAGAAAACACAAGAAGGGGGGGTTGAATTGTGTTTTAAGTTTTTAAAATCTTTTCCAGATAATGGTATCTATCAAAGTCTTTAAGCACAGCGGAATACTCAACACAAACACCTTCACTAAATGTAAAGATGGAAGAGTAAATAAGAGAGTGAGAGAGACACACAAGGATTTATACTGGTTCCCCTCACAAAACGAGAGTACTCCAGTCCCCTTGCACTTCCAAGGGATTTCACTATAATCAAAAGATTACAATCCTAGTGCTCAAGCACACAAGCATGATACTTCCTTGCTCTAAGTCACACAAGACAAAGAGACTTCCTTGCTCTAAGTCACACAAGATAGAAAGACTTCCTTGCTCAAATCACAAAGATAAGAGACTTCCTTGCTCAAATCACAAATATAAGAGACTTTTCCAAATTACTCACGCAGGAGTAAATACTAACTACTAAGCTTAAAACTATTACACAATAATAACTTCAGAGGCTTTAGCTAGTTTTCAAGTTCTCACTTAATTCTGAGAGATAAAAATATGAAGATCAGTTATCATCAATTTCTTGATTTCACATATATATATGAGTGAGGAAAGATATTGAGACGTTGTAGAATCTCGTTGTAAATGGACAGCTGTTGATTCCATATTGCTTAAGCTGTAACTTTTGAATTTACTCTAAGCAGAGCCACGTCTTCTTCACAGTTAATCTCACATTTTACTGTCTATCCAAATACAGTAATAAGGTACAACTAGCTCCTAAAGAGGATATGATCACATCCTTTATGACCGTTGTAATTAGTTGTCCTCAAAGAGATCACCAAGCTTAGTAAGAGTGGGTGATGTAGCCTTTCTGATGACCATTGGAATTCTCTTTGCTTCTGATGAGCCTTGATATCTTGAAGTCTGGTTGGTCTTGAATATTTGGCCTCTGATAGTCCTTCGTAATTCAGCTTCTGAATAACTCTTGACTAACACCAAATAGCTTCTGAACTCTTATAAGCATCTGAATGTCTCTGAGCTTCTGAACTTCTCTTAAGCTTCTGAACTCTTGTAGACATCCTGATCCCTTTTGAGCTTCTGACCACGTTTTAGCTTCTGAACTCTTTCAGAGTGTAATGATTCAGACTTTCATAAGGTTCCTTCAGAGCATAAATCAAGTGTGCTCTTGTATAAACTTAATATTTTCCTGCACACTTAATTTAAACATTAGTAATATCAATTGTCCATTTAATACTTTATTATCATCAAAACTAAGGGTGTGTACCAAAACACATTTTGTTCCAACACATAGCTGGGGTAGAGAGAACAGAAAAACCGAAAAGAAAAGTGAATTAAAGTAATTTGAAAAATAAGAGAGTGATGAATTGTGAAGAGATTATGTTGGTGAGTTTTTCATATTTTGTTTTGCCTTGTTGAGTTTGGTCCTTTTGTTCTTCAGTGTGTTGGATTTTTTTGAAAAAGAGGTTGGAAACTTCTATTGGAAAAGGAAGATGAAAGAAAGTAGTAGGAGAAGAGTTAAGTTGAACTGTGTGAAAGATCTTTCTCGATGAAAACATGATCTCGAAGGATTGTTTTGTAGCAACCTGGAAAAAACCAAGAAATTGAAGATTTAAGATTTTGGGGTTTTAGGGATTTTATTTGAAGATTTGGTTGAAATTTTGTAAATTTTTTATTCATAATTTTTCTTTTTAAAAAAATTGGGTTTAAAATGCTGGGTATTTTTGTTAAATATATGAAGAAGATGAAGAAATGAAAAATTTTTTTGTCATTTTAGTCCCTGGCCACATCATCCATCCACTTGTCCCACAAATGTGCCAATTCAACATGCCACGTGTCCCAAAAAGGAAATGTCAGCTTTTTTTGTATAGTTAAAAGCCATTTTTAACGCCAGAGATCAAAGTGACTAATGGATTGTAGAGTCAATGACTATTTTGTATTTTTTCTTTAGTTAGGGACCAGAATGACAACGAGTTGCACATTCAGGAACCAAAATGGTTGTTTCCCCTAAAAAAATAAGTAGAAGTACCCTGGCCGACACAATTGAGAATATGACGTGGTATGGCTGGATGAAATTAACCGTGGTCACTTTCCTGTTCTTTTTTGTAAAGTATGAAGATTAACTCTACATTTTCTAACAAAGAAATATTTTCCATTGCAGTAATTAATGCACTCTCTCTCTCTTTCGGTAATTGATACACTATCTCTCCTTCATTAATATTTTCCATTAGAAATTTCTTAAAGAATTAATAAAATCATAATATACTATTACCAACAACTCAACAAGATTTTTAGTCCAAAAAGAAAACAACCCAACAAGGTTTGTTGTTTTATAGTTTGTGAGAAAGGTATTTTACCATGTTTCTTCTGATTCTCACACATTCAATATCTTTTTCATGCTTCCATGTTTCTATTGACTTTCTGGTCAATCTTTAGTTTTCTTCATCTCTCAAAGTAATGTCTCTCTTCCTCTCTAGATTGATGTGAATATTTAGAGACCCATAAAGTACCAAAGTTTTGAATGTTGCAAAGTTTCAACAAATTCTCTCAAATTACAGCATGCAATTTGATGAATAATTTAGCAAGTGTACTAAATTTGTCGCAAGTAATAAAATTTATAAGATTCGTATCCACAGGGATTGCGATAAATCAACAATGGTAAACTGAAATCATACTTATGTAAAATGACAATAATATAAAAAGGAGGAATTTTTCTAGGGTTTGTTTTGAGAAAATACTTATAAAATAGGGTTTGACTTAAGAAGGAAAAGCGATTGGACCTTTTCGGTTCATCTAATTACTATTATCTCGGTAGTTCATGTATTTTAACAAATTACCAAACTAGTTTCACGATTTGATTAAAATAAATAATTATGTTCAATTTCTTGATAACATAATCTTCTCCCTTGATCATAAATCCCTATTTCTAGGTCGATGATTCGTTCATATTCTCATAGTAAAACAAATTATTTAAATCATCACACAATTGATCGGATCATGCAAAACATTAGATACAAGGAATAATTAACTGAAACTAACTTCGTAATTCATTAAAATAACATACGAAACTACATGGTTCAAAAACAATAGCAATTAGAACCCCTAAGATCCAATCATGGAAGTTTAGCTACACATAATTAAATTAATAAGCAACGTAGAATAAACTAAGAGGAGAATAAAACCAAAAGCTGTCGCTGCCGTCCAATCCTTCTCAGCGTGGTCTCCTCTACTGTACGTGATCTTCCATCTTCTTTTTGGGCCAGCAAAATAGTTTCTTTTCTTCTTGGGCTAGCATGTTACTAATATGACATATATTTAACACATGCTAAATAATATAAAATATAAAATCAAATATTATTTGCAACTCTTCTATTTGACGTCTGGTTATGTGAAAATCTTCAATTTCTGACAGCTAAAAATTGTGTCACGATGTTGATGGATCGTGATGCAATTTTTCCAGATATTTCACTTATTTTGTGTTTTTTTTTCAAATTCTTTGTGATGTTTCAACTCCTGTTATAATGATCTCTGAACCATGTAATTACACCTAGAAACTACTAAAAGGTATTAAAAATATTAATTAAAATTAACTAATGACCGACGGTCATCACAATTGTTATTCTATTTTTTTCAGCAAGATCGAACTGTTAACAAATGCTTATTTCATCTCTGCTATATTTATATGTCTTGTTGACATAGATCCAAGGTTTATGATACTGGGTTTTTTCATTTTGATATTTGTGATATAGATCTGAACCTTCTATTTTCTCCATTCATCTTGGTTTTGGAAATTTTTTATTGTCTTGCCTGCATCTGCATGAACCCAACCGAACAAATCCGTTATCCGACAAAACCGAGACCCAAAAACCGAAACAAAAAAGGGTCGAAATGGGCCAAATTATCCAAACCATGGTTTGGGCCGGTTTGGGGTTTTGGATCCATACCGACCCAAACCGGCCCGATGTCCAACCCTGAGTGTAATGCACTAATTTTACGCTAACATTTAATAAAAATAGAAGTATTTCTCTAGGCACAAACTCAAATATTTGTTGTTAGGGACACTCACCAAATATAAAAAAAATAAAGTAAAAATGGTTAAAGTAATATATTTGATGTGACAATTTTATTTTTCTTTTAATTTTATTGATTTGTGTGTGTGCCTAAATCTTGTGCTCAAAAGCTTGTGCCTAAACAAGTGTTGCTCGAATAAAAATTATCTAATTCTCTATGTCATTAAAAAAATGTTGAACACTCCCGTATACATATTATGTGACTATGTACCGGTACACGGCTTAGGTAAATGATTGTGATTGATTCATGTCGCGGTGATTTTCGGAGATCAAACTATTGATTAACTTTGACTCGCAAAATAAGAAGGGGAAAAGATCGAATAAAATCCATAAATAAACATGCAAAGCTAAAGGAGCAATAAATCTATAAGCAATACAATAAGAGATCAAAAGGTACGGGGATTGATTATGCAAAGGGAATGTATTAGCACCCTAAGCATCTATAGTACTCTGTAGGAAGCTCTTGTAATACATATATTTTTGGCTAAAGTTGTTTGCTTGTAAATGATTGGGAGATGAGAAAATAAATATCTTTTTATTAATTTTTTATTTGGAAAGACACAATGTCTTATGCCTACGTACCAAATTAAGGATCAACCTCGTAGTTCAGGGTAAAAATAAAGTGGTTTGTTTGATTGTTTTTAGGAGAAGAGACAAGTTGACATCTTAAATTAAGACTCCTTTAATCCACCACAAACATGATGAAGATGGATTTTTGCTTCACAATAGGGAAGGTCTCCAACTTGGATATAAAATCAACAAGTATGCCACTAACTCTCCTAGGTAGAAAAGAATAAACATCTTTCAATCTAATGCTATGGGAAATTTGAATTCTCAACCATAGATGACTCATGTCTAAACTCTTTGAGAAAAAGTGTCTCTAACTTGGATATAAAATCAACAAGTATGCCACTAACTCTCCTAGGTGGAATAGAATCAACATCTTTCAATCTAATGCTATGGGGTATTTGAATTCTCAACCATAGATGACTCATGCCACTAATTTTGTGGTTTTTAGTCTTTTAAAAATGTTCGGATATGCTCAAGTGTGTTAAAACATTTATTGAAGAAAGAGTTGAAAGTCTCTTAACGAAAGTCAAGGTTTCTCAAAAGAGATTCTATTTTTAAGATTAGGTTTTTTGAATATTTAGGTTTATATGATATAAGTATGCAAGACACACACTGGTATACAGTCAACAAGACGATCATTTCCCTTAAATAAAACATATTTTTGATTTTGTTATAAACTAAAGTAGAAGAGTAAGAGAATAGAGAAAGAGAGATACAAAGAGAGAAAGAAAGAGGAGAGAATAATAGACTATTATATTCCTTATTCTCAAGTGTGTCTTTACATAGTAACATATGCTCTATTTATAGGACAATATATTGGGCCAATGATATGGGCCAAAGCCTAGTGGACATCTACTAGAATTATTCATAACACTCCCCCTTAGATGTCCATTGAGGATATGCCTCGTTAAAACCTTACTAGAAAAAAACCTAGTGGGAAAAAATTCTAGTGAAGGAAAAAGAGTACAATATCCTTTTGTGTAAATTACATGACAAAATTATTTCTCCCCCTCAACTAGACAACTATCTCTGAGACGACGAAGACCAATCCCTTTTACTAGTTTCTCAAAAACGCTACATGGAAGTGACTTCGTGAAAAGGTCTGCAAGATTATCACACGAACGGATTTGTTGAACGCTTATCTCGCCATTCTTCTGAAGATCATGCGTGAAGAAGAATTTTGGAGAAATATGTTTTGTTCGGTCGCCTTTGATATACCCTTCTTTCAATTGAGCAATGCATGCATTATTAAGGATTTACAAACATTGCAAGTTTTGAATTTGTGAATGAATTGTTGAATGAAAAATTAAATCAAGAAAATGTTTTGTTGAATATGGAGAGAAATGTTTTCGGAAAGTGGAGAGTGTTGTGGTAGGGAGGGAGAGTGAAAAAGTAATTATGTGCGGAAGGAGAATGACTATCATATCATCTGTACACCTTATCTAATCAATGATTCAAATTGATGAGTCCAAGTTGGACCAATACAAATTTAGGTCCAAGCCTTCTAAAATGAGTGATTTACTTTAAAGTGTAAAATAAATAGTCGTAATAGTTTTTTTTTTTTTTTTCTACATAAATTTAGGGTGAAGAGATGATGTTCAGTCCAATGCAATGAAGAATTTATATAATTAATTAATAAATCAAAGATAATTTATTTTTTTTGTTGAAAGTCAAAGATCAATATTAGTTATATCATCGTAAAAACTCATAAACTTGTCACCATCAATCACACTCCTTTATTATTTTTGATTTACAAAGATTGACGGTGAAAATCAAACCTAAAATCTCACACATATTAGTACCAAATCCATTAGCACTAGACTGAATTTAATAGCTTATCGCAATCCTTTATTATATTTGTACTTTACCATTTAGAGCTCTAAATTAGTTATATTTTTAAGGAAAAATTAAAATTAAAATCAAAATCTTATAATACTGTATCTTTGACAAGTCATCCTCACATGCAATTCCAACTTCTAAAGCAATTGTTTATAGTTTTTTCTTCGGATAATCCTTCAAATGCTTACTCACCCAAACGGTGATTCCTAATTGCACGTTTTCTCTAATCAATCGTCACTAATCCCAAACAATATTTTACTCCTAACTCAGATTCAGATTCACTTCTTATTCTCTTTCTTCATCCTTTTCTTCTTCTTTTTCTTCCTTTTCTGAATTTTCCAAAAAAGATACAAATTTTCTTCAAAAATGACAACTTTAAGCATGACCCAGATTAGGACTAGTAATTCTTCATCTGGGTTTTCATTGAATTGTTCTAAGAAGTTTTACGAACGTCCTAGTAGAGTTGGGTTTAAGGTTTTTGCTTCTGAGACACAATCTTCTTCAGAGCCTGATCTTAGTGTTACTGTTAATGGTTTGCATCTGCCCAATCCATTTGTTATTGGATCAGGTCCACCTGGAACTAATTATACTGTTATGAAAAGAGCTTTTGATGAAGGTTGGGGTGCTGTGATTGCTAAAACTGTAAGCATTTTTAATTCACAACTTAGTTGTATAATGTATTAGATTAATTTGTGTATATATTAGTTTTTAGTTATTGATTTGTTGTTAGGATTGAGTTTGTGTTGTTATTACTATTAGTAATACAAGCACATGCAGGAGACTTAGATCTTGTTAAACAACTTATTTTATAGTAGCTTATAGCATAAGTAATTATTACTCCCTCCGTCCCAAAACTGGTCCTTTTAAGTTTTGCACGCAGATTAAGAAAGAATAAAGATTAATAAGTTAAGTCATTTTTATCCTTACTTTATGGCATAAATAATACTATAGTTTTAGTAAGGGTACAAATGATAACGTATCACTAATTGTCCATTGGTTTCTTAAAAAGGATCAAAGATTGGGACAAAACTAAAAAGCTAAAAGCACCAAAGATTTGGGACGGAGGGAGTATCATATAAGCTGTTATACATAAGTTATTTCTATAACACAAGATAAAAATAAAGTCAAATTGTTTTTGTATAATCTCTAAGTTGTTTTCATAAGCTATCGTAAGAGTTTATGGAAATATCATAAGTTGTTTTCATAAAATCTCCCAAACAGTGTCACAAGTGCTTATGTCAGTAGATTAACTCAAATAATTCAATCTAAACATGCCCTTAACAATACAAGTAATGCATTAGGTCTCTTTGAATTGATTTATTTGAACTTATCTACTGATATAAGAACTTGCGAGACTATTTGAGAGAGTTTATGGAAACAATTTATGACATGTCATAAACTGTTTTCAGCTTATTTCCATAAGCTAACTAGGACAATTTATATGAAAAACAATTTTACTTTATTTTATCTTTCATTATTGAACTAGTTTATACATAAGCATTTACATGACTTGCAACTGGTAATGAATGATCACATATTGCTTCTTGACGATGTGCACTTGATGCCAACATATAAATTATAATTGAAGATACTTATTGTAATAAAGGAAATCAGTAGGGATTTGGACATTAAGTAATTTTAATGTTTCCATGTTTTGTAGTATTCTTTTAGAGTAGTTTCCTGATTAGATTTCTGAAGTACTAATTCCATGGTTCTTGGATGAAATTGAACCATTATATAAACATGAAGGCAGTGCCTTGTTATTAATTTATATTGTTTTTCCAAATAAAGTTCAATCATTTTTTCCCTTTTCAACGACCCCTGCAACAAACAACACTCTGTTTCAGTAGGAGCATACCAAGCAACATTCTCTTTTGAAGCTAGTTTTATATGGAAGTCCTTGTCTACTATGAGTTCAGTTGTACTGGGCATTGTTCTCAACCGTGGATCGCAAAAATAGCGGTTTTTTCACATTCCGCTACGCTACAGCACCACTGAACAATAGCCGCTATTTGATAACACTACTATGTTATAACTGTACTATTTGCTTTCGGATGCAATGCACCTTCAGTGTTATTGATCTAAATACCGTTTAATGTTTGTAATTTGAAAGAATGCTATAAGATTTGTTATATTTGTTTTGCTAGGTATCACTTGATGCAGCGAAAGTTATAAATGTAACTCCTCGATATGCCCGGCTACGGGCTAGTCCAAATGGATCAGCAAAAGGAGAAATTATTGGGTGGCAGAATATTGAGCTTATCAGTGATAGACCACTTGAAACAATGTTGAAAGAATTTAAGCAATTAAAAGAGGAGTATCCCGACAGAATTCTGATAGCTTCAATCATGGAAGAGTACAATAAAGCTGCTTGGGAAGAGCTTATCGATAGAGTTGAACAAACTGGAGTTGTAAGATGTGTTTCTTTTCTGGGCTATAGAAGTTGAATATTTTTTCCAATGTTTTAAAAACCGAACTAAACATCAAACTAGGGATGTCAACGGGGCGGGAGCGGGGAGTACTTTCCTACTCCCTTCCTCGGCATCTCAAATGCTCCCCATCTTTGTCCCCATTCCCCACCTCGGGGGTATTCTTACTCCATCCCCACGGATCCCCACGGTTCGCACAGGGTGAGACCTTCGTGTCATGGTTCAACCTCTTTAACTGAGTCGTAGTAAAGGCCAGTTCAAGGTTTAACCGTTTGAACTGTCTGGTTTGGTTTTTAAATCACAAATTTTTTCTAACTTGAAAAGTATGATAATTGACCTCTAAGATATTCTTTTAGGATGCAATTGAAATAAACTTCTCGTGTCCTCATGGTATGCCGGAACGCAGAATGGGAGCTGCTGTTGGGCAAGATTGTGCTCTTCTGGAAGAAGTTTGTGGATGGATAAATGCTAAAGCTACAGTTCCTGTTTGGGCGAAGATGACTCCCAATATAACTGATATTTCTGAGGTTAGCATTGAGTCATATCCTTTTATAATTATACTTGAAGGTGTTTTAGAAGTAGAGACTTGTTCAATTATTATGGTTTATCATATCACTGAAATTTCTGATATTTTTTTTGTTCATGGAATAGTGGATTCATTGCCACATTTTTATGTGCTTGTACATGTTACTTAATTAAAAACTGGAAAAGAAACTGTTTTAGTGAGCTTCTCTCACTTATGTGACCATGCAAACTGTTTTCAGCCCAAAAATAATATATATATATATATATATATATATAGGGGAACTTTCAAGTGAGAGGAGTTGTTAATGTGAGAGATGAGAGGAACAAATTGTATCCCTTAGATTAAAATCAATGGTTATGATTATTATTTATTTTAAAATGCACCTGCACCGTTTTGTGCATTATATGCCTGCCCTTTCATCTCTCACGCTCAACTCAATTTTCCACCTGCTCCCCTTCATCTTCTTCTTCAACTTCTCTCTTGCCATTCTTCTGCAGCAAAGATGAACACCATCTTCTTTCTTTCCATTCTTTCAACTGCCTGCCTCTCTATCTTCCTCAATCTAGGTTCTACACACTTGGAACCACACAAATCTTTCACCCTCTCTTTTCACGGCCAATTATTCGACGGCGGATGGCGACGAAGTTGAACAGCTTACAATTAATCTTCTGTTTTTGTTTTTGGTGATTTTCGCAGATATAGAGATAATAAGGCAACAATGAATATTCTGTTTGCCGTCGTCACAGATTTTTCCATTAATCTCCGACGGTTGAGCAAATCACCGAGTTGTTAAAGGAATTTAATCTCACACAGAGCATAAGAACTCGTGTAATTGTTGATGTAAACTACCATTTTCCATTGCTTATGCCTACAATTGGCAATATAGATTTTTTGGTTTCTTACCAATATCCCTAACAAAAAGTTAAGTTCTTTTATAAAAACAAATACGCAATTGAAATGTTGAAAAATTAGATTAACTTGTGAATAATCATTTAAAAAAAAAAAAACAACAACAAGCGAAGAGAGTAGGAGATGAAAAGTGTATGTTGCAGTTTAAGAAATTAACTACCATGGTAAGGATTAATCCAAGTAACAGACGAGAGAGGATTAATCCAAGTAAAAGAGTAAAGATTAAAAGGTGTGGTTCCTTCTTTTATAAAAAATTAGAGTTGATACATACAACAATCCAAGCTTCCTGAAGAATTGGAAAAACAGTAACAGACGAGAGAGAAGAGGCGTAAAGGGATGATGGATGCAGAGGTGAAAATATGTTCCGCTGTGATTATTAAAAAAAGGAATCACAGTAACGATTGATCCAATGGTCATGATGTAATCCTCTCATCTCTCACAATAAGATGTCCTCTCACTTGATATGCCCCCATATATATATATATATATTAAAGACCTATTCATTTAAACCTTAAAAAAAAATCAATCTTTATATTGTGCAAAAAAGTGAATACATTTTCAATGGTTTTTTTGGGTGAAGTTGGTTTTCTACTCAGAACAGTGTCTCAATATAAGTTGAAAATTAATTATTTTGAGATTCTGATTCTTAAAAACGGCTTGCCCGAATATCTCAAGAATTCCTAACAATAACATTTTACTCAAAAAAAAAAAAAAAAAAGAATTTGTTAAAATAAAATTTCAACCAAATGGACTTGGATTGCCTGCGGTCACAATCTCACATATAACAAATTCACGCATTTAGCACATCTGTGGTCGTTGGATCAAGATCCAATGATCCAAATTTCAAGCTTGGTATTTTAATTTAAAAGAAAAATCACAATCTGCAATGGTATTCTGACTGCAAACAATCCAAATCCCGAAACCAGTCGTTGGCCTTTTGCATGTGAAATTTTCTGATTTTCCTTTAATTATTAGTAGATGTGAATTACCCTTTCAGTCTTATCTGATTATCATGTTAGTAATTTCGGCAATGTTTCTGCGTATAGCCAGCAAGGG
This sequence comes from Trifolium subterraneum, assembly GCA_951799995.1. NCBI lineage: Eukaryota > Viridiplantae > Streptophyta > Magnoliopsida > Fabales > Fabaceae > Trifolium > Trifolium subterraneum. The sequence continues at coordinate 2,329,045 of OX637465.1, read as the reverse complement.
TTGCTCTAAGTTCAGGATGCGAGGGAGTAGCTGCTATAAATACAATCATGAGCGTCATGGGAATAAATCTCAATACATTACGTCCCGAGCCTTGTGTTGAGGGGTTTGCAATCTCACTTACACCAAATTCATAGCAGCCTTGTTTTTTCAATCATCTTAAACGCGTCTAATTTGTATAAATTTTGTTGTCAGGTACTCAACTCCAGGTGGTTATTCTGCGAAGGCAGTCCACCCGATAGCACTTGGGAAGGTTATGAGTATTGCGAAAATGATGAAAGCAGAGTTTGATAGTGAGAACTATTCACTATCTGCCATTGGTGGTGTTGAAACAGGTGGTGATGCTGCTGAGTTTATTCTTCTTGGTGCAAATACTGTCCAGGTATGATGAAAGAATCACTTTTTAAGCCCTCTTGATACTTATGGCCTGTATGATTCCACATTAAGATTTGCAATCTCGCGTGCGAGTACCAATAGCACCGTCAATTTCAAAAACTAAAAATTGGAGAGATTTAGGGATGTGCGACGTAAACAGGACTTTCAATTTTTCCAAACACTCACTTATAATAGTAGGACATTCTATATTTTGGTCCACCATTTAATGTAACCACACGTGTCATATTCATGTCAGGTGTCGGCCATGAATCCGACACATGTGGTTACATTAAATTATTATTGATGTCTAGTGTCTAAGTAGCAGTGTCGTTTCTAGTGTCTATGTCAAAACTTTATAGCTTGTTGCTCTTCGGTCTTGAACAGGATTGTCCCTGGTAGGAGGATATGAATGCCATTTTAGTGTTTATTTAGATTGACTTATGTGAGCTTATTGTTATGGTCCCTTGGTCTTGGATCGGTTAACACGGTCTTAGACGCGGGAGAACCTTTTTTCGACCTATAATGAAGACAGAAGCGGGCTCGTCCTAGACAGAGTCTCTTCTTGAATTCAAAAGTTAACTTTGATATTAGTAATTACTTGAATATTATTCCACTCTGAATGCCTTTAAATAGGCTTAGAATAAAACTAATAGAAATCCTAATTAAACTATGATAATAACTAACTTATCCTAGATTTACTATTCTTTAAATTTAAAAGATAATTATCCTAAAAACAAACTTAAAAGGATAATAATTGCTAACAACTAATCCTAACAAACTTAAAAGGATAACTAACAAACTTAAAAGGATAATAATCTCTAACAACTAATCCTAACAAACGGGATTAGAGCTTCCTCCTCTGATACTGCTTTCCCACGAATGAGTCCATATCATCACTTCCCCTCTCGGCATTGAGCGTGTCCTCAAGCTCAAATTCTGGATAAGCCTCACGAAACTGGTGAAAAGGTTCCCATGTTGCTTCTTCTGGAGTCTTTCCTGTCCATTGGACTAGCAATTCTTGAGTTCCTCGATTTATTCTACTGCGCAGAACTTCCTTGGGAGTAGGTAAGGCCTTTCCATCGAAGACTGGGGGTAAGTTCCCTGGTGAAGTTGGTGGAGGTCCTTTATATTCCTTTAGGAGGGACACATGGAATACATATGTATTCTACTCATGTTATCCCGTGATGATATGGACTCATTCGTGGGAAAGCAGTATCAGAGGAGGAAGCTCTAATCCCGTTTGTTAGGATTAGTTGTTAGAGATTATTATCCTTTTAAGTTTGTTAGTTATCCTTTTAAGTTTGTTAGGATTAGTTGTTAGCAATTATTATCCTTTTAAGTTTGTTTTTAGGATAATTATCTTTTAAATTTAAAGAATAGTAAACCTAGGATAAGTTAGTTATTATCATAGTTTAATTAGGATTTCTATTAGTTTTATTGTAAGCCTATTTAAAGCCATTCAAAGTGGAATAATATTCAAGCAATTACTATTATCAAAGTGAACTTGTGAATTCAAGAAGAGACTCTGTCTAGGACGAGCCCGCTTCTGTCTTCATTATAGGTCGAAAGAAAGGTTCTCCCGCATCTAAGACCGTGTTAACCGATCCAAGACCAAGGGACCATAACAATTTGGTATCCAGAGCCAACATGGGTGATGGGGAGTTAGCATCAATGATGAAGGAATTCATGGAAAAGATGACGGCCAGGCAAACTGCCCTAGAAAAGCAGATGGCAATTAGACAGATATCTCTAGAAGACCGATATCTAACCTCGCCATCATTGTTCAAGAAGCCAATCTAGGCCCAAGGAAAAACAATTCAGGAAACAGTTCACATACGGGGGGAGGCATGATTCCGCGCTACTCCAAGATGGAATTTCCCTCTTATGATGGAACAGGGGACCCATTAGGGTGGTTGAGACGCTGCGACAGGTTTTTTATAAACCAAAGGATCGCTGAAGAAGACAAGGCGGGGTTAGCGGCTTTTCATCTAATAGGAGAGGCGCAATTATGGTTTGATCAGATGGAAGAAGAAGAACCTGGAATAGGCTTACAATAAAACTAATAGAAATCCTAATTAAACTATGATAATAACTAACTTATCCTAGATGTACTATTCTTTAAATTTAAAAGATAATTATCCTAAAAACAAACTTAAAAGGATAATAATTGCTAACAACTAATCCTAACAAACTTAAAAGGATAACTAACAAACTTAAAAGGATAATAATCTCTAACAACTAATCCTAACAAACGGGATTAGAGCTTCCTCCTCTGATACTGCTTTCCCACGAATGAGTCCATATCCCTTATTTACAAACATGAACACTTGAGAGACAGTTGGGGAGCATATTAAAACAACTTATGACATTCATATTTATTTTTAATAGGTTAAATATATTAAAAAAAACTCTAATCCGAACACAAGGCGAATCCAAATTAGAGCGAGAAAACTACACCACTGCACTAGCAGGGTAAAAGGGTGAAAATCGACCCACCAACAAACTACCAGACATCAAGAAACAAGAAACAAGAACCATACAGACCCCTACAAACAACCTTAAACTACCTTGCCAAAGCACAAACTGCTCCAACCACAGAAGATAAGGCCAAAAAGCGAACAGTCAAAAGAAAGTTCTGACAAGAAACCTTACACAAGCACACAAATTTACCCAAACCCAACCCACACCAAAAAACAAAATTCCACTAAAACTAACCCAAAAGCAACTAGAACCGAATAAGTAATCCTCCTCCGGATAAGAAATGCAAGCCGAACCAAAGCACTTCCACACCAGAAAAAATTAACGGGTCCCAAGACCATTCAAAAAACATACACGGACTCTTGCCGTTCTCCCTAAGAACCAACCCAACAGTTATACAGCCCTGCACAGAACTAGAAAACAAATACACCCAAGTGACCCCAAGGCAGCCACTGCTCCCAAAAGACTGAGATCAACATTGAAAGAAGTCACCACAATAACGAACAGAACCAGTGCACCAAAGCAGCACTAAACAGAAACTGCAGAGATGAGCACATGGCTGCCAGATGGTTACCACATCATACAGCTCCAAGGATCCCAAACCCATTCATAGAGCAAACAAGGGGCTTTGTCCATCCTCCCTAGATACCACTGCCAAGCCAACATCTTTATACTATCCACCACTTCTTCTGCAGTTTCTGCTTTGTTATTGAAAAGACGGTCATTCCTAGCCTTCCAAGTTGTTCACCAAGCCGCATGCCAAGTAATCCTTAATCCGCCTTTTCTTTTCTTACACAAGGCAGACCCGAGTAGACAGCTAAAAGAATAAAAACGCAATGCAGGAAAATATGAGTAGAATTTTCCATTACCATACCACACATCAAGCAATTCGATAAATCTGTTACGCCTATCACTTGTCTCCGCCGCAAGTTTGCCTTCATTGGGATTCTATCGAGAAGAAGTTGCCAGAAAAAGCACACACTTTAGAGGGAGCCGCACTCTTCCAAATGTTTTGAAACACCTAATACTCCAATGGAGGTCTCTCTGGATGAGACGAAAACTCAATCATTCTCCGGCCCCCACTCCCACTTGTCACATTTGTCAGATATCCGAACACCTGCAAGCAAAACCAAAAGATCTTTGAAAATGACCTCCAAGAGAAAAACCGCCTAACACCATAACAACAACCAATCCCACTTATTACTCTCTCTCCTACCGACCTCACTAACCAGACTCCTTTTGATCCGAGATAATAAATAAACAAGGAAACTGAGAACAAAGCTGTTGCTTACCAATCCAATTGTCTTTCCAGAAACGAGTTAACCATCTATTCCCCAATTTCTTCTTAACCTCACTAGAGAACCAACTCAAATCGGATCCAATTGAACAAATAGCTTTCCACCACAAAGACGACACCCCCAAATGACATCCATAAATTGTTTTCAGCTTATTTTCATAAGCTCTCCAAGATAGATTATATTAAAACAATTCCAACTTTTTTTTTTTAGAAATAACTTGTACATAAAACACTTATATGATAAGCACTTGTGCTAGAAGTGCTTTATTAAGTTGTTTATCCAAACTATGCCAAATAGTAGATGATCTTTTTTAAATTGCAGGTGTGCACAGGTGTTATGATGCATGGCTATGGTCTTGTGAAGAAGCTTTCTCTTGAGCTAAAAGACTTCATGAAAAAGCACAATTTTACATCAATAGAAGATTTCAGAGGGTATTCTTTTAGAACTTATATAATTTCCAATTTCCTCTTACAAACAATAAAAAAGCATTTATTTATTTAGTTTTTAATTAAATTTTTGAATAAAATTCACAGGGCCTCTCTTCAGTATTTTACTACACACACTGACTTGGTGAAAAGGCAGCAAGAAGCAATTAGGCAAAGAAAAGCCATAAAGAAAGGCTTGCAATCTGACAAAGACTGGACAGGAGATGGTTTTGTGAAAGAAAGTGAAAGCATGGTTTCTAATTAAAACAAAATGTGCAATCAAATTAAGCGACTTTTGTTGTATGATTATACAATATAGTTGATGCAAATAAGGCGGTGAAGGATATTATCTTTGATTATTCTAATAAATCGATATATTTGTCCTTCTAAGTGTATGTTTAGATGAGCGGCAAGTTTGATAGAATCAAGGTGGTACCGTGATATTGTTGAAACTATAAAGAGAAATTATTACCAAAATCATAATGGCTCACCATGATTTGATTTTGCCAATCCAAACATACACTAAGAACATGTGAATTATTCTATATCAATAATAGAAGTACAATTTCTTTGAAAGCTACCATGATCCTCAATTTTTATGGTATCATCAAAATTGTGATTTTTTAGCTGGATTATTGTTTTGGAGTTATCTAGGGCTTAGGTCAATCGTTTTTGTGAATATTGTTTACCTGCGGCCCCCGATTCTTTTGCCAATTTTTCAAAAAAGTTACCGATGGCAGCCATCAGTTAGTTTGGCGCCATATTTTTTGTGCGCTACTACCGAAAGTTGGCTATTTTATGGTTCACAACTGATATAAGTTTTGTTCTACGAACAAGTTTGTTTTCCATAATTAGATTAACAACTTTCACTAAGAATCAAGTAAGATATGATGATGAGTCTTATTGAATCGATGATGAAAAACAAACACTATAATGCAACACTATTTTACTTGTTAACCACATATAGTTTGCCACCAAAAATCATGGTTGTTGAAAAGGAATTTAGTGCGATGTCTCATGAAATTCAAAATTCATACACGTTATTAAGATTATTGAGCTCTTTTATTTTTGTTGAAATATTCTTGATATATATTGAAAGACAAAAGTAAGGTCCAATAAGGTTCAAGTCAGAAAAATACAATGGGTCAAATGTTATCAACTCTTGATATAATTATTTTTTAAAATTCAAATGTTTCACTAAAATATATTTATTAAATAATAATAAATTTATATCAGTTTAAAACTTAAAATTACAAATATTTCTTCTATAAAAAAATTAAGGGTAAAATACACTCACTTTCCCCTGCGTCAGGGACGGAGCCAAAAATTCATTTTAGTGGGACCGAATTTCAAAGCACAATTCACTAATTTTTTTTTAAAAGCATAACATATATATATATATATATATAATAAATTGTAAAATAAATCAAAAGTTAATATAATGAATCTTAATTTTATAGGCAGTTTTTTTTAAGTCGAACTTTTAGATCCTTCCATTTTCACATTTATTATAATTTTAGTCCCAACTCATGTGTTTTGCCATAAATATTGCGATTTTTGTGTAAAAAAATGTGAATTTTAGTCTGAAAAGAGATATTTTGTCATTAAATTCAATATTGAGGCAATACGACACTTTTTTTAGTAAAAAAAAATTTAATTTTTAGGGGAAAAACAATCGCTAAGATCAAATTTATAACAAATTTATAATAGTGCTCAAAATAATGAATTAATAAAAAAGGATCATTTGCATAAGTTTAATAAAAATAAGGGAGACTAAACATGAAATTCAACCAATAGTATAACAAAATACTAGCATAAATTTTTTTATAAAAAATATAGGGGGACCGTGGCCTAGCTCTGTCCCTGCCTGTCGTTTGTTTTCCATCCAACTTCCATCTTCTTTATTTTATTTTTTATTCTTTTCCTTCAGAAAAAAGAACTGTGCACTCTTTCTAAAATTGTCTTTGCCATTTTGTTTGGAGTTTGTGGTTGCTCCATTTACTAGTCATCCATTTGTTATCCATTTATGAGAGATATAGATATAAGTGAAGATTAGTTGTCCATCCAAATGAAAGCGTATATCTTGTAGATCATTTATGTTAAATTTTACAAAAATCTAAAATCGTTTGATGTGTTATTGAGAATAACGAAGATTAACTGTTTGTGTTATTATTGAATACCGTTAACATTGATGTGTCTCAATAACATATCAAACCATTTTAGAGTTTTGTGAAATTTAACATAGATAATCTATACGATATAAACTTCAAATCCAACAGTGAATTTTATAAAATTTGTATTCCTTAAAAATACTCAAATGTTATACTGGTGTAATTTTATCCCCTCTTATCTAATATGATTATTATAAAAATAATAATTATTCGTTACGACTCAAAATTGAAATTTTTGTGTTTATTCATAAATTTCAATATATAAATATAAATATCAATGTCTACCATTTTAAGAGGACTGGATCGAGTTCAATTTGAAAGTGATTCGAAAGTTTTGATAGAAGCCATTCATATGAAGCGTAGAGACAACTCTGAGTTTCTGTCAATTGTTCATGATATCCTTAGTCTTATGTCATCTTTTATAAACTTTGAGGTTAAGTTTGTTAGGAGGCAAGCGAATTTGGTTGCTCATACTCTTGCTAGGGCGGCCAATTCTTGGCCTGGGTTCCATAGATTTGAGAATATTACCTTATGTATTGAATATTTAGTTTTTAATGAAATATAGTAAGTTTGTTTGATTAAAAAAAAAAAAAGAGGCGAATTCGTGATTTAGTCGTGAATTCTATACCAGAAAGTCTCTCTTTAATTACTTTGGTTGACATGCATTATTAATATTATCCCACTTACATGTGCCCCACCCCACACCAGACCAAGGTATACCCTTTCCTGTGCCCCTGACTTGACTAATATGTCACTCCGCTAGTATGCCATGTTAGAAAAGCTTCACACACAGTAACACAAACACATATTCCAGATCACAGTGAATCAGTGATGATGATGATGTGATTCAAAATATTCCAATTGAAAAATAGTGGATACTCCTCTATATAAAAATATTCCACAGTTAAATATAGAAATGTTATTTTTTGGTTAATCTAATGTTAACTAAACACAATTTGTATATACTCAATATTTTTAAAATATAAAAAAATATTATTTTAATGTTTTTTTTTTTTTTTATAAATTAGTGTCTTGGATATATTGGTTAGCATAACCTATAAAAAAAAAAGTGAGTTTTGTTAATATGTATTTTAAAAGCACATGTTTAAAAACTCTAAATTTTTGTATTAAAAAAAATATTTTAACTTTTAAAACATATATTTCTAATTCATGTTGGTACTTTGTGGCTGGTTTTACCCAGAGACAGTAGGCCACCCTGTCAAAGGTGGAAGGCGAAGCATGAGGAAAGCCAAACATAGAGGTTTAGATAGGGATGAATTTGAAAGCGACTCACAAACGTTCACTAGTACAAAAAGGAGTTTTAACGTCGGGTGAAATTGACATTTCACGTCGGATGGGGACCCGACGTGTACGCTTTCGATGTGGTAAGTTAAGACATTTTAAGTCGGTTTTGGAAGCCGACGTGGAAAGTCATTCTGCACGTCTGTTACTTTCTTCAACCGATGTCAAAGCACTTTTTAAATTTTAAAAAAAAAAAAATTCTAGTATTTACAACAAACCGAGGAGCTGGCTAGCTAACTAGAATTTATTAATTAATAAGCATATACCAATAAAAATAGTTTTCACCCTAACAACCAAAGGCTTCTCAATGCATACATATAATACACCGAAAGACTAGTGTTTTGTAAAAGAAAATTTTATTAAAGAGTGAATAATGCACAAGATGTGCAATATTCACTACTCCAATCCATGACATATAACAAAGCAGCCTCCAATACAGAAGGTAATGGTCTCCAATTCCATCATAATCTATTACAAGCTAATAAAATAACTCGAACTAAACTGTCAGGAAATCAGCACCTAATCTCAAAGTAAACTTGATTCTCTCTATAAATGGATATCCAATGCTTCATACTTCTTATTGATTACTGTATTTCCACCCAATTAGTGGACCAACAAATCAACTTGTTGGTCTGTCAAATCATCTAGACTCAGTGACAGAACCTATAATAATAATAACGTCAAATCATGTTAAAACTTCAATCTGCAAATTTGCAATTAAATGCATGTAAAAACATAATTTCAAACATGTTTGGATTACTTAAATAGTAGTTACTTTGTCCTAATGTTGATGACATTATCCAAATTATGTTATCGTGTATTGGAAGTGAAGTTTGTTAGGAGATAAACGGATATGGTTGCTCATTCTGTTGTTCAGACGGCTAATTCTTCGACTAGTTACATTTTTGTACATTTGTAATTATTCTCTTGTGTATTGAACGTTTACTAGTCAATGAAATATGCTAAGTTTGTTTGATTAAAAAAAATAACATATATTTTTATTTTAAAATAATTAATATGCGTTCTAAAGACATATGTTATCATCATTTTTAAGAAAATATTAATAATATATACATGAACTAAGAAATTAAAGTTGATATATATAAGTCGAGACCATAGAAGAATATCTCTTATAAGTTTTTTTTTTTGTTACAGCTATCTCATATAAGTTTATCCTTTCTGAATTAAAGTATCATCTATAAAATCTGTGCACTATAGAGAATAATTCCACAAGGTAATTAATCTAATTAAAGAGTCGAATCTGGAACAAATATTGGGGTTGACTCTAGGAACAAATATTTTTTCATATGTAAGAGCTAAAAATTAACTCTAAATTAAATAATGATTAATATCTAAATATCTGCCACTTATACTATGCTTCCTTCGTTTATTTTTAAGTGTCTTTTTAAAATAGTAACACCAAATTAAGGAAGTGAATTTTTGCACCTATATCTTTCTATTACACCCATCTTAAATCACCAATAATATATTTTTTTGCACACGCTCTTTCCAATAAATTTAATATATTATCTACAAAACTAAACAAAAATTTAATATATTTTTTTTGAACAAGCCAAAATGAGACATTTATATTAACAGGTCCAAGTAATCCCCTCAGCACAAGGTGTACCGAAGAAGATTATGGAAGATTACAAATAGTCAAATACAAAAAACCATAGGATACAAATCATGCTAGGCCCATACAAAGCAAAAGACTAGACCACAAACTATGGTAGTTTAAAGCTAAAGTACTACTCTTCGCTTTCAACCACCTATAAGAACAAATCTTGATATTGTCCAACATGTGATATAATGAGTTTGTTGAGCCTCTGAACAATCTATGGTATCTCTCGGTCCACACAACCCACACACAAGCTAGCCAAACGAGCTACATAAAGGAGCGACGCACTCGAGAACCACCTGCTGAAGAAGTAAACTGAACAAAGTGATATGACAGTGTCTGAGCCTCCACAAAAGAAGAACCAATCCAAGAACTAACAAGTGACCAATGGGAGCCCAAAGTGCTATAGGAGAGGAATAGATGTTGTGCTGATTCGACCGCTCCGCATCCGGACACACAGTGATGAGCTTCCCATGATAAAATGCCTCGTGCAACCAAGTTTGCTTTTGTAGGTAATATGTCTCCCAAGAGTCGCCACGCAACTACAAAGACCTTTAAGGGAATCTGACCGTGCCAAATGAGATCTTTCTCAGCATCTAGAGTAACTGAATCCTGTGACGTCAACAGCTGATATGCACCGCGAACAGAGTAGCCTATACCAGAGTCGGGCTGCCAAAGCCATCTATCTGAAAAGTCAGCCTGCAAGGATATGGTAGAAAGTAAAGTCTGACACTCCCCCAACATCTCCTCCTCCCACACCCTCAACTGTCGCCTCCACACTCACGCCTCTTCGCCCGCTCCCCACCCTAGTGCAAACATCTCCGTCACCGAAGCCGATTTGGTCCCTGCCAAGTCGAACAGGCGCCAAACCGCTCGCACAAAAGAATCCCATCCACCCAAGGATCAATCTAGAAAAAAGTATATGACCCATCTCCCACCTTTTCCGACACGTGCTCCCTAAGCCACCTTCGCCTATCCCACCTCCACCGTCCCTAATGCTCGCAATCTCCCTCCACCACGAGGACCTTCTCCGCCCTCCAGCTCTCAAGCTACCTCTCTCCATCCCATATCGAGCTGCCAACACTCTAAACCATAATCCCTCTCTATCCACTAGCATCCTCCAACACGATTTGCCTAACAATGCTAAGTTAAACTCCCTCAACTGCCTAACCCACAAACCTCCATACTCCTTACGTAAACAAATAGTTTTCCAGTTAATCCAAGACGTTTTCATAAAATCCTCACTCCCCCCCCCCAAAAAAAATTTAATTAAAAGAGATTCAATAGAAGAGATAGTACCTGAGAGAGCTTTGAAGAAGGAAAAAGTATAGACAGGCAGAGAGATCAAGATGAACTTGAGCAAAGTCAGACGACCACCAAAAGAAAGGAGGCGACTCATTCACCCAGATAATCTATTCTTTAAACGAGCCAACAATGGTTCCCAAAAACCCAGACGTCGCGGATCACCACCAATAGGAAGACCCAAATACAGAAAATGAATCTTTCATCACTCTACAACACAGAGAAGACGCCGCCTCGCATAATCAGGAATCAGGGATATTAACCCCAACCAACATACTCTTGTTGAAATAAACCTTAAGACCCGACATAGTTTTGAACAACTGATGCGATATTTCTGCAAGTGCACAGACGTATCGTGTATTATAAAAGATTATCGATCCCACAGAGACCAAAAGTCGAGCTTATCGTTATCTAATGTTACTATGTAAATCGAAGGCTAAATAATAGTTGGAAAGGGGATTTAAAAAAATAAATTTGATTTAAATAATTAGATTTAACTAAACTGGAATGTTACTTTTAGTTGCTTCAAAGAATTCGGTAATTAAATTGCGTTTAGGGAAAAAGTTTACCTTTTTTAACAAATTGAAATTGATTTAAAGATACGCTTCTCACACTTTCGCGCTATTGATTAATATCATATAGATATAAAATAAATGCTTCACTCTCGCTCTCACACTTACTTATAAAATACTTTTTGAAAAGCAATTCAATTTAACTAGTTTTCACAAAACAATATTAGTTTAAATATATAGGTCTCACGCCGTCGCGCTATTGAACTGATATCATAAAATATAAAATAAATGAAGGTGCATGGAGAAAACACAAGAAGGGGGGGGGTTGAATTGTGTTTTGGATATTTAAAAACTTTTCAAGATATTTAAATCTATCAGAGTCTTTAAGCACAGCGGAATTATTCACACAATTTAACTAACGGCTAAGTGAATGATGAAGGAGTAAATGAGAGAGTGAGAGAGAGAAGAACACACAACAATTTATACTGGTTCCCCTCACAAAGTGAGAGTACTCCAGTCCCCTTGTTTCCAAGAGAGTTCACTATAGTCACTAAGATTACAATCAGATGCTCAAGCACACAAGCTCAAGACTTCCTGCTCTAAGTCACACAAGACAGAGAGACTTCCTTGCTCTGATCACACAAGATCAGAGACTTCCTTGCTCTGATCACACAAGATCAGAGACTTCCTTGCTCGAGCACACAAGCCCAAGACTTCCTGCTCTAAGTCACACAAGACAGAGAGACTTCCTTGCTCCTACACTCAGTAGAAGACTTCTTTGTTCTAATCACTAATATTGAGACTTATATGCTTGTACACTAAGCAGAAGACTTTCTTGCTTCTACACTAAGCAGAAGACTTACTTGCTTCTACACTAAGCAGAAGACTTACTACTAACTTATAAGCTGAAACTTATTACAAACATAATAACTTCAGAGGCTTAAGCTAGTTTCTATGCTCACTTCATTTGAGAGATATTGTCTATTACAATTCAGATTCTCACTTTCTTCTGAGAGATGTTTTCTAATGAAGATCGCTAGTCATCAATTCTTTCTTTGGCATATTTATATGAGTTGAGAAAGACATTGAGACGTTGGAGAAATTCCCGTTGTAAAATGGACAGTTGTAGTCTTTGAAGACCCGTTGAGTAAAGCCACGTCTTCCTTTGCAGTGAGGCTTCACCTTTACTGTTTGTCCAATAGTACAGTAATAAGGTACAACTAGCTCCTAGAAAGAGAGGGATCACATCCTTTGAGACCGTTGCAATTAGTTGACCTTAGAACAAATCATCAGGCTTGATAATTGTAGTTGATGTAGCCCTTCTGATGATTTGGGGTATTCCTTTGCTTCTGATGAACCTTTGATATCTTGGAGTCTGATTGGTATTGAATGGTTTGCCTCTGATAGTCCTTCGTAATTCAGCTTCTAAACGTCTTCATCCTCTGAATGACTCATGACTAGCAGATAGCTTCTGAACTCTTGTAGGCATCTGAACATCTTTGAGCTTCTGAACTTCTCTGAGCTTCTGAACTCCTTCAGACATTCTGATCCTCTTTGAGCTTCTGAACTTTGTTTAGCTCCTGACCACGTTGTAGCTTCTGAACTCTTTCAGAGTGTAAAGATTCAGACTTCCATAGGTTTCATCAGAGTCTAAATTAAGTGTGCTCTCGATATAACGTTGGATTCTCCTGCACTCTTAATTTAAACATTAGTACCATCAATTGTCCATTTAATACTTTGTTATCATCAAAACCTAAGGGTGTGTATTAACACATATTTTGTTCCAACAATCTCCCCCTTTTTGATGATGACAAACATAAGTATTAAATACAATTGTTGTTGATAAAATCAGCTATGTTGACATTAGGCTTCTGAGTTTCGCAAGCTCCCCCTACGTCTGATATCCCATAGGGTTAGGTTTGTAAGCTCCCCCTATTTTGTATCCATAGTTAATTTTAATCAGTTTCAGAATTACTTTATTATATGACTTAAATTATTCATATTTCACTATATAAAGAACAAGGTTTGCAAGCTTCTTCTTTTCATAGTGTGATAATCTTTGAATAAAGTTGCACCCTTACTCAAGAACTAACTATGAATAATAAACTTCAATTAATAAATGTATTCTCCTTGAAATTAAGCCCTTAATGCAGATGCAAGATGAAGCAATATTTAATTTGAATGACAAATAGGATCAGAGGCACTTAGAGACGTCTACACACACACTTGGTTCTGATGGTTATCATTAACTGTTTCAGAGTTCAAAATATTTTCAAACAGTTCAGAGCTTAAAAAAATCTTTTCAAAGAAAATAGCTCAGAGTCTGAACAAAAATGTTGAAAACAGTTCAGAGCTCTTTAGTACAATATTTTGAAATCCTCAAAGATCAGATTGTCATATCAAAGCATGTACCTCATGCTGTTATTTTGACCACTCTCCTACGTTCTCTCTCTGAAGCACTACAAAGCCCTAAAAAGCTAAGTAATTTCACTTCTTCCAACAATTGATTTACCAATATTCTTTCTCCCCCTTTTGTCATTATCAAAAAGGTAGTATAAGCAATTAATAAAAATTTCAACTTTCAATGCCGTCAAATCAAGAGTGGTTAAACGCATTTAAGACTCGGCCATTGAAATATGCTTATAAAAGGAGAGAGATACCTAGTCATTTTATTCACACAGAATAATCTTAGGTTATTGATAGATCACTTGAGAGAGAAAATGAAACGCTCAGAGAAGAAGAACATAGTTTCAGCGAGAGATAGTCAAGATAGGAGAAAACATAAGAAGAAACCAATGGAAACAAAGCCAGTGTCTGTTACAGAAGAACTCAGTTCAGAGTCTGAAGAAAATTCTTTGGACTCTGACTGTTTTAAGTTCTGAAGACATATATTCCTGAAGAAAATCAAACTGATATCCAAGGCTCTAGAGGGGCTAGAGTCTTTTCCTGAGGAAAACCAAACTGATGCATCTGATCCGGTTTCTTCAAGAAGGACTACTAGTTGGTTGGATGGCTTTAGCCAAAATCTCAACCTTCCCCCCTCTACAAAGGTCATATTTAGGTGTGCAACCTTCAAATATGGCCTTTGAAGCAACCAGAAGATAATCCTTGGGAAAACTTTATATGTAATCCAGAACTTATGTTCTCAATGAAATAAAGTTCATTACTTTGGCTTGTTTATCTTTGATTTCTTATTTATAATTCTTCTCTTGTTATGTAATTTGATTCTTTAAGATCAACCAAATATTGTACTCATTGAAAGTCTATTTTATAAATGAAACTCCAAAGTTTGAAAACATCAATTTGCAAGATTGTTTGTTTATCGAAAATGAATTTTTTGTTCAACAAGCAAATAAAACAAGCAATCAGATATGTTAATCAGAATCAAAACATACATATAAGCATAGTGACTAAACAGATTTAGACTTAACACATAGATGGAAATTATATAGCCATATGAACTCTATCCTACTAATGTGCCTAGCAAAATATTAATCAGTTTATGAAATCATATAAGAAATCAAGATAATCCTAATGTTGAGGTTGACTATAGATAGACGCTAGGGTTATCATGATATTTTTCTGATTAGCATTTACTTCTTCCATCAATCCCATAAACTTGTCCACTTTGTCTTCAATCCTTCTGATATCACTCTCATAGACAGGATTCCTCAGATGCCGTTGATTACCTTGATCACCTCTCGGATTTTCTTGAAGAGGTACATTCAGATCATCCATTATTGAAGCTAACCTTTCCCTAAGGTTTTGCCTAATATTTTTTCTTGCAGCAGAGGATTCAGGATGATCCCTCTCTGTGTCCTCTTGAGTCTGGATGTCTTCCTTCATTTGGAACTTCACTCTCATATGCTTTCTCTAGCCTTCTTCTCTTTTTCTTCAATTCTTCCTTCTCAACCTCAAACCCTTCTCCTAAGTTATCCAGTAGTTGAATATACTGATTGACAATACCACTAGAAACTGTAGGTATGTCAATGTTCCATTTCTTCACCATTGAAGGTTCTGAGTGAGACTGAGGTACCAACGGATCTGAAGGTTTTACCTCATGTTCTGACAACAAGTTCATGTGAGAGAGTGTATGAACAGATATTGTGGAGGCTCTGATTTCCCTTACCAAGTAGTCATGACCCGCAGCTTTGATTATGTCTATCACTCCACATTGATAGAAAATTTCACTGAGTAACCTTTGGTAGATGACAGGTATATTGGTTTTGGCCTGATTTTGGGTGTTAATCACAGCTTTGCCTAGGTGATCGAAGATGTATTTCACCAAATTTATGTCATATTTCCTTGTGAGAAAATAGACAAAGTGTCTATGATCCCATGACAATTGATCAGAATCTTCATTTCCTGCAAATATAGAACTTAATATAATTTTGGCTAATACCCTCTGAGTGGGCTTCAGATCACCTATCCTGTTGCTCTAACAGCTTTTTCCTTTTACATAGCATTGTCTTGATATAGTCTTCAGAAACACAGAATTATTTGCTTCATTGTGACTACAAGTGTAGTAGAAGCCTTCATTTGGAATGGATAACATCTTAGCCAAGTTTGAAGCAGTGAGAATTACTTCAAAACCGCACACAACAGAATGCACCTCCGTTTCCTCAATGATTCTCAATCCTAACTCTTGAGGAGTTTTGACCTCATTTTCAGCCTTTTCTTCTCTCCTTGCATCTAGCTCCTTGTCATAATCTTCAACTATCTTTACCTTGCTTCTGATCCAGAAATCTTTTACCAGAGTAGGATAGATTGGACCATTTAATAGATTCATGTATCTAAAGCTCCCTTTGTGATTAGTAAAGAACTTTAGAACATCAAAATGATTCTTTTCCAAACTATCAAAGTCCACTCGTTGTTCCATAACCAGGTTCAGAGATTTCCCCTCCATCTTAAGAGATAAATCTGTAGAAAACATCTCCTCGCAAGCAGCAGTGTTGATAGGGAAGTTTTTAGGAAAAGTAAACACAGAATCTGAAGCGGATGTAGAAGTAGATGCCATTTCAGAAGGTTAGGATAGACCTTGCTAACACTAGAGAAGGAGTTTGTTCAGTCATATTGAAAACGAAGGTGTGGAAAGTGATAGTGTAAAGTGTGCAAGTGTTTCAGTGTTTTTGTTTAAAAGCAAATTAAGTCACACATAGAAAAATAAAATAAAAAAGAAAAGAACTAATCATTAACTGTTTTAAACCAATCAGAACGTGTGTACGTGTTGTTCTTTTAGCGCCAAAACGTTTCAGTAAAAATACTTAAACGTTTCCAATTCATTTCCTATTCAGAGGTTTGTCCTTCAGAGGTTGAAATGTTTCTCAGAGTCTGGACTACTTCAGATGCTGAGATCCAAAATACTTCAGAGTCTGAAAATGTGTCTTTCAGGACTTTTGAAGAAAAGTGTGTTCAGACATGATTTTTCAAGGTTTTTAGTTCTGAACATTTTGTGTCCTAAGAAGACATTTTCAACCTTTGAATGTTATTCCTCTGAAATGTCATTCAGGAGATGAAAGTTACTTACCTGATTTTGAAGCTCTTTTGTTTTGATGACCTTTTGTTCAAGCTCAATCTCTCTCCAGGTCAAATTCTGAGCATTCATCCCACCAAAGAGAGTTGCTATCATCAAAGTCTTCTTCAAATTCTTCATACTCCCTCATGTTGCTTATGAACTCCATCTCATCTTCTTCTCCATCCGATTCTTCAAAAATGTGCCTTTTGTGCACAATTGCTCTTCTTCCATTCACATTCACATGCATCCATGTGATTGGAAGGTTCAGAGTCTTAGTTTCACCTGCAATCAAGTAAACAATTTTGTCTATTGGTACCCACTTGCTTGAGGGTCCTAGACTGTTAGTTGTCAAATCTTCATCCTCCATTTGTTTCATCTGAGTGCTATCAGATACAAATGTAGTGTAAAGATTAGGGAGCGAGAAGCTTCCACCAATAACTGATGAGCTTGGTTCCTCTAGTGTTTTATTACTAGAGTATCCAATCCCATTAGTATTATTGGTCTTAAGATTGCAAAGCATGGAAATAATTTTATTTTGATCAGCATTAGTGTTGCAATACTCTTTGAGAGCATAAGAGTACTCAAAGGGTTTGTAACACATAGCATAATCATTCTTAAGATATTTTGTTTTGATAAAATCGTTTTGTCCAAGATCTTCAGAGTGATTTGCTTACTTTCTTATATTCTCATAGTCTGCTTTAATCTTTTTATACTTCTGCTGACTATTAGAGAGTTTAAGTAAAGTCTTCTTAAGATGCTTGATCAATTTTGCTTTGGGAAGACGAGAATATACCTGATTCACTGTTCTCTGGATACTGTCTATGCTCTCAGGTTCTTACTTTTCATCAGAACTTGAATCTTCAGAGTCTGAACCATCTTCAGAACTTGATCCTTCAGCTCCTGGTGCTCTTTCAGATTCGTCTTCAGATAAGTTGTCTAGTACATCCCATGTTGTCATTCCTTTAGCCAATCTTCCTCCATTCTTCTTGAAGTTGTACCATCTTTGAATTTTTCTTGAAAACCTTTCAAGATACTCTTCATCAGGTTCTTCAACAAGATCTTCATGTTCCAATGCTTGCTTTCCTTTCCTTGCAGCTTATGCTTCTTCACCTTTCAAGTCTTGTATATCCTTTAGAGCCAATTCATGGACTCTGAGTAAATCAATCAATGATTCAAGACTCATTGAATTGATGTCTTTAGTTTCCTCTATAGTGTTTGAAATTACATTCCAATTCAGAGGCAAACTTCTCAGCAACTTGCTTACAAGCTCTTTGTTGCTGAGTTTGTTGTTGTAGTCTTCAAGCTTGCTTGTGATGACTTGAAACCTTAAGTTCATTTCTTCAATGCTCTCATTCTCCTCCATTCTAAACTCCTCATATTGATCTAACAAACCATTTACTATTGCCCTCTGAATGCTTTCATTATCATCACTAATGAGGCAAAGAGTAGTAGTTGTAGATTCAACACTCGAAGTTTGTTTGACCCCTGATGTGGAAGAATTTTGATTGTTGCTCAGATCTTCATTTAGGTTCAGTCCATCTTCAATTTTCTTGACAAGATCAGCAACTTGTTGATATAACTTCTGCTTCCAATCATCCATGTTTTGAGCCATGGTGGTTTTCTCCTTTGGATCTTGACTGTCTCACGGTTAAGTGATTTACCAACAGAACCGGAGCTCTGATACCAATTGAAGGTGCGTGGAGAAAACACAAGAAGGGGGGGTTGAATTGTGTTTTGGATATTTAAAAACTTTTCAAGATATTTAAATCTATCAGAGTCTTTAAGCACAGCGGAATTATTCACACAATTTAACTAACGGCTAAGTGAATGATGAAGGAGTAAATGAGAGAGTGAGAGAGAGAAGAACACACAACAATTTATACTGGTTCCCCTCACAAATTGAGAGTACTCCAGTCCCCTTGTTTCCAAGAGAGTTCACTATAATCACTAAGATTACAATCAGAAGCTCAAGCACACAAGCTCAAGACTTCCTGCTCTAAGTCACACAAGACAGAGAGACTTCCTTGCTCTGATCACACAAGATCAGAGACTTCCTTGCTCGAGCACACAAGCTCAAGACTTCCTGCTCTAAGTCACACAAGACAGAGAGACTTCATTGCTCCTACACTCAGCAGAAGACTTCTTTGTTCTAATCACTAAGATTGAGACTTATATGCTTCTACACTAAGCAGAAGACTTTCTTGCTTCTACACTAAGCAGAAGACTTACTTGCTTCTACACTAAGCAGAAGACTTACTACTAACTTATAAGCTTAAACTTATTACAAACATAATAACTTCAGAGGCTTAAGCTAGTTTCTATGATCACTTCATTTGAGAGATAT
This sequence comes from Trifolium subterraneum, assembly GCA_951799995.1. Taxonomy (NCBI): domain Eukaryota; kingdom Viridiplantae; phylum Streptophyta; class Magnoliopsida; order Fabales; family Fabaceae; genus Trifolium; species Trifolium subterraneum. The sequence continues at coordinate 2,309,705 of OX637465.1, read as the reverse complement.
TTTCTATTACATTTCAGAATCTCACTTTCTTCTGAGAGATGTTTTCTAATGAAGATCGCTAGTCATCAATTCTTTCTTTGGCATATTTATATGAGTTGAGAAAGACATTGAGACGTTGGAGAAATTCCCGTTGTAAAATGGACAGCTGTAGTCTTTGAAGACCCGTTGAGTAAAGCCACGTCTTCCTTTGCAGTGAGGCTTCACCTTTACTGTTTGTCCAATAGTACAGTAATAAGGTACAACTAGCTCCTAGAAAGAGAGGGATCACATCCTTTGTGACCGTTGCAATTAGTTGACCTTAGAACAAATCATCAGGCTTGATAATTGTAGTTGATGTAGCCCATCTGATGATTTGGGGAATTCCTTTGCTTCTGATGAACCTTTGATATCTTGGAGTCTAATTGGTCTTGAATGGTTGGCCTCTGATAGTCCTTCGTAATTCAGCTTCTGAACGTCTTCATCCTCTGAATGACTCATGACTAGCAGATAGCTTCTGAACTCTTGTAGGCATCTGAACATCTTTGAGCTTCTGAACTTCTCTGAGCTTCTGAACTCCTTCAGACATTCTGATCCTCCTTGAGCTTCTGAACTTTGTTTAGCTCCTGACCACGTTGTAGCTTCTGAACTCTTTCAGAGTGTAAAGATTCAGATTTCCATAGGTTTCATCAGAGTCTAAATTAACTGTGATCTCGATATAACGTTGGATTCTCCTGCACTCTTAATTTAAACATTAGTACCATCAATTGTCCATTTAATACTTTGTTATCATCAAAACCTAAGGGTGTGTATTAACACATATTTTGTTCCAACAATAAATACTTCACTCTCGCTCTCACATTTATTTATAAAATATTTTTTGAAAACTAATATAGTTTAATAAATTTTAAAGAGTTGTCGCGGTGTTTAAAATTAATGTCCAGTTTTTACTATCTAGTATAAATCTCACACTCTCGCGTTGTTGGCTTACACTTTAGTTAATTTTCACTGTCGTGCAAAATTATATTCTATCGTTTATTTAAAAACTGATACAGAAAACTCGTTTTAAAAATTAAATTCACAAATCAATTACCGAACCCAAGTCAGCTTCTTAATTCACATTCCAGTTATTTTAAATTAGCTAGACATGATTATAATAAAGGCATGAAATAATAAATAATAATTAAATTAATAAAAAAAACATAAACTAACGTAAATTCCAATTAAATGAATAAACTGAATGAATAAACATAATAGTAACTGATAATAATTATAACAAGAAATTAAAATAACAGTACGTAGTCTGAATTTAAATTGGAATTGAGAACTTACAAAATACTGGTACGGGAACTGGAAATAAAAGCTTGCTTAGAACACAATGGTTCTCAGATCTAAAATTTATAAAACTGTTTTTGCTCTTAATCTGTAAAAAATTGCGTGCCCCCCATATACACTGAGTGAAGGTATGTATTTATATGCTGAAAATGAAAATATCCTTGTCTTTAAATCCGTAATTTTGTTCAGTTAAACTTGGGCCTCAATTGTAGGAACGTGCACCCAAATAATAGGAACGAATGAAACATGCACGTGGTGGGTGCCACAGCAAATATGGCGGTCGCCATGTATATAGGAAGATAAGAACAAACATGTGGCACGTGCACATTTTCTCATGGCTGGCGCCATGCCAATCCATGGTAGGTGTCATGCTTCAATGTGCCACTAGTAGTGCATGGCAGGTGCCACAACATTCATGGCAGGCGCCATGTATATGTTGTGTGGCATGTCTTGCCATTTGCTTATGGCTTGTTGCGCTGGGCTTTTTTTCTCTTTTTGATTCGTTTTCGCTCCTTTATTCAATTTGTTTTCTTTTATCTGTTTAAATAAAATACCGGAAATCAGTAACAATTTATAAAATAAAACTACGAAAATGAAATAAAAATAATAGAAATATTATACTAATTTAATTAAATAAATAGTGTACTTTTAGTGTTATCAAACTCCCCTAAACTTGAACCATTGCTTGTCTTCAAGCAATTTAGCTTGCATATAGAAAACATTTTAAAGTGCGAAGCAATTCGTACAAACAAATTTGAGAAAGATAGCTTCACGAATAATCATTCATGTCAGAAAATTAGATCGGCTTAAATTAATTTATTAGGTACTAAATTTAACAAGGGTATGGTAATTACACACAAAATTTTTCCTCTTATACATATCAATCCGGAACATGCCGTTGTACCAAAATCTAGTTCTTCTATTTGTTTCATCCTTTTTCATTCGAGACAGTCACATTAAGCCCTTTATCTTCACACGCACATAGTAGGAGAATCTGTTAGTGATTATGATCACGGGGTGCTGGTAAATAAATTTTGGTAACCCCCTTTTAATTTACACAAGTAAAGTTGCGGGGGATCAGACAGTAGTCTGCCCTACCAAGTTCAGAACCAGGCACCTCTGAACCAACTAATATCGGGTTTATTCAACTTAATAGGTGCATTCCCTAAATTTATAAATTTACTCTATTTTTATAGCATTTTGGATCATTCACTTATATTCGTCGATTTTCTACATAGTTTGTGATTTAAGATGGTGCCGACTGGATAAATAAACTATTCAAGGACTAATACCAAAATAAAAATCATAAGACTATGGCACAACGGGGTGTTCAAATTGACATTCATACTAGGGAGATTTTCGGTGTTGAAACAATACCGATTTGTTATAAATTTCCCTAATTTACTTTATTTAGCCTCACGCCTTTTCTAACCTTTATACTTTCTAAGTGAACTTCTTATCCTAAATCTTTAGAATTTTTTTTAAATTGACTCGAGAAAAGGAGAATTTGGTAAATACTGGAGAAACACTACGAATTTAATTTTTATTATTTGAATGGAAACATAAACTAGATAAAATGAAATGACTGAAAAGTAAATAAAGGATAGTAAAACTCCTCCCCTAAACTTAAATCCAACATTGCTCTCAATGTTGCGACTCAAGCGAAAGAATGGAGCGCGAAACCTGGAGATTCACGCCTGTACAAAGCTGATAGGTGTCAAGCGATTGATCTCTTTATTTGCTGAAAATTGAAACAAATGAAAACAAAAACATTAAATTAAAAACTCGTGGGTTGCCTCCCACGCAACGCTTTGTTTAAAGTCGGTAGCTCGACGACTCATGAGTGTAAGTACTCATAATGGTTCTTTCGAGAATGATTCCCGATCAAACTTTTAATAAACTTCAGTTTCCATGGCCACTTATCAAGCCATCTCCTATATCCCTCACCTTTTCTTTTCTTCATTTTGTGGGGTGGTTCATGCTTCTGAACGTGTGGTGGTGGTTCTGGCTCAATCCTGAGTATCAACTTTTCAGGTTTGGGTTCAGTTCTTTCATCCACCACTTCAAAGGTTATTCTCCCCTTCTTAACACCAATGATTTCCCTAGTTCCATGGTCCCCTAATTTTCTCTTTTTATGCAGGACCTCAAACAAAGGTGCATCAGTGTAGATTTTTTTCAATACCTCTACACACCTTTTCGATTGGGAGTCTACCTCAGCTTTCACAAACCCGTGGGGTAAAGGGATCGGTGGGTTGTAGGGATTAGGAAGAACATAAGGTGCTTCCTTATGTACCTCTTTGACAACCTCCCTTTCGGGTGGTGTCGGTGGATTTTTCTCAATCTCTACTCTTTGCTCACCAGAACTTTCATCAACCTCATTATTACTCTCTTCAACCTCATCATCACTCTCTTTAGGATTTTCAATTTGTTTTTCTCTACTGGTTGTTACAACATCCACATGCTCCTCAAGGAAGGGCCCTAGAGGTTTTTGTTCAAACAAGGAGATTTGAGTCTCCAATGTCATGTTGTGAGTCACGAGGGACTCAACCGCATCATTCAGTTGCCTAAGGGTTTCATTTTGGACATTTTGTATCTCTACAAAGTGCACTATCATAGATTCTAGTCTAGAGTGAGTTAACGTCGCATCGAAATCCTCCATTAATGTTTCGAAGTTGAAATTATGGGATTCTTGCAGTTCTTCAAAATGTTGGGATTGGTAGTTGTAGAGGTAATTTGGGCGGGAGTAAGTTAGTGTCGTATTGTAATCCTCCATTAATATTTCGAGGTTGAAATAATGGGAATCTTGTGGTTCCTCGAAATATTGAGAGTGGTAGTCGTAGAGAAAATATGGGCAATCCATTCACCTAAGATTATAAAATAAATAAAAAATAAAAATGCCTTAGTCTATACGGTGCAACACTGGAGTTACGATATCGACTTAATTGGTCCCCGGCAACGGCGCCAAAAACTTGATGCGATATTTCTGCAAGTGCACAGACATATCGTGTAGTTATAAAAGATTATCAATCCCACAGAGACCAAAAGTCGAGCTTATCGTTATCTAATGTTACTATGTAAATCTAAGGCTAAATAATAGTTGGAAAGGGGATTTAAAAAAAATTAATTTGATTTAAATAATTAGATTTAACTAAACTGGAATGTTACTTTTAGTTGCTTCAAAGAATTCGGTAATTAAATTGCGTTTAGGGAAAAAGTTTACCTCTTTTAACAAATTGAAATTGATTTAAAGATATGTTTCTCACACTTTCGCGCTATTGATTAATATCATATAGATATAAAATAAATGCTTCACTCTCGCTCTCACACTTACTTATAAAAATACTTTTTGAAAAACAATTCAATTTAACTAGTTTTCACAAAACAATATTAGTTTAAATATATAGGTCTCACGCCGTCGCGCTATTGAACTGATATCATAAAATATAAAATAAATACTTCACTCTCGCTCTCGCATTTATTTATAAAATATTTTTTGAAAACTAATATAGTTTAATTAATTTTAAAGAGCTGTCGCGGTGTTTAAAATTAATGTCCAGTTTTTACTATCTAGTATAAATCTCACACTCTCGCGCTGTTGACTTACACTTTAGTTAATTTTCACTGTCATGCAAAATTATATTCTATCGTTTATTTAAAAACTGATACAGAAAACTCGTTTTAAAAATTAAATTCACAAATCAATTACCGAACCCAAATCAGCTTCTTAATTCACATTCCAGTTATTTTAAATTAGCTAGACATGATTATAAATAAAGACATGAAATAATAAATAATAATTAAATTAATAAAAAAAACATAAACTAACGTAAATTGCAATTAAATGAATAAACTGAATGAATTAACATAATAGTAACTGATAATAATTAAAACAAGAAATTAAAATAACAGTACGTAGTCTGAATTTAAATTGGAATTGAGAACTTACAAAATACTGGTATGGGAACTGGAAATAAAAACTTGCTTAGAACACAATGGTTCTCAGACCTAAAATTTATAAAACTGTTTTTGCTCTTAATCTGTAAAAAATTGTGTGCCCCCCATATACACTGAGTGAAGGTATGTATTTATATGCTGAAAATGAAAATATCCTTGTCTTTAAATCCGTAATTTTGTTCAGTTAAACTTGGGCCTCAATTGTAGGAACGTGCACCCAATAATAGGAACGAATGAAACATGCACGTGGTGGGTGCCACAACAAATATGGTGGTCGCCATATATATAGGAAGATAAGAACAAACATGTGGCACGTGCACATTTTCTCATGGCTGGCGCCATGCCAATCCATGGTAGGTGCCATGCTTCAATGTGCCACTAGTAGTGTATGGCAGGTGCCACAACATTCATGGCAGGCGCCATGTATATGTTGTGTGGCATGTCTTGCCGTTTGCTTGTGGCTTGTTGCGCTGGGCTTTTTTTCTCTTTTTGATTCGTTTTCGCTCCTTTATTCAATTTGTTTTCTTTTATCCGTTTAAATAAAATACCGGAAATCAGTAACAATTTATAAAATAAAACTACGAAAATTAAATAAAAATAATAGAAATATTATACTAATTTAATTAAATAAATAGTGTACTTTTAGTGTTATCAACAACACAAGAACAGCCTGCAAGCACGGACATTGGCGCAACTTTTCTCCCTTAACAAAAGCGTATCATCAGCAAACTGGAGGTGCGAAATCGAAACCGAATCAGACTCACCGACACTATAACCCGTGAATAAGTTACGCTCCACCATAGCCTCCATCATCACATGTAGACCCTTAGCAGCTACCAGAAAAAGAAAAGGGGATAGAGGATCCCCTTGTCTCAATCCCCGTTCAAGAGGGAATTCATCTATTGGGCTGTCATTCACTAAAACCGACGTTGTAGACGTACATATGCATTCTTTAATCCATTTCCTCCGTAGAATTGGGAAAGACATTCTCCCCATAACGTCATCCAGATAGCCCTAATCCACCGAATCATATGCCTTCTCAAAATCAACCTTGAACAACGTCAACTCTTTCTTATACTTATGGGCCTCATCCACCACCTCGTTCGCGATGAGAATTCAATCAAGAATCTTTATGTCCTTAACGAACGCAATATGGGACTTAGAGACCACACTACCTATCACTAAGCGTAGCCGATTCGCTAAAACCTTCGCCAGAATTTTATAAAGGCATCCCGCCAGAGAAATGGGCCGGAAATTGTTCATCCGTTGGGGGCTGTCGATTTTAGGAATCAACGCGATAAAGGTGGAGTTTAGACCTTTGGTCAACTTGCCGTTGCGATGAAACTCCAATATAAAGCGCATAACGTCTCCCTGTAGCACATCCCAAAAATCCTTGATAAAGCCGAAATTTATCCTGTCGGGACCGGGACTTTTATAGCAATCACAATCCCACACAACGGCCTTCACCTCCGCCACTGATAAAGGTATGGTCAAACTACTCTCAAGCGGACTCAACCTTTTAAAGACAAGATTGTCAACCCCGAACCTATCCTCATTATATAGCCTTAAAGTGGGTCGCAAAATATGAGACCACAGCCTGCCGAATAGAGTTCACACCCTCCAGAGTAACACCACCCACCTGAATGGAAGAAATGACATTCCCCCACCGGCGACTAGCTAGGACCGAGTGAAAGTACTTGGAATTTGCAACCCTTCCTTAAGCCACCTCGAGCGAGACTGTTGCCAACATATACTAGTATGCATATGAGATAGCGAGTGAATGTCAGATGTAACCCCATATAACTCAACTAACTCAGCTTGAGACAGCTGCTCCTCTTCCCCCTTCTGATCAAGATTCGAGAGACGACCCTTCAAGGACTCAATCCGACTTGGCAAGTTCTGAGTATGAGTCGTATGCCAATCTTTGAGGCCATCTTGATCATCTTAAGCTTTTCTTTTAGCACAAAACCCCCCAACAATCAACCTGAAAAGAGTTCCACTTATCTTTCACAAAGAGATTATAGCCAGGGATATCTTTCCAACATTTAAGCATCCTTGAGGGACTTACAAAAAAAAAATTAGTTTTTCAAATATATAGCAATAATTAGTTTTATTGGAAAAGATAAGAGTAATTGACAATGATATAATTGACAAATCATACCCTTAAAATATCAAAACACAGTTAAATAGAAACGCTAAATCCGAAAAAAGTGACACTTGAAAAGAAACGGAATGAGTACTATATTGGTACAAAAATATAAGTTAAAAAAAAAAAAAAAGGTATATTGTAAACAACCTTATAATTTCTATATATTTTGTTTTTATATCGAACATAATTCATCCACATATTTTTATTTTTGAACAGCACAAAAATTGTATATATATATAATAGAAGTGATAAAGTACAAATAGTACTACACCCACATTTTAGGAAGAAGTACAAGAGGTGCTAGATCCAAACCAAGCAAAATGAAGCTTAGAGAAAAATATCTAAGGAAGAATATAGTAAATCATGGAGTGTTAGCTAAAAATACAATCCATTGAATTGCTAATCCATTCATAATAGATACATGTCCCACTCTTTTTTTTTCAACTAACGAATTCCACGAAGTTTTTTAATGTTTTCAAAACGCTCTTTAAGAACTGGTACTTTGGATGAGAAAATAAAATCATTCTTTGCTCTTCAAATTAACCACAACATTGCATGCCACACGATTAACAGTCTCATTAGACCTTTCCCCCACCCAGCCGCGAAACAAAACATTTCCATCGACGCAAAAGGTTCCGAATTCATCCACATAAGTAGTTTCGGTTAATTTGTAAGGTGAAAGTTTGTGACATTTTATATTTCAAGTATTATCTTCACTCCTTTAAGTTTTTCCCAAAATCTTTTATATACTTTTATGGAAAATGTAATAAGCAAATAATTTTAAAAGCATATATATAAAATATTTACATAACAACTACAACTTGCAAGTCCAATTTTATGAGAATAGGGGAAAATAAACTTTGTAGATTACTTTATAACAACACATAAATTAATTTGCCATTAATTTCGCATAAATAAAATTTCAAACAGGACATAACAATTTAACAATAATTGAAACCTTAATTAATTAAACCTAGCTTGAGATATTACATGCATTACTACCACACTGAAAATCAAGTGAATCTCTAATTAAATTGTTGGGTTTCTTCTGAATGTGCATTCACTTGAAGATGTAGTAGCAGCTGGTTCAGTAGATGGAGGTGTAGTTGCTTGAGTTAGCTCCCTAAGTTGTGAATGCATGTTGTTTATGAATTCAATGGAAGTTTGTTGTGGTTCCTCCATTGCTTCTTTTAGCTTATTAAGTGCCAAACAATATGCTTCCTACATATATATAATTGGTTGAATAAAAATCATGAGATAAATTTTGATGTATTGTTGGTGTAAAACATTTTACACCATCAACCGATCACAAATTATTAATTACTTGTATGACATTTAACTTTAAGGTATCAATTAAGTTCTTTAAAAACATAGAATGAAAAATTAATCTATTATACAAACTCAATATTTATCTATAAGAATTTAGAACTTATATTATTACGGAATCAATTAAATATAAGGCTATGGTGTAAAACATATTTATTTTTACTCTATGTTTAATTGATACATTAATAATATAATACTATGGTGTAAGAATTTAGTCTTATATTATTAAGGTATCAATTAAATATGAAAAACTACTCTATTAAGTATAGAGTTGAAGTTATATTAATCTATTACTACATGGATGGTTGGTTGGCATAAAATTACTACTCATGGGAATCATGCATTCAAGTCAATCATAGTGGTTGGATAAAATTCAGATGGTTCGAGTTTAAACTCTAATTAATAAATATGTTTTATAAACATAACTTTGAATACAAGTTTTATTATCTTTTTTATTGGCAATTGAAATTTTTTACTGACAATTTAGACCATTAAAATATGTATTCGTTAAAGTGTTATTGAATGATGTAATACGACTCAAATGTTACACACACAAATAAATATATATATATATATATATATATATATATATATATATATATATATATATATATATATATATATATAGTATGTTTTATAAACTAGAAGATTATGGAGCTCAATACTTTCCAAAAGGTGGGTCAAACGAGTCTCCAAAATTGAGCAAATTAAAGTGATATTAGTTGTCTATTTAGAGTTCTATATTAATATATATATATATAGTGATAATACTACTACTACTTGTTTAAAAGAGTGTAAATTCTGAAAAACAGTATCTCTAAGGAATAATGACACTTTTTCTCAAAAAACAAATGTTGAACTCCTCATTAAAATAATTTATAATTAAGACCAACATTAGAGATACATTTTGCAATATATTGCTATATATAAACCTTTACATATTATTTTTGAATCAATCGACCTTTACATATATCCTCTTAGGATATTAGACACTAAAATAAAAAAACAAACTTGATCCCAATAATTGTCAAAAAAAAAAAAAAATACTAGATCCCAACTAAAAACTTGTTAGAATTTACTAGTTAACTAGATTTTTTTGGGTGAGAATTTACTAGTATATAGTATATACTTTTTTTTTCATCGTTCCACTGAACCGTCTAATATGATTCGGGGATGATATCAAGTGGTTTCAACACCTTCTTGATCACAGATCGCAGTTGTGAGGAATCGAACCGTGATACTCTTTACTAAATTCAACGTCAATCACCACTAAACCAACTAAACGATCGCTTACTAATATGATTGTGTATATGCTAAGTAATTAATTATCCTCTGCATACCTTTGCGGCCTAAAGTTAATGTGAAAAGACATGATATCTGAAGACTATAGCATATAGCATGCACAAACACATAGACAGATAGGAAAAATGTCACAATCATATGGAATTGGAACAAAAAACTATGCTAATTTTTCACAGTGTAGAGTCTCTTTCATTATTAGGAATAGGAAATGCACACATGCTTTAACCACCAAACCATGAAATATCCATCCAACAAAGGATAAATGAAATTTAATTTCCTATATTGTGTCATATTTCATGTTCTATTTGACTGACTTTTCAGTACTTGACACATCCAATCCATCACAAAGAAATATATTTATACTCTTAAATAACAATCACTCATTGGTGTTTGTGTAAAAAAAAAGAGAGAGAATGGAAAATTATTACCATGAAGAGATCAAGCTCAGATTGGCTTAACATATCCAAGTTTTGTTTCTTCATTGCTTTCTTCTTATCTTTTTTCTTTGTCTCCATGTTAGAAATCTCACTAACCTAAAAGGTAAAAAATGTTGGTTAAGACTCATAACAAATCCAACTATTTAAACACAAATTATACTTTATAATAGCTAAGTTTGGATATCAGTAATGTATTCGGCTAGTCCCATACACAGAGTTAAAAATGCTCTGACTTTAAACGGATTAGTCTTCCTTGAGCCGGATAACGAGTTTTAAACAAAAATGTATTTGGCTGCTTTAGCAATAAAAAAACGTAGGTAAAATTGTTTGATATTTTGCTATCAAACTATAGTATTGCTCTTCTAAAAATAAAGAGCTGGCAATTCATCATATATATACCATGTATCTTAAAAGTTTCATATGTATAAATTTAATGGAAGAATATAAGACTTTAATAAAAATAAATAGTAAATGATGAAAAAAATTAGCTCTTGTATCATGAATCATGATGATATGATATGTTAATGAAAAAGCTCTTGTTATCAACTATATAGATTAATTAATAAAATTAAAGAGGTTGAGTTTAAGGAGTAAATCTTCAGTTATAAATTTTAATTGTTCTTTCAAAATTGGACCCTTAAATTTTTTTTTTCATAAGCAAAATTTGAATTATAAAAACTACAAGAAGTATTCAACCCTTACAATTCAAGAACAATCACCTTAGATACATTGAAAACAGACTAAAGAATTGTTGCACCAATTAGAGAAAACCAAATTCACATTACTCCATAAACGACCAGTAAACTAATACCACGACATGTTCATATGATTAGACCTATTATAAACCCTAAAAAAATCACAACTTATATATACACCTAGAAAAGATTAAGCTTTACCAAATTTGTATATATTAAGACTTATGAATGTGCTCTCTTTGTCACCATATTTGATATGTAGAATTCAATCTAAAAGGATAATCTTTTTGTTTTTTTTAATCATTATTTAACATTCAACAAGTTCTATGAATGTAAATTTTTTGATAAGAGAAAGAAAAGAAAACAATACTATATATCTATATCTATATGACATTCATATTGAACATCTAGTATATTAATTAATTTAAACCGCATTTAATTTGTTTTTAATCATTCAATTAGAGGCAGAGAATTCTTATTTTTTATATTAATATGTAATATATTTGTCATTAAAAAAAATTAGAGGCAGAGAGTTGAATATAAATTCAATAAATTGTAGAGAGAGGGAAAGAGATAAGATACCTTCAAACAATCCAAGTGAGCTTCAACAAGAAGCTCATAGAGAGGATGATTAGAGATTCTTGTCTTAAGAATCTCACTATTTTCCTCTTGATGATCATGTTCATGGCCACCACCATCTTCTTGATCTTCATGTTTGTACTTCTCATCATCAACAAAACTATTCATCTTAGATTCCATATAACTATTTTTGAGTAGATGAAGTAAAACCTTTGCTATACCACATATACAACACTGCTCATATATACTATTTATCTCAGAAATTGAGAAACATATATAATAATATTGTACTATATGATAAGGTCAGTGAGATTGAGATTCTCCTACTTTTGGAAGTAATCAAATAAATTGAATGACCCTTGCATGCATACGTGGTAATAATAAGAGAGAATCAGTCAGAAGAAAAAAATTTCAGATTTTTTTTCAGAACATGAATGAAAATTCAAGTATTTGTGTGAGGGGTGTAAGGGGGGGTGTGAACTTTTTGTTTCCTCAGTTTCACTGTCTTTTTCCACTAATGAAAGCAACACTTCAAAATTTTCTCGAGCAATGGTGTGACCCTTTTGTTAGTACACTGCTTCCTTACATTTGTCTTAATTTTTTTTCTTCCACTTTTCTATTAATAATCTATGATACATTGATATAGACCTTGAGAGACATGTCGATACTGATAATAATTTTAAAAAAATATGTAATCGCATGCGATAATGTCATATCGGTGACAAGCATTATTGAATGTTAGATACTAAACACGCTCTCAATTAGAAGTGGTGTTTGCTTCAAAATTAATAACTTAATATTTCTTAATTGAACTTGGATCCACTATTGTAACTACTTCACACAATTACAAGCAGTAAAAGATCTTAACCACAGATCATTAATCGGACATTCTTATCTTAATAGTCAAATTTTATTTTATTTAATCTCAGCCATCAAATTTGATCAAACTGTCAAAAACAATTAATGCGGGATGCACTAACCGTATGTAATCTAAACCCTTTCTTAACTTCCCCACAACAACAGAAAACAGACAAAAGCGAAACTGTTCACTTTTGGTTCTTCTTCCTATTCCTTTTTTCTGATACTGTTTTGTGGTCCTGTTACTATAGGACAAATGTTTACTATAAAAATAGAAAAGGACGGTTCTCAGGGTAAAGTAATATATGTTTCATTTTAGAATATCTGTGTTAATAAATTTAACTATTAGTACAATTCTTTAGTTTAGAAGAATTTGATTAGTATGTGAGGTTCGGAGATATTATGAAAGAGTGGGACAAGTGGTGTATGGTGCACCACTTGTCGATAACACTATCACCAATACAAATTTTATAAAAAAATGAAAAATCATTTGATGTATTATAGAGGCCCATTAAGATTAGCGATATTCAATAAAAATCATAAACCATTAATTTTAATGGGTCTCAATAATAAATCAAATAATTTATAAAATTCGTATTCGTTATTGGAGTATTGACAAGTGGTACACCATGCACCACTTAATCAACTTGTTCATATTTACCGTAACATATATATTTAGTCCCTATAAATTTCTCAAATTTAGTTTGTATTCCCTATATATAATATAAGAATATTCATCTAATATGAGAGAGAGTGTGTCAAGTATACTAGTATAAATATCTCCTCAAGAATATACTCCTTCCATCCCATATTATAAGGGAAAAATGATCATTTTTTTGTCCCAAATTATAAGGGAAAAAATAACTTTTAAGAATGTTTTTTACTTATTCTTATAAAATTAAATGCAAATTGCATTTAATTTTTTCTCTCTCTCATTTTCTCAATAAACAACAACCAACCAAATTTGTTTTTACATCTTCCCATGCAACTTATTTCAAGAAAAACCTACAAAATCATATTTCAAATTCTCAAGTTTTGATTTTTTTAATAAGTGTGTTTTTTTTTTCCTTATAATATGGGACGGAGGGAGTAATATATACTTCCTCTGTTTAGTCCATAATAGCATTTGATTATGCCACCAAATCAGTTAACAAACAAAATCAGACTTCATTAAGGTTTGATCTTGTTGGTTTGTCTTTTCAAAAAGGTAGGATCATTGTGTTACCAAGCCACTTGTAAAGATTATTATGTCTACAAACTTAGTAATTAATTAAGAACTCTATTTATCAAGTTTCTGCTTTTCATGTACTGCATCAAACTTTATAAGGAATATTGAAATGCCATTCATTATTAATTTGTTCAAGAGATCTACTATAAATAAAGTAGGAGGACTAATGGATATATATGGAATCCTATCTACATAACATGACCATATCCATTAAATGGTTGGGGGTAATTTTGGTGTTCATGAAAATGTAGTTCGAACCATTTTTGTTAAGGTTTGCCTTTGAATTAATACTATTATGTGTTAAATGCGACTTAGAAAGTGAGGAATGGTTGTAATTAGATTGAATACATGTGTCGCGTATAATATTCCGTTAGATTTTTTATAAGGAGAATGTTAGCATGTGCACTAAGGGCACATGTTAAGGAAGTAAATTTAGAAAGTATTTATTGAAATTAGTTGTGCATCTTATCTCTCCAGCATTAAATTTCTTGCATCATTAAATGCACAATTTCTATTTTAAGGTATCTTAACATGTGCCCTAAGGGCACATGTTAACATCACCCTTTTTATAAATATAAATAGAATTTGGTACCCTAAAATTTACGACCCTCGATACTTTGTACATCAACCACTTGCATTAGACGTGGTTGTTTATATTCCGTTAGACCGTATCCAGGTTAGGTTACAAAAGAGGTACATGGCACTAAGGCTAGCCATAGCCTCGAACCTAGATTTCATGTTGCGGTGCATCCTAGCCATTATGATCTTGGTCGGATGAACCACATTCATGTGAACTATGTTTTAAACATGTAATTGGTATGAAAGTATGCATGATTTAATTTACATCTATTTGAAATGTGTTATTTGTTATGTGTTATTTCTCTTGCGTAGTATGGTATTTCATCTGCATTTGATTAGGTATTTTATGATTTTGTGCAATCCGGACTCAGGGTAGATACCAAAAGCTTAGCCTTTGATAGTTGGCGCCCAACACTATAGTTGATATAAAAGATAAGTTGAACTCAAGTGATTAATAAGGTTTTCTAAAACAAATTGTTTGGAAAAATATGAGTTCGATTTCTGATAGATATAACTTTTGGTGCAGTAAAAAAAAGGAATATTTAATTGAAAGAAGTTTTCTCTATCAGAGAATTACATATATTGGACCGCGAAGGGGAGTCTCTCTGGATTAGATCGATACAATTGAACAATCTTACAACTTACATGTAACTTTTGACACCACAATTTCACCAAAAACCTTTAGTTATTAGGTTTATGAGTCTTCTCACTTATAGAGTGTTCAACCTGAACTCTTCCAAACAATGTGAGATTTAAATCACACTTGATAGACATCAACATCTTCCCTCAAGTGTGAGTCTCTTTGTGTCCACGATCCATCACCACCCATTTATTGTTCCCCCAACCAGACTCTAATACCACTTGTTTGGAAAATAATCAAAAAATATCATCACAAAATAAACAAAAATAAACATAATCTCTTAACAATAAATAAAACTAAATAGGATCAACTCACAATAATAACTCTCTGAACTCCAATTTTTTCATGGAAAAATTACAAACTCAACTACCCTAGCCCTAATGCACCCAAAAGACTAGAATTGTTGTGGTGAACAAAACTTAATATAACTCTTCATATTTATAACAAAATTCTACCTCTTTTTTCTTCCAACTAGTTGATGTGGGACTTCTTAGATGAATACCTACTTTAACACAACATATCATTTATTCATCCGAAGTCTCACGTAAAAAAACACCGATAATATGATAATTAACCTCTTTTCAAATATTGTACGGCTTCTTCCTCCCTTGATTGAAGCTTTGGTTTGATGCCCTAGTTGGCTGTGAGATGGGAACCTCATTGGCTTGGATCGTTAAATTGGATATTGAACAACCACATAAGTGATTTTAACACCACACTTTCAGTCAAAACCCTAAACATTAGGTTTAGGAATTCTCTCACTTATTAACTCTTTCAACCAATGTGAGACTTAATCCACACTTAATAGATCTCAAGAATTTATAATTGTAATCCTCTCCTTATGTATTTGGATTGAAATACTTGTACTCCATTGTTGATACATATATTATTTGTTGCTTCAAGAAAATATCTTGCTTTTATATACTTTTAAATTCATATGATCAAATATAACAATTTTTCTTTATATGAGGTAATTTAATTAAATAAATAAATTATTAGGAATTTAAGGATTTAGGAGGGTTATATCCGATGGCAAGCAGGTGATAACTTTGGAATGGCTGCCTTGAATGATCATTGTCATATGGGCCATGTACGATGTGCTTTCCATGGTTTCAGTGTTTGAGATTATTATTATTGACTAGACTACACCTTCATTTTTACCACTAAAAGAAGCAAAAGATTGTGTTGGGAAACTCCTTTTAATGGCATTATTACACTGCATACACCATATATAACTTCTTTCTTTTTCCTTCTGTCATTGTTTTTCAATTTAAAAAATAATTTTTTGTTTATAATCAAGAGGACTGAAATAGTATTACAGTATATTATTGAGACTTATTTAAATTAATGGTATTTTTATACAAAAAAAAAAATTAATGGTATTTTATATTTTCTAATAAATACTATTAGTTTTTATTCCATCTAGTATTGTTTTTATTTTTAGATTTTTTATAAATGAAATAATAAAATTTTGATAGATAATTGAAATAATATAAGTTTAATGAAGATCTCTATCAAGTGTGAAATAATATAAGTTTGATAAGTAAAAAAATATAAGTTTATAAATGAGATCTATCAAGTGTGAAATAATACAAGTTTGATAAGTAAAAAAAAAAAAATCAAACTTATGTTAGTATTTCACTTATCTATCGAACTTTTAATATAAGTTTAATGAACACAAATTTTATATACTACATTAATATTTTTTCACTTATCTGTAAAACTTTATTTAAATGTTACACTAATGTATATTTTTCCTCACATAGTTTCACTAATGTATTTTTAACTCTTTCATAGTTTCACTAAGAATTTTTTCCCTCATAATGGTGAGCCCTCACTTCATAGAGGCCAAACCCCAGTCATGTTGTCAATTTCAATATTGGACTAATTTTTGTGGGAATTAATACAAGAAAATTGCTTTTTTCGCCCCTACCATTTGCTCTCAGGCTCTCTTGCATGACCTATTTGCCCTTTAATGCATTCGGTAAGACGTTACCAAATCAAATAAATTTCGGTACCTAGTTACCGAACTCATGTCACGTTACATAGTTGGCGTGGTTTATAACAGAAATATACGTGTTCGGTAGCTTCGTACCGAAAACATTTTTTTTTTTAAAATTAACAGTTTCGGTAGCTACGGACTGAACACGCTTAATTTCGGTACGCAGCTACCAAAACTGGTCTATATAGGGTCTAGCTGACAGAGTTGTACTTTCATAACCTCTTCAACACACAATCCAAATTTTTGCGATCTAGGGCGTTTTACCTCATCTGAAAAACCATGAGTTCGGTAGCATTGTACCGAAATAAGTGAAATTTGATTCTGGAATTCACTTATTTCGGCACAAATCTACCGAACCTACGTCGTATGTCAACAGAACATGAGTTCGGTAGCGTTGTACCGAAATAAGTGAAATTTGATTCTGGAATTCACTTATTTCGGCACAAATCTACCGAACCTATGTCGTTTGTCAAACAGAACATGAATTCGGTAGCATTGTACCGAAATAAGTGAAATTTGATTCTGGAATTCACTTATTTCGGCACAATGCTACCGAAATCATGTTTTAGCTGTTCGACAAAATTTTAAACATTGACGTTCACATGGATTTACCAAATCCACGCCGAAACACAAGTTCGGATATTAATACCTGTCCAATTTTCAATCACATTACACATGTTCACACATGTCCAATCATGCGAATATCCATCAACAATACGAATACAAATACGAATATCAAAAATACGAATACGAATACGAATATCCAAAATTACATAATCATTGCAACATTGTGCGTACCAAAATACAAATCTCCAAAATTATACATCAATTGTTTAATACATACCAAAATAACAGTCAAAATCATTAAACTAAAATAACATTAAACTAAACTAAACTAATCTTCACCAGATTTCTTCTTCTTCTTCTTCTTCTTCTTCTTGCTTCCTTCACCAGAATCTCGCTTCCTCTTTACTGGCAACGAATATGTCGCCACAGGCTCCAAATCCCTAACCACTTTCTTCAGTACTTCCCTAGCTTCTTCCAAAGTCAACTCACCATCAAGTTTTCCATTCACCTCCTCTATGACCGTCCTACAAATCTTAAACACGTCTTGTTTGTCAGCCGCATTGTCCTCCTCAATCAATACTTCCAGATTTGCAGGTCTTGCCGGATTCCCTTCAATTGGTGGCCATAACTTCGGATGCGAAACACGATAAAACCATGCAATGTATCCGGGTACGGTTTCAAACCCATTTTTTGCTCTTGGCCCTCTCATTTCTTCAGTGACATAGTTCTCAACCATGTAGTTAGCAAATGCTTCACCAATTGTAAACCGATTCAGACCAGCTTTTGCAGATTCATCAGGGTGTCTGGGAATAGACTGGACATGTCCAAATTGCCTTAGGACACGCTCAGGCAAATAAGGACATATCATAGCACTTCCACACATAATCCAGCCACTGTACCAACAAATATCTTCAAAGGCCGAATATGTCGGTGATCCTCATACGGTCTAAACGTGACTTCGTCCACTTCCATCCTATCCAATGTCGTCCTATGCTCATCCGGATATTTATAACCTTTCATAGGCAAATATTTTGCGCAAATTGGATCCCGGTGCCTATACTTTTCACTAGCCCTTCCCCCTCCAAACCTTTTGAAATGGTCATAAATCCACGCCTAAAAACAACAAATTAATGGATAAATTAACAATAAATAAACCTTTTGAAATGCACAAAATGATTTAACAACTGCATAGATAAGATAATGAAGTCATTTTAAATAAATTAAATTTATATACCTGAAACATACAATTGTACCCTCCATGGTTTCCACATCTCGGCTTAGTTGCCTTCTCCAAGTAATTATACAAATATGTCAGCCCAGAAGCACCCCAGTTCCATGTGTTTACCAAGCTGAGGTCTAGCAAATATGTCAGGAATATGACATCCACATACTGCATACTTTTGTTGGTGAAAATGGTTCCACCAATCAAGTAGAGCAAAAATGCTCGTATGGTGCAATCCCTATAATTTTGCACAACTTCCTCCTATTCCCCTTCCTCTTCAGCTTTCAACGCTCGCCTCAAATTGGCAGCGTATATCTTCTCCAGCATGGGAAACCCGATATGTGCTCCTTTCATTTTCTTGAACTCTGCCCTACACTTAGCTCTAGGGAAGTTCAGATACTCTCGGCACATATCTTCACCTTCTTCCGTTGTGCACGACGTTCCAAGGTGGTTGAGCATTTTACCGGTGATGGGAATATGTAGCAAGCAGGAAACATCATCCAGAGTTATCGTAACTTCACCAATCGGCAGATGGAAAGTACCGGTCTCTGGTTGCCATCGCTCGGTAAAGGCCGTCAACAATCCCCAATCAAGATTATTGTAATTGGTCTTCAAAAGTGGTTGAAGTCCACTAGCCTTAACGACATCCCAAAACCAATTCAGGTTACTCTTCGGCAATGTAAACTCGTTTATCTTTTTTCCGTTGTTCATGCACCTCAAATATCTCGTTTTACACTGCACAAATTGAATGAAAATCAGAAATTAAGAAATTAAGAAATAATCACAAGTTTAACAAATTCAATGCAAATTAATTAAAATACGAATTTACCTCTCCTCTCCACAATGACGCAGCAACATGCTTTCCAAAACCCGGCAACAACGACAAGTCTGTTGGACCACCAGGGTAACTTGAAACTTTGCGCGTGGTGGGTTTCTTCCTTGTGTTGTTCTCGTATTTTTTTTCCGTTCTTTTTTTTGTGGTGGTTGTGGTTGCGGTTCTGCTTGTGCTTCTACTTGTTGCTCTTGCTCTTGCTCTTGCTCTTCCTCATCCTCTTCCTCTTCATCTCCAAAATCAAAAAAATCACTCAAATCGTCTTCATCTTCTTGCTGTTGCTCTTCCAATCCCGGTTCAGTTTCAACTTCCATTTGTTCTTCATTTTCATCTTGAGGCTCCTCCTCTTGAGCTTGAGCCGATCCAGCAACTACAACATTTTTTCCCTTAGCCCGACTTGGAATTTTATCGACATTCAAGTGTTCTCTACGGGCAGAGCCATGTGCTTTGCTTACCCTACCAGCTCTCGTTCGTCCAACTTCATCCGTCATTCCTATAACAAAATACACAACATTTTATATCAAAATTTATAAACCATTTTATCATTCGGGCATTTTATCAAACACTTGGTGGAAATAAATTAAACTACAAATCCAAACTGAAAATCCAGGCATTTTATCAAGCATTTTTACAACTACTTTATCATTCAGGCATTTTATCAAACAGTTGGAGCACATTAACCTAAATAGAAATCCAAACCCTATACATTAATTAAATTAACATTCCAATTTCGTGGAATCAACAGATTAATCATAACATGATCAAAATATAATCAAGAACACAATCAAAAGCAAGTAAATGAGATAGGTTAGTTAAAATTCTTACTTGTTCAAGTGAAACAATAAAAACCACGAAATTTCAATCCTCTAATTTGCGAATTCTAGTGATGGATGAGTTGTTGTGAACGAATTAAACCTTGTTGTTGTTGTTGACCTTCGAATTTGCGATTAGAACCCTAGAATCGCTCTTGGACTCTCTCAATTTTGTGTTTTGCATAAACTGATGAAGGTTTGTTCAAGGTACTGCTATATTACTAGCGTTCGGTAACTAAGTACCGAAATCCCGCGTGTTCAGCACGAAGCTACCGAAACCACGCGTGTTTGGTAGCTTTCTACCTAACGTATATATTTTTTAAATTTTTGCATCAAACTTGCTGTCGGACAGCGTATTTGTAGCCACTTAACATCACTTTGGTATCTAGGTACCGAAATTATACTATTATGGTAAAAAGGTACCGAAGTGCCCTGAGACTAAACTGAGGGTATTTTGGGATTTTTGGGGGGCCTGGGAGCAATGTTAGGGGCGAAAAAAGCAATTTTCATTGTCACGTACCAATATATTGGACCATTAACCACCTCCACTATCTTGAACAAAAATTAGTCCAATATTGAAATTTAAAATTGAAATTGAAATAACATAAAACAATGTCCCACATTGAGTTAGAGTTAGTTGCTTTAAATTGTTGCAACTTTTTATGTCTGTTTGAATAGGAGATGTATAGTGTTTTTATTCACTTCGAGGTACAATTTCTTGGATTCCACCTTTCTCTTTGGTTGCTATTCTTCTTGACAACGTGATTGGGGTTTGGCCTCTATGAAGTGAGGGTACGTACACAATTTATGAGGGGCTGTTAGAATAATAAACGGTAACAAAAGTTAAATAGAAAATGAAAGACAACAAATAAAGAATACCGTGGTTTGGTTATGCAGTTTAGCAAAGTATGTCTACATTTGAGACTACTGAGCAGTTGTAGTTTAGTATTATTGTTCGACCGAATTAGAGTTTCTAAATTACAAATCACATACATACAAAACTATGGTATACCGTAGAGGACGAAGCTTCCCGCACAAATTGGGTCTAAACTTTAAGCCCACGCAAATGGTAATGGGCGGCACAAATTGCCTCGCTCGGCTACCCCCGCCTCTTGCCCATCTTCTAGGTCTATGAGCCATAATGAACATGGGCAAACATGAATGCAAAGTTATATAATATAATAGTAATCATTTTCTTTTGATGCATAATAGTGGTAATCATTTGAGAAACCTATATGTATATTGTATTAATAAAGTACAGTATGAAAATATACAAAGTCATTAGGTTTAATCTAGTGCCGATGAATTTGGGTATTATGCATGATGTTCTAGATTCAGTCTTCTGCTTCGTTATAAACAAAATAAATAAATATGAAAATACATGTTTATTTGTGGACATAATTTGATCCGATTCTTCAATAAGATTTCCTATCAAGAGAACATAATTTGTCAACTTTTTTATTTTTAGAGTATTTGAAATCTAATATGTTGAATTGGTTGGATATTATACCCAGGTCCGTTTCTATGGTTTTGGTGGTCTGTGGGCGAGTTTATAATTTGGGCCTAATTATTATTGTCATATCAACAACCATCAAAAATAATTTACTTTAAAAGATTCCTCGGGTGATTGTATTTCCTCATTATTATAAATATAAACAATAATTAATAACAATATATTATTGTAAATATAAATTTAAAATATATTTAAATTTAAAATCTTCAAAAGATATTTAAGTATATTATTTTGAACACTTAAGAATTTTGGTATTTATGGTCCGTTTAAAATAACTTATTTATAAGCTTATACAAAACAACTTATACAAATAAATAGTTTTTATGTTAATTTATAAATTCTCACTAACAAAAATTGTATTTTTATAAGCTATTTTTTTCATAAACTACATTGACAAATTTATAATAATTAATACATAAAAATATATATATTTGCCCAAGCTCAAATATAAGTTTTCCAAATAGACCATTATTTATTTTATTTTTTGACATATATAATATTACTATACCATAAAAAAAATTATTTTGTCCCCCTAATTTTAAGGGACCTAGGACGATCGTCCTCTTCGTCCTCCCTCAGATACGGCACCGGTCATACCATAGTGTTGTAAATTATGCGCAATCTTTTTGTGGTTTTTATTTGAACCTTAAATTGTGTTGATATAAATTTCATGATTTGTGTTATATGGAAAGTTCGAAAATGTTATTTTTTTTTCAACAAAAGAAGTCTGCAATTGCATTTCACTTGACTTGATTAAAATCGCAAGATCGTAAAATTTAGAATGCCAAAAGTACGATTAATCTTTAAATTTTTTATTTTGGGCACTTGTGTCTTATATATATATATATATATATACATATTATTTATATTAATTTGAAGGAAAATATTAACCAGTACCCTTGAGATACAAGTTAAGAAACTTCCATGTACTATATTGAAGCTTATATAATCAATATTTGTATAATATTATTTTTAATATATAATTAAACTTTTTGGTATCCTTAACTTAAGAATACTCGAAATAAAAACAATCATATTGGAAATATTATTTTTAATATATAATTAATCTTTTTAGTATCTTTTTTTTTTCTTTTTGATAGGCATCTTTTTAGTATCCTTAACTTAAGACGACTTGAAATAAAAACAATCAAATTGGAACCAAGCATATGAAATTGTAACATTTATGCCATTGATCAAAATCTACTTTCTTCTTCTTATTTCTCTCTTTCTTCTTAGGCCCCTACTTCACTTCTTCACAAATGCATGTGGATTGGTACGAATTAATTAATGGCTCTCCAATGTTGGGGGAAACTGAAAGGACACCTCCATGCACAGCTCCAATTTCCTTACCTCATGACGAGCTCGAGATTCTCAATAAATTAAACTATATATATGCATTCATATGCATATGCATGTGACCAAGTGTATGTAATGATTCTAGTTCTAGGGGAAGAAACTTTGTTATGATAATGAATATGCTTTCTTATATACCCCCTGATAAATGTGTATGTGTCTGCATATATATTGCATGCATATGCTCGTCTCTTGTGTTCTACAAATATACAATTATATGGATCATTCAATTTGTACTATTGAAGTGACAACACAAAGTCCAAAATGATTAGTGTTGTGAATCAGAAGAAAATACCACACCAATAAATCTTTTAGTGTGTGGAGCAAACAAATAAGCAACCAAAATAACTTATGAGAATAAGCAATAATCACACAAAAGCTAAAAACAAGTAAAAGCGATAAAGAACACAAAGATTTGTTTACCCAATTCGGCTAATACCACATACTCCGAGGGAGAGAACTCTTCGTTCCACTATTTATAGAAAACTTGATTACAATAAGATTCACCACAAGAGTTACAAGAAATTAGAGCTTTCCTAATTTCTACCTTTTCCCGAATCTCTTCCCTTGACCAAGAGATTCAACCAATAAGTGTTTCCAAGGTGTTACAATGACTCTCCAACCGTAGAGATGATCCAAGAGAAACCCTCTAACACTTCAACCTTGTTGTTGGTGAAAACCCCTAAACTTCTCCACTTTCTCTCTCTAACGGCTGCAAAACGCAGCAGAAACACGTATATATAGCGCAATTGGTAGTGAGAATGGATTAAACACGTATTTGAACCCCATGGTACGTGGTTCGATTCCCACGGAAGGCAAAAACTCCACTAGAGAGCCCCCGGGCCCCATCTTGGCGATCCCGAAACTGCCACCTCACGATCTTCTCCACCCCCCTATCTAATGGAGTTTTTGCCTTTCGTGGGAATCGAACCATGTACCCTCGAAACCAATGCGATAATCGCCAATACTTCTCCACCGTTGGACACTTCCTCCACCGCCATCCTCCAATCGCCACAGAGTGTGCTCCAAATTTTAGATCAATTTTACAGAGTGTGGCCAACGAATCTATCGATTCATGGTGCTGATGAAGAAGACGAAACAGTGTTACCACCGCTAGAGCAACGACCACCACCACCTGTTCTGGCAGCATTTCGCAGTAGATTGTTGGGACGGAGCCAGAGATGGTTGTGGTTGGTTACGATGGTTTCCTCCACCACGATGACGAAACATTGTGATGAAAAACGGTTAAGAGAGAGAGAGAGAGGAGAAATATTTTGAGAAAAGGAAATTAATATATTTTTTTCTTTTTGATGTTTTTATATAAATGTGTATTTTATTTACTTTTTTGAGGAAATGTTATTTTTTTAATGGAAACTTTGTCATTCTAGAAGAAAAAAAAACGAATGGACCAACTAAAAAGTAATCATTAACTAGGAAAAATTTGTTTGCGCTTAAAGCATAACTAAATAACTACAAATTATCTAGGAAAATCATCTGCACCAATGTTTTGGTAGCTAATCTGATATTTTCTTGTAATTTTCATAGAAATGAAAAGACTAGTATTTGATAACAGCAGGTCTAACCAGCAAGAACTTTTGTTTTTTTAAATAAAATGCTAGACAGTGTCATCGGGCACTCTTTAACCATAAATAATATATCTTATGTTAAAAAATTCTAGGTTTAATTGCATATTTGGTCTCTTACGTTTATTTTAAGTTTCAAGTTGCTACTTTATGTTTATTTTGTTTTAAATTGGTCCCTTATGTTTTAAAAGTTTTAAGTTGGTTCTTCAAGTTTCTAAAATTTGAATTAGTTAGTCCTATAAAGATGATTAAATAGGGACTAACTAATTCAAATTTTCGAAACTTGAGGGACCAACTTGAAACGTTTAAAACATAAGAGACCAACTTGAAACTTTTAAACCACAAGGGACCAACTTGAAACTTAAAATAAACATAATGGACCAAATGTGCAATTAAGCCAAAATTCAAAATTCAAAATTCAAAATTTAGCCACTAAATTTGGTATAGTGGTGAGAGTTTGGGTAGGATCCTAGAGGTTATTCTAGATTTGATCAGATCTTTAGCTATATTGTAAACCAAAATAAAAAAAAAAAATTCTAAATTTTTGCGAAAAATATCCTTATAATATTATAAACATGAATAAAAAAAATCATTCAAAAAGATGAAATTACACAAGAGATGATTTAAAAGTATGAATCAAAAGTTGTGATAGAAAATATTTGAGATAGCAAAACAATGCTAAATTTTTTTATAGAAACTAAAAATAAACATTGAAACTTTTATAAGAACCAAAGTGAAAATGTGCACCTTGCTAACTTAAACCTTCATGTTTTTAGGTGGATCTAAGTTAGTAAATCCCTATATATATATATATATATGTGAATTTTTTTTTTTTATTGCAAAGAGGGGCTAAGCCCCTAACTAAATATTATTTCCAACATTCATAATGTTGACTTATGATTCACAATATATTTTGGGTGCTCTAGCAATATGATCCATGAATGTGTGGCTTGACTGCTACTGCCATAGTGTCAGTAGTAGGAGGGTCGATCCTTTGATAAGTCATTAGCCAAAATATCTCTGTTACTCTCTGTCTCAGGCATTTCCATGTCTTATTCAATAGTTAGATACATCACATAACACTTAATAATCATGCTGTCTACCCAGTTGCAGAAGAGTTTTTTAATTTATAGTAAGGTATATATGCAATACAGTTACAGTTTGGTCCTTAGGTTATAGGAGAATGTTAATGTGGGTCATTAAGGGCACATCTTACGAATACAAATGTGGTAAAAATTTATTACAACTTGTGTATTCATGAACTACTTGAACATTAAATACTTTGCATCATTTAATGCAAAAATTATACTTTTAGGTAGCTTAACATGTGTCATTAGGGCACATGTTAACATGACCCAATCTCTAAGTTTATTTGGTCCACTTTGCCAAGTTATAAACGTTACACATTTTGGTTTTGTAAGTTAGTGATGTTAGATACTTTGATATCTTAGATTATAGAAGTTAGACAATTTAGTCCTTAAATAGGAAACATTTGACAAACATAAAGTGTCTAGCTTTAAAATGACAAAAACTTAAAAGACCAGATGCTTAACAAAAAAACTGCCAATGACATTAACTGATCAATGCACTTTGAGAAAATATAGAGCATTAACAATATGCATTTTTTCCCCTATAGCCTAATACCCCATTTCTCAGTCTGGGTAAGAGGATCCAATGAGTTTGAATTTTAAAGCATTTGTGTAAAATGGGTGAAAATAACCTCAACTTGCCAAAACTAACAAAACATGGCAAAAGGAGATACCTTAAACCTCGTGTCTACTTTGCAACAGTATATAAATTTCTAACAATAAAAAGATTACATTTTGTTTGCTGTTCATTACTTTCCCTCATTCAAAAGCCTTCTCCCAATCATCTACAACTTCAGAGTCTTCTCTTGCATCCAAGTTTCCTCCATTTGCGCCGCCTGAAGAAGACTCCACCCTAGTTGAGACATCGCTGCTTTCAGTTTGTTTTCCAAAAGCTAAATTTTTCATGACGGTTGTCGGTGATGAACTCGAACACGATTCCTGGTTTAAAACATTCCAAGGATTCAATGAAGCAGGTATTGGCGCTTCTTTCTTCAAAACCGCCGATGGTTGAATATTTGCAGAACCACCGGTAGCCCATTGTTCATCACCCCATGAATCTTCTTTCCATCCTGGGTCGAGAACAACCGCCTTTTTCCATGGATTACTTCTCAGTGTTGACAGTCCTCCTCCATCTTTCGTACCTCCCCATGCATTGCTAACCGAAGACACCGCTGATGCTCCGGCATTCTGGACAAAAGAAACAGCACCCTGATAAACTGTTCCGTGATCCAATCTCCTCATCGCAGTTGCAGCTCGGGCAGGATCATGAAAAACAGCCAAAGCATTTTTGTCGTTCAACCAAACAAGCTCACATTCTCCGCCAAATCTCAAAACCAAGGCACTAATATCAGCGTCCCTTGGCAAGTCTGGAAACGAGACAACAAGCCTTGGGTCCATATCAACCAAGGGATCAAATGCAGTAGGAAGTGGTGCGTTTAAAGTTGTGGTACCCTTAACACCAAGCACACGAGCTGGGGCCTTAGATTTTTGAGTAACAGAAATTACGATAAATCGCTTTGGTTCCCAACCAGCAGCATTCACCGCAAGCTTCCATCTTTCAGCAATCAATCTCACGGCATCCCTTTTATCCTTTATCATAGGGCAAAAGACATGGAGCTTTAAACCATGTGTAGTTCCTTTGCTTTTCCCAAGTACTAATATTTTGCATCTCTCTTCAATAGCCAAAACCCACTTTGGATCACGTCTAAATGTGTCAGAAAGCAATTCAAAAGAAGAATTCTCACCGAAATGGAGAGCATCAAGACTTGGAGTGATGTCAAAGGCATCGGCAAGAACCCTTTTACGTTCCAACTTAGCACATTCCTCATCACACATCAGCTTTCTTTGTCCAAGGGGAACTTTTTGGCCGTTGGCATCAATCGATTGAAGTGGCACGGGCAATTTTTGAATAATGGAAGCTTCATAAATTGCATCAGCATTATAGTTACTATTGCTACCACCCACATCACAAGGAACATTAGCTGATATGCGGCCACAAGAGCAAGTAATTGTAACGGGGAACTCGCATCTTACATCAGGGCAAGACATGGTAGGGTGACATTGAGCCATACACATATGCCGGCAGCCACTCCTTGGAGCACCACATGTCTGCCCACATGGCGCTCGGTATCCTTTCACAAAATCAGGGAGAGTATCACAAGGTGGTGAGTGGCATGTTCTTCCACATGCATGTAAACCACATTGTCTAGTCCTTCCACAGGGATTATTACATCTAATATTATTTGAGCCACAAGGTATATTCCTAAGAATGACATGGCCACCGACACATTCTTTCGACACGGGTACTGAACAAGGAGGGCAATCTCCAAAATGGCAACTATGAGAGCCCAAATGACCACATGGCTGAGGAACTGAACATGGAAGTTGACATAAGGGAGGCATTGTACCACAAGGTAGGGGAGGAGGAATTGAAGTCCTACCACAAGCACATGTTAAATCGGTGAAGATTGTTTCAAGACACGGTGGGCAATGACCACTGTGACACAACGTTTCGCATACATGCTGGCCACATCTCAGCTTCTTTCCACAAAGCATGGAACAAAAGTGAGGATCCCAATCCGCAATAGTCATGTCCTTATTTGGACCAGACAATGGACAACATTTTTCGCTACATCGATGCTTTCCACAATTCTTCTTTGCCCCACACGGCTTTTCACAAGTAAATTTCTGATTCTCCGTTATTGTTTTATAGCATTCAACAGTTCGCGAAGTTGAGCCACAACGGCATTTCTGTGAAATTAGGACCTGACACGGTGGACATTCCCCAACATGGCATGGCTCCTTACAAGCATGTATCCCACAAGGAAGCAGCTTGTCACATACTTGTGAGCACGTAGGTATCGGATCCACACAACTCTTCCGTTCGTCCTCCAACTTCGTTTTTCCACAACAGCATGTCTTAACCCGGCTTGGTAAAAATTCACATTCACCACAGCCGCCTGGATGACAAACATCACGGCAGATATGATTACCGCAACTAAGTTCCTTTCCACAATTAGAACCACAAGAAAAAACTCCATCTTCTACTTTAAATTCACCTTTCGTTGCCATCTCTCCACAAAAAATAACCTGCATCATTTTACTGCAAAAGCAAGAGGCATCGATTAGCACCTGACAAGGATCACAAGGACCCACATGGCAAGCATTTTCACAGCGATGTCGTCCACAATTAAGAAGCTTATCACAGCGCTGACCACAAGTAAGATCAGACTGCCGATCAGAGCAACGGGTGGCAATTCTTTTCTTTCCACAAGGACACAAACGAGGAGGGGCAAATGCTTTACACGGAGGACATGGACCAGGATGGCATTGCAAGACACAAGCATGAGGACAAAGCTGATCCTTTATCCCTTCAGCAGACAACACCTCCTTCTCAAGAGGCTTCCCACACGGTTCACCACACGAATGAGGTGTCAGATACAAATCATGTGGAGGGTCTGTCCTCTTCCCACAAAAGCAAACATATTTAATATCCCTTGAAGACGTATGCTGCACAAACTGACAACCAGGACACCGCCAATTAAACCCTAGATTCTTCTCCGCCGATAAATCAACCGAGGTAGGAGCACGAGCCCACTTCTTTATACAATTAAGGTGAAAGATAGAGTAGCAGCTGGAGCAAGACCAAATAGGCGCAGACCTACGAACCATATCATAGCAAATCATGCACTCAACTGTACCTCTTGTGAGCTTCTCCTGAATCTCTTGCACCAATTGAGGCAAACTAGAGTCCCTCGATCCGTATTCCCTCCCGGCTGTATTACCACTCCTCCCTTTATCCCTTTCCACCCGATGAGCAACATGTTCCCTTTCCACCCGATGAGCAACATTTTCCCTTTCCACCCGATGAGCTACATTTTCCCTTTCCACTTGATGAGCAACATGTTCCCTTTCAACCCTATGAGCAACATGTTCCCTTTCTGCCCGATGACCAACATGTTCCCTTTCAACACGAGCGACATGTTCCCTTTCCACACGATGAGTAACATGATGATTTCTTCTATGCCTAGCCAACGGAGTAACAACAGATCCTTGATTGGATGAACCACTATCACCATTAGTGTTCTTCTGACGAGAGTGCAAACTTGTAGGGTCGACAACAGCTGTGGTGGCGGTGGCAGTGGTTGTGGGAGCAGTGGTGGAGGTGGTGGCAGCAGTGGTGGGTGATGCTCCAGTTCCTTTCGGAACCCATTCTTGACGAGGAGCACGTTGTGGTGGGAACCTTGATCCCCCTTCCCTCCTCTCTTTTCGTATCTGCAAGCTCATTCCTTTCGAATGTTCCTTCTGCACCCAAAATTCAAACTATTAACAATAATCTAAATCGAAAACTCAAAATCTCAGTTACAAAACTACACATAAACAATAAAATCAACAACAAAACCACAATATTTAATCACCATTCAATTCTTCCCAAACCTAAAATTCAAAACTATAACAATAAGTTCAATCCACAATTCAAACATTCAGAATCTCAGACACAAATGCGCGCGCGCACACACACACAACAAAACAATAATTTTCAATTGACCCTCAATTCTTCCATAACCCAAAATCCAAAACTATAACAATACGTTCTAATCAACAATTCATACACTCAAGGAATCTCGGACACACACACACACACACATAACAAAATAAAACCACAACATTCAACTTACCCCACAATTCATCTTACACCTAGTTTTCAAAACTATAACAATAAGTTCAATCAACAATTCAAAACACTCAATTAATCTTATAAAATCACAATATTCAACTACCCCTCAATTTTGATTTTTGTTTCCTATCAATTCTTTTAAAAACTATATCAATAAGTTCAATCAACAATTCAACACAAACAACAAAAGCAACAAAACTACAACAAATAGTTAAATCAACAAAGCCACAAAATTTAACTACCCCTCAATTCCTCATTAAGTAAGAACAAAAAACCTAGAAACAAAAATACAAAAAGATCAAATTTTTCAATTCCAGATTACATATTATAACTTGATTACAACTTTCAAATGAAAAAACAAAAAACCCTAATAACAGCAACGCAACTACAACCTTAACCATCTTTATTCATTCATTTATTGATCAAAAATTTCATTTTTATTTTATTGATAATAACAAACGACGAAAGCAATATTGAGAAAGAGAAAATGAGTGAAATACCTGACCAGAAGAGGAACAGAATTCAGGAACAGCACTTCGAGAAATGCTTAGATTGTTATTGAAGCTGTGTCTGAATTTTTCTGAGATTTGTTTTTTGTTTGGTGAATGAGTTTTTGATATATTTTTTTTTTTGTTCCTTTATTTATATTTGTGTCTCACGAGAGTTTTATGGGGTCGGTTCAATAAAACCAGGGTAAAAGATAAAAAGAATTTTATCTTTTTTTTTCCTTGTAATTTTGATGTTCATGAAAAAAATTATTTTTGATCTCATTTAATGAAAATTTTTGATATGAGTAGTCAAAATAATTTTCAAATAGTTTCATAGAAATATATTTGGTTCCTTAATTTTTCTTTCTATCGGAAGAACGTGACGCGATAAGGTAAGTATCATAAAATTTGCAAAAGTATTTTAAAAGGTACGGTATCATCATTAATGTTAGTTGTCATGTATTATATCATCATTATTATTAATAATATATTATAAGTTTGGTAGAGGCTCGAGTCACTCGCTTTCTCATATTAACTTTGTTGATAATCTTGTTCTTATTGCAGAAGCTACCTCTAACTAAGTCATCCTTATTCGTGAGGTACTAGATGAATTTTGTTACCACTTTGGTCAAAAAATTAACCTGCAAAAATCAAAACTATTCTTCTCTAAAAATACTAATTTTGACCTTACTACTAGTTTGAGTGACATGATATTGAAGAAACTATGGACGTTGGGTATTATTTCGGAGCACCTATGATTCACCAAAAGATTTCTAAGCATTCGTTTAGTTTCATAATTGATAAGATGGAGATAAAATTATCTGAATGGAAAGCAAATTCTTTTTCTTTTGCAAGTCGAATCTTGCTCAATCTTCTTTGGTCAATATTCCGGAATATATCATGCAAGTTTGTTCCATCCATGTATCCATTTGTGAAGAGGCTGAGAGATTATGCAGGAATTTTATTTGGGGATCTACATCGGAGCAAAAGGAGTGTCATATAATTTCTTGGAGTAAGATTTGTCTACCTAAAGAGCAAGGGGGTATTGGATTTAAAAACATGCGCATTTGAAACCAAGTGTATATGTTAAAACTAGACTGGAACCTTGTTGTTAACCCTGACAAGCTTTGGGTAAGGGTGGTGAAAGTTAAGTATACTTGTGGTCCTCATGCTCTCCCTGCTATACACTTGAGGCATCGTTGTTCAAACATTTGGACAGCTATTTGCCATGTTTGGGAAGATGTTGAAACTAATATATCTTGGTCCATTCAAAATTGAAAAAATATTAGGTTTTGAAATGATAGGTGGATCAATAATATTGCTCCTCTTAGTACCAATTTTGTTAATAGTATTTCATTTGGTCAGATAAACTTCCCCGTGTGTTTTTATGCAGAGGACCCTGAATGGAAATGGAAAGTCCTTGTTATTTTGAATGTGTATTATTTGTTTGGGTTGACCTAATTTTCTTTTGCTTACAAAAATAAGAAATAAATACTTTAAAAGATTTATACTCCCTTTATAAAAAGTTTTGACATCAAGTTTCAAATCATTATTGTATTGGCGAGACATAAGATGAGTAGAGGTGGAAAGAGGTCAGGTTGGCCTACATAAGCCTACGGCCTAGCCTACATAGGCTCAGACCAGTTCAACTTATTTCTTTAAATAGAGCAGATCGAGGCTTTTTTATAGGCCTATTTAGCTAAAAAGGTCAGACTCCAGGCCAATAAAAAAGCCTATTAAGCCTACTAGGCCGGCCTATTTAAGTAAATATGAATAATATTTTTACATCTATTGTTATTATATATTAAAATTTGTACTTTGATTAAATTATAAATCTACTAAGTTTTTCAGTAATTCAAGTTTATGTGAAATAGGCTTTTAAACAGGCTAATATGATATGACAGACTTTCAAAAGGCCAGACTCAGGCCTAAAAAATAAGCCTATGATAGGCTACAAGCCAGGCTCAGGCCTTTAATTTTTTGACAGGCCAGACTCAGACTTGACAAAGTCTAGCTCTGCTTAGTCTATTTCCACCTCTAATGATGAGTTACAAAATGATTAATTTTTATGGAGATCATTTCATATCTAAGTATATTTGCAATATCCATCTACATACAAATGTGACAAATTAAAATACACATTTATAACTATTATTAGTCGGTTCAGTTAAATTATTATATTATTATTATACTATTATTAATTATAAGAAAACGTGGGAACCAAGTTGGTTAGGAATAAGTGGACGAGAGAAAAATTAATTATCACTCGCTCGGTATCAAATTTTTGGTCTTTTATACTTACATTAAGAAATAATAAATATTGATAGATTAAGTCATTTTCATCTTTATTTTATTAAGAAAGATCACAAATCATTTAATAAATATTTGGCTTAATTGCAGTTTTGATCCCCTGTTTTCACCATTTTGCAGTTTTGGTCCCATGTTTTAAAATTCGACAGTTTTGGTCCTCCAAACCCATATTTTGTCTAAAATATGGTGATAAAACATGTTTTGAATCAATTTTTTGAAGGATTTTTCTTACAATTTCATCGATCTTGGTATTTTCTTATCATCATATCACATACCATATCGTTTAAAATATATCACATCATCAATTTATAGTAAAAGATTACAATAGAGGACCAAAATTGTCGAATTTTAAAATAAGGAGATCAAAATTGCAAATTGAAGAAAATAGGGGGACTAAAACTGCAATTAAGCCTAAATATTTTTAATTTTTATAAGGGTTAAATGGTAAAACATCAGTAATTTTACCTTAATCTTTTAAAAGAAGCAAAGTTTTTGGATAAAAATATAAAATTAAAATGACAAAGATTTAAAAGATTTAGAACAGTACTATATTATTATAAACTTGGGGACCAAGTTTAACCCTTTATGAAGAAAAATAGAAACATTTTGTACCATTTATGTAACATTTTGTCGCAGAGTTTGTGTGTTTTACGCCGAAGGTGTGTTTTACCCCGAACTGTGTTAACAAATAACATTTGTTGTTTATTTTTATGCAACGTATTTTATTAGTTCAGTAGGTCCAGTGTAGGTCTGAATGTTATAACATTAGGATCAAAATTTTATCCTATATTCGAGTGTTGAAAGATTGTGCCTTACATTGAGACTTCTCGCGCCAGAATTTCACATTTCATATTTGAGTATATTTTCAATATTTTTTTGACTTAATATAGTTTCAATATCTATCTACATACAAATGTGACAAATTATAATACACATATATAACTATTAGTCGGTTCAGTTAAATTGTTATAGTCTGTTCATTTAAATTATTAGTATATATTATGTTATTATTATACTATTATTAATTATAAGAAAACTTGGAAACCAAGTTGGTTAGGAATAATGTGTCCAAAAAAAGTTGGTTAGGAATAAGTGGACGAGAGAAAAAATTAACACTACTAGAAATTTACTGTTTTGCTATTATAAGGATACAAATGATAAAACATCATTAATTTTACCTTAATTTTTTAAAGAATCAAAATTTTGAGATAAAAATATAAAGTTAAAAAACCAAAGATTTAAAAGATTTAGAAGAGATGAAGAATATTAATATAAACTTGGGCACCAAGTTTAGCCCTTTATGAAAAAAAATAGAAACATTTTGTACCACTCTACCATTTCCTTTCCATTTCAAGAACCGTGCAGCTTCCACTCTCCCATTAAAATCATTTTATTTTTTCTCTTTCTTTAATTTGTTCTTGAGAGAGAAAGAATGTTGGTACTTGAGCCATGAAGAGAAACATGGAAATTTAAGAGTTTGAGGAAACTCCCAAGAGAAGAAGTGATTGTACTTAAGTTTGGTATGCAAAATGAAAGGTTTTTAAAACTCAAATGACATGTAAGTGTAATTCTAGTCTCTTTGGTATCTAACAAGTGTTCTTTAGTGTTTTTAATTAAGCTAGGAACAATTGAGTTTTTAGATCAAATATCACGTTTTTATTTTGATAAACACAAAAGCTTCAGGATCAGTCTCAGATCGCTCTCTGGACCTTTGCACAACATCCATTGATTCACACAATCAATGCAAAGACATTTATGAATAAGTCAACCATGTACAAGACAAATGAACACTTTTATCTTGGGCTTAACTCACAAGATCTCTACAGTCCAAGAGTTCATTTAAGGCAAGAAATTTCTCAGGAATAGAGAACTTACTATTTTTACCAAGTTTAATGTTCAATCATGTGATAAAGCCAAAATGACACAAGGATATCTTCTCTCACATGTTATGACTGTCATTAGCTGTTTTCAAATGGAAAATAGACAGCACACTTATATCTATGACATAATGGTACTTGCAAAAGAATAAAGAAAGATCATTCTCCAAAGGGGCCACATCTCTCTCTATGACATTTATACTTGCAACAAGGACCTTTTGAGACAACAAGTACTGTCTACTACTGCAGTACTTATCCATTACAGCTGGCCTTGGTGTTTATCAGCTCATCTACACAAAAGAACTTTGTTCATTCACGCCCAGTTCCTGGAGAACGATCTCAGACCAATGCTGGAAAGAGAAAACACTTCCTTGGAGAGACACCAGCTCACATACAGCTGTTTAAAGTTTACCCAAAAGCTGCACAACAGTCTTAATTGTTTAATAAGCAACATACAACAGCAATACAACTCAACAACAGCTCACCATACGCTCCTCTTTCAAAAGTCAGAAGAAGAAACTTTGGAGATCAATCTCAGAGGGATCAGTTTTCTTCAAATATCATGAGCTGTCAAAATGCAAAGCTACTAGCCGTTATTTTCAAGCTTCTAACGGACATACTTCGTGGCCAAGACTCCCTGATCATCATTCATCTATAAATAGAGGTCTTTGGCAACATTGAAGAGCAAGAGTTTTCACTACAACATTTCAACACTTGTCTTTGTGATACAAGTTTTATCAAGAGCTATTCTTTATCTCTCTTACTCAGATCTGTAATTTAATTATCTAGGATCAGATTATCCATTGAGTGAACTGAGAGTTTTCATCCATCGTCAAAGCTTCTCAAAAGTGTATTGAGTGAATAGGCTTTGATAACCAATCTTTCATCATTGTAACCTTGGCTCAAGTTAGTACGTAACTACTAATTGAGTGACACCTTCATAGTCAGTTTGACTTAGGTAGATTAAGCTTGTAGGGCTTAGAAGTTTTTTGGTCTTGGATCTAGATCAAAAGGAAGTGTAAGTTGAGATCATTAGCATCTCTTAGTGGACAATCTCACAAGGAGTGTGGGGACTGGACTAGCCCAAGTTTTTGGGTGAACCAGGATAAATTGTTTGTGTGCTTTCTCCTCTCTTTACTCTGATTTACTTTATGCAAACACTTATCACACAAATCACAAGATATCATTTTTATATACTGTCAGAGAGTGTTGGGAGAACGTTCTCCAGTCTGCAACATATTTTGAATACTTGATTTAACTAACAATCTAAGAATACTTGTTGAGTATATTGTTTGTGATAATTTTTATAGGTAATATTTTAAAGGTTCACAATTCAAACCCCCCCTTTCTTGTGAAAAAATTTGCTACTTCAATATCCCTATACTATTTCAAATCCAAAGATGAGAACAATAACAACAAGGATAACATCAATATTGATTTGCAACTAAAACCTTATATAACACCATGGTTAATAGAAACACATACTAATAGAGAATTTACATCTAATCCCAACAAAAGAGAGATTAGCTATTCATTTTCATGACAACTTTACAAACGATTAAGAAGAAAAGAGATGAACAAACATATTAATGATGATTCCTCAACTATTGTTGTGCATCCACCTCAAAATCCCCTTGAATCTGCCTCCTAGGTCTCTCCTGAACGTTTTTAGTGTTTTAGAATGGAATCCCCTTTGAATCTAGTTCAACTGATGTCTATTTATATCAGTCCTAAAAACAGAGTCTTGCTAAGCTATAGGACCTTTCTTCATCCATGGGTTTGCTGACACGTGGCATCTGGACTTAAACCGCCCCTCTAGATGCATTCTCGCTCAGCCAGACCGTGGCGAGAGCTTCCTGGGACCCTCTCGCTGCATTCTGTTTGTCCTCAAACAAAAGTCATAAATAACTCTCAAAGCATGGTTCAAACATCATTAGTACATAATTCATTCAAGTTTTGCAATCAATCAAAAACTTTAAACTTAAATTCTTTTGCATGATTCAATGTATTGCAAGCTCAAAATCAATCCTTCATAATCATCAAAGAATCAAAGCATGAATTTGAAATAGTCTCTAAACTCAAGTAAGATTTCAAGCTTTCCAAATCAACAAAATAATTAACTAGAATCACAATTCTCAACTCAAGGGTCTAGTGTTTCTCTCAATCCAAACAATGTGTTCACAACAAATCAATTCAAACATACATCTCAACAAAATCACAAGACATGTTATCAATCATGGATCACTAAGGTCTTTCTTAAGTTTGTAATGGGACTAGGCTACAAAAAATCATTGTTTTTATTGAATTCAAAAAACCTTAAGATAAGAGAGCATATTTCTTGAGCATGTTCATTACATAAGTTATTCACCCTCTTTCATTTTCCCCATTCTTTACTTTTGGTGATTCTTTTGTTTTGACACAATTTCTATTCATTTCTTTTTCTTTTGTAACACATTTTCTTTGATTTTCAATTGTGTGTCAAATGACTTTCAATGTTTTTCTTTTTCAATCACCATCTTCAACCTCTCACATTTTTCAACTACTTATTTTTTTCAAACAAATAACTTCTTTCTCCCCAACTTGTTTTCAACCCTACTTAAACTCAATGCTCAATCATCCTAAGACAAGGGTTAAGTCATTGTTTTTCTTTATTGTGGTTCAAGGGTTCAAATTCAAACAAAATTTCAATTTTTTTGGCTCAAGGGGGGTAGCAAAGGATCACATCATCTCACAAGGTAGGTTATTTTGGCTTAAGTAGTTATCACTCAAAAAGAAACAAGGCCTTGATCATTTCCATGACTTCAAACACATAAAGTAATAGCAAGATTCAGTTAAAATCAACAGAGTTAAACACAATTGTCGGCTCTCACATATATAAACAATGGAAGGTTCACACAATCTCACCCGGCTAGGTCAATGTGATTCATAATCAATTAATCATGTTAAGAAGGAACGAATGAAATCAAATTGAATAAAGCTACTTAGTTCAAATTCATCCTATCATTCAAAGGTAATCAGAAAGATTTGACCTCAGCTATAGCAATTGAAAAATTCGTTCTAATCATGCCTTTGAATTTGATTGATCACAAACCTATACTTTTCAATTCATATGCACATTTAGCAATCACAAAAGTGTAGGTGAAGGAATTGGTTACTCATATGGTAAATCATATGGGAAACAAAATTCCTATATTTGCTTGAATAATACTCCTAATAATCTTTATTCAACCTTTGTGCCTGCGAAAAACAAAGGCAAAGCTGTGGTTATTTCAGACTCTGAGGGTATCTCTGGAATCAGCAAAACAAGCTCTGAAGTCACTTCAGAGGTTGTTTCTCAGAACTCCAAAGAAAGCAACTCTGGACCTAAGCATTCAGAACCTGAGACTGTCAAGTCTAAGACTCTGAAAACTTTTGGGACTCAGAAGCTCATCCAATCAGAGTCTAAAACAAACCAAGCTAATGATAAATAATCAACATAAGACTCTGGTAAGCAAAACTAATCCTAGATCAGAAGAGCAACCTAAGTCTTAAAATGATTATCAATCAAAGTCTCAATTTCAAAATCAATGGACTAAGAAGGTCAATTTTCAAAGACCAAACTTTCAAAAGAAATTTTTTAAGAATCCACAAAGTTTTTCACAGAGGCAAGGAAGAACTAAAGATTATAGAACTAACCAAACTGGACCCAGAAAGCAATGGGTACCAAAATGTAAAATTGTCTACCATTCAGATCTTCCTTGTAGGAAAAACCATTTCAAATCAGATGAATGGAGGCTAGTGATCAGCTGTGGAAGGAAAGCCTATGTTCCCGAACATTACTTTACTTCCAAAGCTGCTGAAGTGGACAAAGCTAATGAATATTGGAGAGAACTTCACAATGAATGTGAAGGGTATTATTACAATGATTGACCTTGTTTATTCTACAGCTATCCAGACTGAAAGAAAATGGTAATCAATCTTGGTATCTGGATAGTGGATGTTCAAGGCACATGACTGGTAATAAGAAATTGTTCACATCTTTATCTCTTGAAGATGGTGAAACAATTGGTTTTGGAGATAACCAAAAAGGCAAGATCAAAGGTACAGGTATTGTAGGTAACTCCTCCCTTTTAATTAATAATGTATGGTTTGTAGATGGACTCAAACACAACCTATTTAGCATCAGTCAATTTTGTGACAATGAGTTTGTGGTTAATTTTGATAAAGGGTCATGTACTGTAATTAGAGAATCTGACAAGTCCATAGTGTTTAAAGGAAAGAGAATAGGCAATGTGTTTAAAATAAACCTTTCTGATTTGGCAGACCAAGAGGTCAAATGCTTGCTAACTCTGAGTGAAGAGAAGTGGGTACGGCATAAAAGGTTAGGTCATGCTAACTGGAGGTTAATCTCTAAGCTTAGCAAACTTGACCTTGTCAGAGGCCTACCTAAGCTTCACTATCACTCAGATGCTCTTTGTGGATCCTGCCAAAAAGGAAAGTGTGTGAAAACTTCTTTTAAACCTAAACATGTTGTTTCTACCTCTAGGTCCTTAGAGCTGCTTCACATTGATTTGTTTGGTCCTGTAAGCACAGCCTCAATCAATGGGAAGAAATATGGACTAGTCATTGTTGATGATTACAGTAGATGGACTTGGGTTAAATTTCTCAGAAATAAGGATGATGCATATGATGTCTTTAGTAGTTTCTGCACACAGATACAAAAAGAAAAAGGTTTACACATTTTAAAAGTTAGAAGTTGTCGCGGTGATTTTTGGATATCGAGTTATTAATTAACTTCGAATCGCAATTTAATGTTCCACCACCGATCTTTAATTTATCCGAGGGAAAGGGAAAAAGTTCGAAAAAACCCTATTTAGAGAACAAGGTTCGGGGGTTGGTTATACGAAGGGTAGGTATTAGCACCCTAAGTATCTATAGTACTCTATAGGAACCTCTTGTTTTTATTTCTAACTTTGCGCTTTATTTTTAATTGCATGTAAAAATGTATAAGTATGAGGAATTAAAGTAGTGATGAAAAAGGTTTAAAGTGATGGAAAAAGAAAAATGTTTTTGTTGATTTTATTGATTGGAGAGACGAGCCTCATGCCTACGTACCCGAGGGATCAAACCACCGTAGTTCGGGGTAAAAAGCCGAGTAAATTTGTTTGTTTTGAGTTTAAGGTTTTGAAAATGGTTTTAAAGACCAAAAAAGCCAAAAGTGGCAAAATGTGAGTTTGATTGATGTTAATTTGTGAAGAAAGTCTATATGGTTAAATTGATTGAAGTTTGATTATGAAAACAAGACGCGGACACTTGGTTTAAAATCCAAGGTTTTAGGCGAGAAAAGGGGACACTTGGGTTAAAATCCAAGGTTTTAGCGATAAAATAAGCCATTGGTTTAAAGTCCAAGGCACTTGGTTTAAAATCCAAGTTCGCGATAAAAAAAGACACTTGGGTTAAAATCCAAGGTTTTCACGATAAAAAGACGCCGTTGGTTTAAATTCCAAGGCACTTGGTTTAAAATCCAAGTTCGCGGTAAAAAAAAAAAAAAAACACTTGGGTTAAAATCCAAGGTTTTCACGATAAAAGACGCCGTTGGTTTAAAGTCCAAGGCACTTCGTTTAAAATCCAAGTTTTGCGATAAAAATACTCTTGGGTTAAAATCCAAGGTTTTCGCGGTAAAAAGAAACGTTTGGTTTAAAGTCCAAAGTTTGAAAAATGCATGATGACAAGATATTTTTGATGCTTTTTGATGTTTGAAAATGAATTGTTTTGACTTTTTTGAAGGAGGTGTTGACCTCATTTTTTGAGAATAAAGTGACTAACTATTTTGATTGGAATGTTGGGTTAAAATTAAAAGGTAGCGTGAATAAATAATACTAACGTCGCAATAAGCAAAATAAGCGCGAAGACAATCCGTAATGATATTTTGATCAAAACGGTGTCTTTTCCCTCGGAATTAAATATGCTAACATTTTTTGCGGAAAGCGATAAATAAATATGCATGAGATGCAATTTTTTCATTTATAGTGTACATTTGTTCCTAATTACATTCTAAGGTATTTGCAAAAAATAAACATGAAATGAATGCAAGATGATGCTATGCAATTTATTTAAATTTACATCAAATCCTAAAAATACAATCTAATGTAAAAAATAAAAAAAACAGAAGGGGGTGCAAATAACAATAAAAACAGAAAGGGGGTGCAAACAGCAACTCTGGGCCCAAGCCCAGCTGGGGGGCGTGGCCCAGAGGGGGGTGTGTAAAGAAATTAACGAAAAAGGAATCACAGCCGTCTGATTGATCAGACGGCTTTGGATTTAATCACAGATAAAAGAGATCAGGAACATACGATTACGAACAGAAAGACAAAAGCGCGCAGGTGCACCATAACACCGTGCACCTGCGCGCACAGGATCATAAGCAGGGTATAAATTGAAAAACCCTAAAATGAAAACACAAAATCAGAACACGTTTTTCTCTTCTTCTCCGCCGCTAGGTTCTTCTCCCAACCTTCTTCTCTTCGATTCTCTCTCAAAAAATCTCCAAAACTCCATTGCTTCTCAAAAAGAACTCTCGATCTCTTCTCTTCTCTCGGATTCGATCTCTTCTCTCGGATTCGATC
Source organism: Trifolium subterraneum (assembly GCA_951799995.1). Taxonomy (NCBI): domain Eukaryota; kingdom Viridiplantae; phylum Streptophyta; class Magnoliopsida; order Fabales; family Fabaceae; genus Trifolium; species Trifolium subterraneum. Next base: position 2,267,717 of record OX637465.1, on the reverse strand, counting down.
TCTTTGCTGTGTTTGTTTTTGATTTCGATTTGATACGTTTTGGGTTCGGTTTGTGATTTTGAAGGTTCGGATCTGTTTTGGTTTGGATTTTGTTTCTGATTCTGGGATTTGGATTGGATTGGATTAACGAAGATGGTGATGATGATTTGAGTTCTCTGTATTTTTTTGTTTTTTCGTTTTTTCTGGGTTTTGGTTGATTCTGTTTCTGGATTTTATTGACTGATGATGATTTGGTTTTGATGAGGATTTCCTGGGTTTGATTATGATGGATGATAATATGCGGATTCTGGGTTGATAGATGATGATTCTGTGAATTTGTTTTTGATTATTTGATTTTTCTTTTTGTTCTGTTTTTGTGATTTTTGTTTGAAGAAGATGAAGCTGCGGCTGTGATTATTCCCTCTGGGAACTGTGCAATTAATGAGCTATTTGTACTGTGTCAGACCTAAGGTTTGGCAGATGAATTTTTCCCCATTTGGACAAAAATGCCCCTTTGGGCTTGGATTGGACAAAAACACCTGAGTTGGACCCAAAAATAAAAAACTGAAAAAAAGACACCACAAATAAAAAACGAAAATAATAATAATAAAAAAAAATGACTTAAAAAAATGAAATGAAAAACTAAATTAAATAATGAAATAATAATAAAAAAAGAAGAAAATAAAAAATAAAAAAAGAAATCAAATAAATGAGGTATTTTAAAATACCTCTCTGCCGAAATTTCGTCAGAAACGACAAAGAAAAATCCGTCTTAAAAAGACGCATAAAAGCGATCGGTCAAAAAATGGGGTATGACAGAAGTGATCATGGTGGTGAGTTTGAAAATGAAATGTTTGAAAATTTTTGTGAAAAATATGGCATCTTACATGAGTTTTCTTCTCCTAGAACTCCACAGCAAAATGGAGTTGTAGAGAGGAAAAATAGAACTCTGCAAGAAATGGCCAGAACCATGATGCATGAAACTAACATTGCCAAGTATATGTGGGCAGAGGCTGTAAACACAGCTTGTTATGTTCAAAATAGAATCTATATTAGACCTATTTTGAATAAAACAACATATGAACTATTTAAGGGAAAGAAACCTAGTGTATCTTATTTTCATCAATTTGGTTGTACATGTTACATTCTGAATACAAAAGTTCATCTAAAGAAATTTGATGCTAAAGCTTATAAGGTTATCTTTATTGGATACTCTGAATGCTCAAAAACATACAGAGTGTATAATTCTGAAACTCACTTAGTGGAAGAAAGTATGCACATAAAATTTGATGACAAGCAGTCTGACAAAGCGTCAGAGCTAGTTGAGAATTTTTCAGATCTACAACTATCAGATGATGAAGAATCAGAACCTGAAGGAACATCAGAACCATCTCAACCAACTTCTGAAGAAACGAATTCAACTCCTAAAACTTTGGACTCTGAAGATCACTTAGCATCAGAAATTATTAGAAGCAATCCAAGCAGAGTTGAACAACCAAAGCATTCTTTCAAATACAAATCCTCACATCCAGAAGAGCTAATCTTGGGTAACAAGGACAGTCCAAGGAAAACCAGATCAAGCTTCAGAAATGAAGACTCATTGATTGGATTGATCTCCTTAGTAGAACCAAGTTCAACTGATGAAGCACTAGCTGATGATGCATGGATTGTAGCAATGCAAGAAGAGCTAAATCAATTTGAAAGAAATGAAGTATGGAGCTTAGTACCCAAACCTTCTAAGAAGAACATTATTGGAACAAAATGGGTCTACAGAAACAAGTTAAATGAACAAGGAGAAGTTGTTCGTAATAAAGCAAGACTAGTAGCTCAAGGGTATAGTCAACAAGAGGGGATTGACTACACTGAAACATTTGCTCCAGTTGCTAGACTTGAGGCTATTAGATTACATCTTTCCTATGCTACTCATCATAATATAATTTTATATCAAATGGATGCAAAAGTGCATTCTTAAATGGTTACATTTCTGAAGAAGTATATGTCAAACAACCTCCTAGTTTTGAGGATGCTTCACATCCTGACCATGTTTTTAAGCTAAAGAAATTACTCTATGGTCTGAAACAAGCTCCCAGAGCTTGGTATGAAAGGCTGAGCAATTTCTTAGTTGAAAAAGGTTTTCAAAAAGGCAAGTTGACAATACTCTCTTTAGTAAAACATTTAAGAATGACATTTTAATTATTCAAATATATGTTGATGATATTATTTTTGGATCTGCTAATCCATCTTTGTGCAAGGAATTTTCTAAGATTATGCAGGAAGAATTTGAGATGAGCATGATGGGAGAGCTAAAATTCTTTCTAGGAATTCAAATCAATCAAAACAAAGATGGAACCTACATTCATCAGACCAAGTATACAAAGGAGCTGCTGAAGAAATTCAACATGGAGGACTGCAAACCAATGACAACCCCAATGCATCCAACAAGCAGTCTCAGCAAAGATGATTCAGAAGGCAAAGTAGATCAGAAGCTATACAGAGGTATAATAGGTTCTTTACTTTACCTAACTGCATCAAGACCTGATATTTTATTCAGTGTCTGTTTGTGTGCTAGATTCCAATCAGATCCTAGAGAATCTCATTTTACTACTGTAAAGAGAATCTTTAGATATCTGAAGGGAACCACAAATCTTGGATTATTTTATAAGAAAACAATTGATTATAAGTTGATAGGATTCTGTGATGCTGACTTTGCTGGAGACAAGATAGAGAGGAAATCCACAAGTGGCAATTGTCAATTTGTGGGAGAGAATCTCATATCTTGGGCTAGCAAAAGACAAACTACTATAGCTTTGTCTACAGCAGAAGTAGAATACATATCAGCAGCCAAGTGTTGCACATAACTACTCTGGATGAAATATCAGTTAGAGGATTACAAAGTAAATAGCCAAAATATTCCACATTTCTGTGATAACACTGCAGCTATTCAACTTTCTAAAAATCCAATTTTGCATTCAAGAGCTAAACACATTGAAATTAAACATCATTTTATAAGAGACCTTGTTCAGAAGGGTAGTGTAAATATTCAATCAATACATTGAAACTGAAAGACAATGGGCTGATATATTTACAAAACCCTTAGCAGTTGAAAGATTAGACTTTATCAAAAGGCATCTAAACATGACTTTAGTCTCTAAAGAAAACAAGCTCTGAACAACAAAATTGTTGATTCAGCCTCTGAACTCCGAAAGGTCTTCAAACGCTGAAAGTTTTTAAACTCTGAAGTGTTTAGCCAAGTGGAGTACACGTGTCAATTACTTTGTCTTTACTCACAGTCTGTGATTGGTTAGAGTAAAGGCAGTTTATGACGAAATTCTTTAATGCAACGAATGTACTCCCTCATGATTGTTTCAATAAGAGTTTTTCAAAATCACTTTACTCACTTTCACACAAGTGCAATCTCACATCCAGAACGAATTCTTTCTCCCCCATATTAGCAAAACCCAGTTCTTACCCTCAGAAATGGCAAGTTCATCTTCTCCATTAAAGTTTCCAGAGGACATTCCAATCAACATCTACGCTCAAGATTCCTATCTTAAAGATGCCACAATGGATCTTCGTTTTGAAGAAAGTAAATTGGTTATGGAAAGACCAATAGACTTTGAAGCCTTAAGAGTCAATGGGCATGACTACAAAGAGTTCTTTGCTGAACAAGGATGGGGGCACTACTTTGATATGCTTAATGGTCCTATCTACTCCAACTTAGTGTTTGATTTCTGGAGAAAGAGTGAAGTGGTTACCTTGGTAGATGCCAATGTAGAACTTCAAAGGATAATTGATCAGAACCCAAGTGAAAATAAGGGAAAATCAAGAGTGGAATTGGGTCTGAGGAAATTCACTAAAACAGAGATACGTTCTAGTGTTGGTGGATTTCCAATCATCTTAACAAGAAGCAATTTGGCCAAGATGATGGATCTTCCCAACTATGGAATTGTCAGACTCTACACTGCAGCGTCTGGAAGAAAGTCTGTTTTGAAGGTGCGTGGAGAAAACACAAGAAGGGGGGGTTGAATTGTGTTTTGGATATTTAAAAACTTTTCTAGATATTTAAATCTATCAGAGTCTTTAAGCACAGCGAAATAGTTTACACAATCAACTTAAGGCTAAGTGAACAATGAAGGAGTAAATGAGAGAGTGAGAAAGAGAGAAGGACACACAACAATTTATACTGGTTCCCCTCACAAATTGAGAGTACTCCAGTCCCCTTGCTTCCAAGGGAGTTCACTATAATCACTAAGATTACAATCAGATGCTCAAGCACATAAGCATGAGACTTCCTTGCTCAAGTCACACAAGACTAAAGACTTCCTGCTCTAAGTCACACAAGACAGAGAGACTTCCTTGCTCTAATCACACAAGATCAGAGACTTCCTTGCTCAAGTCACACAAGACAAGAGACTTCCTTGCTCCTACACTAAGCAGAAGACTTCTTTGCTCTAATCACTAAGATTGAGACTTACTTGCTTCTGCACTAAGTAGAAGACTTTCTTGCTTCTACACTAAGAAGAAGACTTATCAATTACTCACGCAGGAGTAATACTAACTTCTAAGCTTAAACTTATTACAAACATAATAACTTCAGAGGCTTAAGCTAGTTTCTATTCTCACTTCATTTGAGAGATGTTTTCAATTACAATTCAGATGCTCACTTTATTCTGAGAGATATTTTCTAATAAAGTTCGTTAGTCATCAATTCTTTCTTTTGCATATTTATATGAGTTGAGAAAGACATTGAGACGTTGGAGAAATTCCCGTTGTAAAATGGACAGCTATAGTCTTTGAATATCCGTTGAGTAAAGCCACGTCTTCTTTTGCAGTGAAGCTTCTCCTTTACTGTTTGTCCAAAGTACAGTAATAAGGTACAACTAGCTCCTAGAGAGAGTAGGATCACATCCTTTGTGACCGTTGTAATTAGTTGTCCTTAGAACAAATCATCAGGCTTGATAAGAGTAGTTGATGTAGCCCTTCTAATGATTTGGGGAATTCCTTTGCTTCTGATGAACCTTTGATAACTTGGAGTCTGATTGGTCTTGAATAAATGACCTCTGATAGTCCTTCGTATTTCAGCTTCTGAACGTCTTCATCTTCTGAATAACTCATGACTAGCAGATAGCTTCTGAACTCTTGTAGGCATCTGAACATCTTTGAGCTTCTGAACTTCTCTGAGCTTCTGAACTCTTGCAGACATTCTGATCCTTTTTGAGCTTCTGAACTTTGTTTAGCTTCTGACCACGTTGTAGCTTCTGAACTCTTTCAGAGTGTAAAGATTCAGACTTCCATAGGTTTCATCAGAGTCTAAATTAAATGTGCTCTTGATATAACGTTGGATTCTCCTACACACTTAATACTTTGTTATCATCAAAACTTAAGGGTGTGTACTAACACACATTTTGTTCCAACAATCTCCCCCTTTTTGATGATGACAAACATAAGTATTAAATACAATTGTTGTTGATAAAAATCAGCTATGTTGACATTAGGCTTCTGAGTTTCGCAAGCTCCCCCTAAGTCTGATATCCCATAGGGTTAGGTTTGTAAGCTCCCCCTATTTTGTATCCATAGTTAATTTTAATCAGTTTCAGAATTACTTTATTATATCACTTAAATTATTCATATTTTACTATATAAAAAACAAAGCTTGCAAGCTTCTTCTTTTCATAGTGTGATAATCTTTGAATAAAGTTGCACCCTTACTCAAGTACTATCTATGAATAATAAACTTCAATTAATAAATGTATTCTCCTTGAAATTATGCTCTTAATGAAGATGCAAGATGAAGCAAATATTTAAATTAAATGACAATAGGATCAGAGGCACTAGAAACGTATACATACACACTTGGTTATGATGGTTATCATTAAAATACAGTTTCAGAGTTCAAAATATTTTTCAAACAGTTCAGAGCTTAAAGCAAAACTTTTTGAAAATAGTTCAGAGCTCTTTAGCACAATATTTTGAAATCCTCAAAGATCAGATTGTCATATCAAAACATGTACCTCATGCCACTATTTTGACCACTCTCCTACGTTCTCTCTCTGAAGCACTACAAAGCCCTAAAAAGCAAAGTAATTTCGCTTCTTCCAACAATTGATTTACCAATATTCTTTCTCCCCCTTTTGTCATTATCAAGAAGAGTATAAGAAATTTAATTAACAAGTACAATGTCCAATACGGTCAAATCAGGAGTGGTTGAACGCATTTAAGACCTTGTCGGTGAAATGAGCTTATAAAAGGAGAGAAGCCTAGTCATTTTATTCACACAAAATAATCTTAGGTTATTGATAGATCTCTTGAGAGAAAAAAATGAAACGCTCAGAGAATAAGAAAGCAGTTTCAAAGAGAGTCAGTCAAGATAGGAGAAAACATAAGAAAGAAAAATCAAGAAAAGCAAAGCCAGAGCCTGAGATTCCACTCAGTTCAGAGTCTAAAAGGTCAGATTCTGAAACAGAGTCTGATGAATGGGACTCTGATTGGTTTGAGTATTTGAATACAAATTTTCCTGAAGAAGATCAAGCTGATGTCCAAGTCTCAGATGGGTTAGAATCTTCTCCTGAGGAAGAGAGATCTGATCCAGATGAGTCAGATTCCCCAAGAGAGGTGCCATCCACGCTGGGTCACCCAACTCCACCATCTAAGGATACCAGTTGATTATCTTTGGAATATTTGTAACATTTACTCAAGTTTTCAATAAAGTTTTAATTTCTTTGGCTTGTTTAATTTGATTCTCTTTATTATGTTTCTTCTCTTGTTATTCAATGTGAATCTTTAAAGAATATCCAAATGTTGTATTAATTGAGAAACAATTTTAATGAACACAGGATTTTAAAAACAAAACTGTTTGTAAATGAAGTAATAAAAAATGACAAACCAATTGAAGATTTTAAACTTAAGAATGAAGAAAAAATTATCAGCAGTTTAAAGATAAAAACACTTGGATTACCACAAAATGATCCAATATTTCAGACAAGCACAAAGAAGTTAAAGAAACATACAAGGTTATGAACTTAGCCCTATCAATGTGCCTAACAAAATATCGATCATATATCATTTAAGAAAACAAGAAGTCATAGGGGGTTAATTGGGGTTGGCTACAAAGAGAAGCTAGGGTTCTCATGATTTCCTTCTGTTTAGCATTAACTACCTCCATCAGTCCCACATACTTTTTCATTTTTGCTTTAATTTCTTCAATCTCAGCCTCATACAATGGATTTCTCAGATGCCCTTGACTTGCTTCCAAATTGTCCAAAATAGGTTCATTCAGATTTTTCTCAAGTGATGCTAACTTGTCCATTAGGTTTTGCTCATCACTTGTTCTTACAGAAGAGGATTCAGGTTGATTCCTCTCTGTGTCCTTCTGAATCTGAATGACCTCTTCAACTTCAGTAGTGAAATTCTGGCACGCAGTAGAAAGATGTTGCGTAAGACGCTACAGCAACCTGTGAAGCAATATATCACGCTGAAAGAATAAAGTGCAAATAAGTAAATAACACAAAGGTTTGTTAACCCAGTTCGGAGCAACTCTCCTACTCTGGGGGATACCAATCCAGGAGGAATCCACTATAGTAATGCTAGTTCAAAGTTACTCAGCAAACGCCCCGTTTACAACTTCTCGCCTAGCCAATACCCGTGCTATAAAGGTCCTAAACTTGCATCAAGATGACACAAGGAAGGCTCACAAATCACAAGAAACAAAACACCTAAACCCTAAAAAACTCACGCTTTAGTGAACACGGTTTAGAAAAATACACACTTCAATAAGCTTGGGTCTTCATGTATTTATAGCCTTGAATTGTCTTGATGTCCAAGCTAGGTCTTCAAGTAAAAATAGCTGCAATAATCTCTGCCAACCCTAGATTATTTTAAAAAATATAACTTGAAGATTTGACAAAATAATTCTTCCAAAAAAGATTTAGTTCAAAACAAAAATATATAAATATATTTTTGTGTTAAATATTTGAAGCAATCTTTCTTTGCTTAAGGAACAAGGCGCGCAAGCATGTTTAAAACATGTGTTGTAATTTTTCTGAATCAAATCTTTCCAAAAGATATTGCTTAAAAATTCTGGGCGCGCACATGCTTCAGTTCTGTCGTAGAGATGCTGCACAACATGCTCTAAAGCATCTCGTCCAGCATGTTGGCTAATAGTTAGTTTTTGCAAAATTGTAGCCAACTTCAAAAACCCAACAATCTCCCCCTTTGGCAAATTTTGGCTAAAAATAACTTTAGACCAGTTTGTGGAGAGATACATATCATACTTTCCTTCGAGTCAACATAAACACACAACTAGGAAAGAAAGTAGAAAAAGAACATTTATCAGAGGCAAGCAACAGCGGAAAAACATCATAGCCTCATGAAGTACAGCCTGAGAGAAATAAACTCTCATGTAGTGGATTCAAAAATAAGGAGAAATAAACTCCTTCATTTTAAATATTATGGAAAAATAAATTCCACACAAATTAGGAAAAATAAATTCCTATTCATCACATACAGTAGAAAAATAAATTCTACTCCCCCTTAGTACATGCATGGAGATCACTAGTAGAAAAATAAATTCTACTCCCCCTTAAAACATGCATATCATCAAAAGACAAAGATTCTATACCAGATGCTATAGCATTTGTCGCCACATCATGCAAACAGAAACCTTCATCAGAATAACCTACAGAATTACTCCCCCTTTTTGGGCTAAATTTGACAAAGAAAGCCATTAAACGATCAAACAAAGTACCATATCAGAAGAACCAAAAGAGCACCAGAACATAGGAACCATAGAGTACCAGAGCAAAGAGACATAGAGTTGCAGGTGCAATCAGAATCAGGGCATAGCCCACACAATAACTTCCAAAATATCAAGCAGAACAAACAAGAGGACTTGCATCAGAATGCTCTTCCTCCACCTCAGTATCACCACCTACATCATCTGCATCATAATATCCTACTAGAGTAGAATTTTCACTATGACAGTAGAGAATCCCATAATCACAGGTGCCATTAACATACTTTAAGATCCTTTTTACTTGAGCAAGATGGCTCATCTTGGGTTGAGCTTGGTACCTAGCACATACTCCAACTGCAAAAGTAATATCAGGTCTACTAGAAGTTAGATATAATAAGCTTCCAATCATACTCCTATATAGGCTTTGATCAACATCAATTCCTGTTTCATCTTTGGTAAGCTTCAAATGTGTTGCTGCAGGAGTTCTTTTGTGATTTCCTCCATCCATACCAAATTTCTTCACAATATTTCTAGCATACTTACTTTGAGAGACAAATATGGTGTCTTCCATTTGATTTACTTGTAGTCCAAGGAAGTATGTTAGCCCTCCTACTAAGCTCATCTCAAATTCTGACTGCATTTGCTGCACAAAATGCTGTACCATCTTGCTTGACATTCCTCCAAAGACAATGTCATCAACATATATTTGAGCTATAATGAAATCACCATTTTCTTTCTTTACAAATAAGGTTTTGTCATTCAGTGAGCCTTTCATACCATGTCCTAGGGGCTTGTTTTAGGCCATATAGAGCTTTCTTCAATTTGTAGACATGATTGGGGAGAGTGGGCTCTATGAATCCTTTTGGTTGTTCAACAAAGACTTTTTCATTTAAATACCCATTGAGAAAGGCACTCTTCACATCCATTTGGAATAATTTGAATTTTAAGATGCAAGCAACACCTAAGAGAAGTCTTATGGACTCAAGACGAGCAACAGGTGCAAATGTCTCATCCAAGTCAATTCCTTCAATTTGAGCATAACCTTGAGCAACAAGTCTGGCCTTGTTTCTGGTGACAACTCCATTTTCATCAGACTTGTTCTTGAATACCGATTTAGTACCAATCACATTTACATTCTCTGGTCTTGGAACCAAATCCCACACTTCATTCCTTTTGAACTGTTCTAGTTCCTCTTGCATCGCATTTATCCAACACTCATCAGTCAATGCTTCCTTCACATTTTTTGGCTCAATCTTGGATACAAAGCAAGCATTTGAGGTAACATCATTCATTCTTCTTGTAGAGATTCCTTGGTCAGGATTACCAATGATGAGATCAGAGGGATGATTCTTTTGGATCCTAATGGATGGACCTTTCTTAGGTGGAACACTCATAGACCCAGTTTCAGAAGCTTCCATGTTGTTTTCATCTTCTTTTACATTTTCAAATGCTTCAGTTGATGAGTCAGATGCTGCAGCATCTTCACCCGCATCTTGCGTCCCGCTTTCTACATGGTCAACTATCACAACATTGCTAGACTCCATCATTACTTTGGTTCTGGAATTGAACACTCTATAGGCTCTACTGTTGGTGGAATAGCCTAAGAATATTCCTTCATCACTTTTAGGATCAAGTTTTCTTCTTTGTTCTCTGTCAGCCAAGATGTAACATTTGCTTCCGAACACATGAAAATATTTGACTGTAGGTTTCTTGTTCTTCCACAGTTCATACAAAGTTGTGTTGGTTCCAGTCCTTAACGTAACTTTATTGTGGATGTAGCAGGCTGTATTCATGGCCTCAGCCCAGAAGGAGTATGGTAATTTCTTTGCATGAAGCATGACTCTAGCTGATTCTTGTATAGTTCGATTCTTCCTTTTAACCACTCCATTTTGTTGGGGTGTGATGGGAGATGAGAACTCATGCTTGATTCCCTCAGATGCATAAAATTCAGAAAACCTTGAGTTTTCAAACTCCTTTCCATGGTCACTTCTTATCCTTAAAATTACACTATCTTTTTCTCTTTGAAGCTGAACATATAGATCTTTAAAGATGTCAAAAGTATCTGATTTTTCTTTGAGAAAATTGATCCAAGTGTATCTAGAGAAATCATCAACAACAACATAAGCATACCTTTTTCCTCCTAAGCTTTCGACTTGCATAGGTCCCATAAGATCCATATGAAGTAACTCAAGGACTCTTGTAGTTGTGGAATGTTGTAGCATCTTGTGTGGCATCTTGGTTTGTTTTCCAATTTGACATTCACCACAGATGTTACCTTCTGCAATTTTAAGCTTAGGTAGTCCTCTAATAGCTTCTTCAGATATTGCCTTTTTCATGCTCTTCAGATTTAGATGTCCTAACTTTTGGTGCCAAAGTGTTACCTCATTTTCTTTTGCTATGAAACATGTTGACAGATTTGCTTCCTCTTGAGATACCCACAAGTAGCAATTGTCTTTGGACCTCACACCTTTCATGAGTAATTCATCATTCTCACTTGTGACAAGACACTCAGCTTTGGTGAAATTTACCTTCAGACCTTGGTCACACAATTGACTAATGCTAATTAAATTAGCAGTTAATCCTTTTACAAGTAGCACATTATCAAGTTTAGGTAAGCTTTTGTTGATCAGCTTTCCTACTCCAATGATCTCCCCTTTGGCTCCATCTCCAAAAGTAACATAGCTAGTTGAATAAGATTTGATATCAACAAGAAATCTATCATCTCCAGTCATATGCCTCGAGCACCCAATGTCAAAATACCAGTCTTCTTTTGAAGAGGCTCTAAAAGAAGTGTGAGCAATCAAACCTGTAACCTGATTTTCAGTTTGTTCTTCATCAACTTTGGTTTTTATAGTGATGTTCTCACTTTTGACTTTCCATTCTTGTTGAATCATTGGTATTGGCTCAGTTTGTTGCTTCTCCTGAGGGTATCCATGCAGCTTATAGCAAAACGGCCTTATGTGTCCCTTTCTACCACAGTAATGACATCTCCAGAGACGGTGTTTCTTATAGTGAGAATTGCCATGATGCTTCATAGGACGCTTATAGTAAGAATTTCCATGATGCTATGTAGGATGCTTGGGCACCTTTCTTGACATGTTAGCACCTGGGACTTCTTTAGGATGAGTATACATAAGCTCAGGATTATAAGTCTTGAGTTTGTTGACATTTTCATAGCTGATTCCAGCGAACCTTGGTCTCCTTTTGTGGTGTTCCAAGATTTCATCAAGTTTCTCATCCCCAGTTTTGTTAAGCATCTCAGAATATTTTCTTAACCGTCCCACATTAACATTCAACAGATCAATTTCTTTGTTTGCTTCATCAAGATCAGAGGCCAGATGGTTTACCTTAATTTGAAGCTCTTCAATCTTTGATATTTTCTAGCTTGGTCTGCTTTAAGTTGAGAGTTAATCTTCTTTAATTTTTCAATTTCTCTACACTTATCAACTGAGACTAAGCACAACTCTTTGTATGTTGTTGCTAGTTCTTCAAAGGTGAGTTCTTCATCACTAGATTCTGTGTCAGATTCTACTATTCCAGTTAGAACTTTAACATGTTTTGTAGCTTCAAATTCTTTTTCTCCTTCAGATTCTTCTTCATCAGACCATAAAGCAACTAAACTCTTCTTTTGTTTTCTCAGATATGTGCCACATTCAGTTCTTATGTGACCGTACCCTTCACATTCATGACATTGGATTCTCTTGTTTACAGTAGGCTTTTCATCACCCTTTGATTTTTTCTGGGCATCAATGTTGCGCATAATGTCAGGAGCATTATTCTTAGCATCTTTCCAGGAGTTCTTGTCCGCCTTTCTTAGTATCTTATTAAACTGTCTTCCAAGCATGACTATAGCTTCAGAGAAAATCTCACCTGAATCTTGTTCATCTTCCTCAGCAGCATTGGATACAAAAGCAATGCTTTTGTTTTTTCTTTCTATTCTTTCATTGACAGATGATTCATAGGTCTGGAGTGACCCTATTAATTCATCAACTCTCATAGTTGAGATATCTTGTGCCTCTTCCATAGCTATTACTTTCATATCAAACTCCTTGGTGAGGGACCTAAGAATTTTCCTTACAATTTTTTTATCACTCATTTTTTCTCCTAAGTCATCAAATGAGTTGGCAAAATCCATAACATTCATATAGAAATCATGAACACTTTCATCCTCTTTCATCTTAAGATTCTCAAATTTTCTAGTTAAAATTTGTAGTCTAGAAATTTTTACCTTAGCAGTCCCTTCTTGAGTGGTTTTCAAGATATCCCAAGCTTCCTTAGCAATTTTGCACCTTTTAATTAGCCTGAACATATTTTTGTCCACTCCATTAAATAAGGCATTCAGAGCTTTTGAGTTTCCAACAGCTAGCATATCTTCGGCAGTAGTCCAGTCTTCTTCTAGCTTTAGTTCATCAGTGTCTGCTCCACTAGCATTCTTTACCTTGGGATGTTCCCAGCCCTTTAATATAGCCTTCTAATCACGGTTGTTTCGTGATCAAATAATGTTTTAAGAAAAGTAGTACAAGGTAGTTAACCTTGGTCGTTTCCCAAAGACTCACAATCAGTTTAACTATATTAGAAACAATTCAAAACTGTAAATTATGGGGGTTTTGTTTGGTTGAAACAGAATATAAAGATTCGTGAAAATTAATAAGTAGCAAGCAATCAATCCGTTGGTTTCGTCTAACTTCGTTCATTATCTATCCTAGGTTCATGGCAAAAGAATAAATTCGTTTCAGTTCTATCCTTGATTGATCATAAAACTAACTAATCAAGCGTCAATTAGTTTTATATGAATTCGAACTGTTTGAAAAGCTTATAACAGAACGTTCAATTGACTATGATAAAGCAAACAAGCGTCACAGAATCACGATCAATAATATAAAATAAAAACGTGAATTCAAATCAATCCTATAACAAGTTTATAGACTCTGTAAATTCCTAACCGAATTAAATTTAACAAGCGGTAACTTAATTCGAATAATCTCGTAAACTTGCAAACCGAATTACATATAATTAAGCATCAAATGAAAAACGAATTGCAAGTTATAAAGTAGAAATTTACAGAGAAAGAAATAGAAACATGAATTGGAATTGCATTAGAATCAAACCTCAAGATAATGAATCAAAGTTTCTTAAACCAACGGATTGATAAAAGGAATTAGTTCTCCATTCAAGTGGTGGCTGCTCTAGGGTTCATACAATTTCGTGAATGCAGTGTCAGAGCTGCCCTAGGTCAGAATTTTGGGTTTTTATAAGCAAGCAAAACGGGCCACAAAACAATTGGGCCGAAAAATATAGTTATGCTGGAAATTGGTAATTTAAATCACGTCTGGGACATAAACGTAATTATTTGACTTATTTGCGCGCCAAATTGGCTTTCGGCTTCAACATGAAAGTTGTAGCTCTTTCTCTTAGCTTTCCAACGCATCTTCCCGCGCCTCAATCCGATATTCGTAGCTCAAGTTATGGTCTGCACAATCAGAAGGTGTCAAATTACTGTTTATTACGAAAATAAATAGCAAAACATAAATAATAGCAAAACTAGACTCTAAACACAAAACATGATAAAAATACCAAATTAGCAGGAGAAGTCATAAAATTGCCATAGCACAGAGTGATTAAAAAGTGCATTAAAATGCACTGATCAAATTCCCCCACACTTAAGCTTTTGCTCTCCGTGCAAAACTCGAAATGAAAATCACATCACAAGTAATCAACACATCCTAAGATTCAAGCTACAAGCCTTGGATTGTTTTTCAAAGATTGGTATAACTTTTATATGTCAACTATCAATGATGATCAAGCGTGCGTGTGTGTACTGCCAATTACTATCAACCAGAGTCATGACAGGATCCTTCTCTAAAATACACATTCAGAATACTAAGCTTTCTTTTTCCTTCCTACAATTAAGAGTTTGGGTTCAGATTTCAGCTTGAGGGGAAGCTGTACTTTTCATGTTCTCACAGACTTTTTGACTTTTATACGCAGGGACACTACTTAAGTTCAATTTAGTTATGCTTTAGGTGCCACTCTACCTTTTCACCTGACGGGATCTCACTTGTAATGAGTTCAACCTGTTACTCCGAGTAGAGCACCCTACACAGCATTTGTTCCTCCAGTTTCAGGCACAGGAACTCCACATATGTCTTACTGTTCCTCCAATTTTAGGCACAGGAACTTATTTAATTTTTTATTTTATTTTATTTAAAAGAAATGCAGTGTCCCACCATTAAATCTAGCCATGATCCTACAATCAAGTAATCTCGCTTTTCCCCCAAACTTAGTCCTAATCATACTTCCTCATTGTATTCTATACTCAGATAACTTAGGCTAATGATTGTGTATTTTAAAGACTTATCAAGCCATTACTAAGTTTGCAAGTTTTCAGCAGTTGTGCATTTAGGTGCAAAGATCATCATATCAAGTATCAAAACAAAAATTTCCAAAAATTTCACCAACCCTACAGCTATACTGCTCTAGTCCTAAAACATGTGACTACTCATGAAATTTATTTTTGTATTTTTTTTTTTTTTTTAAACACATAATGTAAAATGTTCCTCCCCCACACTTAAACCAGACATTGTCCGCAATGCAATAATAAACATAAAGTGAGAGTAAAGGAATGAACACACCCGAGGGGCTAAGGTGTAGCAGATGGGGTGTAGGAAGGCTCGTCCAAGGAGAGCTCTTCAACAGGTGCTTCTTCAGGCATTGAAGAATCATGGAACAACTTCAGCCGCTGTCCATTTACTTTGAAAACTTTGTCTGTACCTGTACTTTTTATTTCTATAGCACCAGAAGGAAAAACATTAGTTACAACAAAAGGGCCAATCCACTTGGATCGAAGTTTCCCAGCCATTAGTTTAAGGCGGGAGTTAAACAATAAAACCTGTTGGCCCACAAAGAATTCCTTCCTAGAGATCATCTTATCATGGAAGTGCTTAGTTTTCTCCTTATAAATTCTAGAGCTTTCATAGGCTTCAAGCCTCAGCTCCTCAAGTTGTTGTAATTGGAGTTTTCTTTCTTTACCTGCTTCTTGCATTTCCATATTACAGCCCTTCACCGCCCAATAAGCACGGTGTTCAATCTCTACAGGAAGATGACATGCCTTACCAAACACAAGTCGATAAGGAGACATCCCTATGGGTGTCTTGAAAGCTGTTCTTTGAGCCCAAAGTGCGTCTTCTAGACGGCGGCTCCAATCCTTCCTGTTTGGTTGCACCATTTTCTCTAAAATTTGTTTGATCTCCCTATTTGAGATCTCAGCTTGCCCATTAGTTTGGGGATGGTATGCAGTAGAGACTCTGTGCACAACTCCATACTTCCGGAGCAGAGCCTCCATGGTGCGGTTACAGAAATGAGTGCCTTGGTCACTTATGATGGCTCGGGGTATTCCGAACCTGCAAAATATATTAGACCTGACAAAATCTGCAACAACTCTAGCATCATTAGTCCTAGTGGGGATAGCCTCAACCCACTTTGAAACATAATCAACAGCAAGTAAAATGTAAAGAAATCCAAATGACATAGGAAAGGGGCCCATAAAGTCAATCCCCCATACATCAAATACCTCACAAAAAAGCATAGATTGCTGAGGCATTTCACTCTTACGAGTGATAGCTGTACCTGCTATTTGGCACTCCTTGCAAGTGCGGTAAGTCTCATAAGCATCCTTAAAGATGGTGGGCCAATAAAAACCCGAGTCTAGTACTTTTCTCGCGGTCCTTTGAGGACCAAAGTGTCCTCCCACTTGAGAGGCATGAGAGTGATGCAAAATGGATTCAATCTCATAGTCGGGGACACATCTCCTAATAACCTGATCATTACCAAACTTCCAAAGATATGGATCGTCCCACACATAATGCTTTGCATCACTCTTTAGTTTATGAATTTGTGTCTGAGATGCACCTGCAGGAAAAACACCAGCAACAAGATAATTAACAATATCAGCAAACCAAGGAGTTACCCCATGTAGAAGTAGCAACTGTTCATCAGGGAAGTCATCCTGAATGGGAGAGGTATCTCCATCACGCTCAATCCTGCTTAAGTGGTCAGCCACTAAATTCTCGGCTCCACTTTTATCCTTAATGTCCACATCAAACTCTTGAAGCAACAACATCCACCGAATCAATCTCGGTTTTGCTTCAGGCTTCTTTAACAAGTATTTTAAAGCTGCATGGTCAGTAAAAACAATAACCTTGGAACCTAGCAAATATGATCTGAATTTATCAAGTGCAAAAACAATAGCTAAAAGTTCCTTTTCAGTGGTAGTGTAATTAGCCTGTGCAGAATCTAAAGTCCTAGAAGCATAATAAATAACATGGGCAGCTTTTTCCACCCTTTGTGCAAGAACTGCTCCCACTGCATAGTTAGACGCATCACACATAATTTCAAAAGGAATGCTCCAGTCAGGAGGCTGGATAATGGGAGCTGAAGTCAATGCTTTTTTCAAGAAATCAAATGCCTGTTTGCATGCATCATCAAAATTAAAAGTCACATCATTCTTTAGCAAGTTTGACAGCGGAAGAGCTATCTTGCTGAAATCTTTTATGAAACGCCTGTAAAAACCTGCATGACCAAGAAAAGAACGAATCTCGCGAATGCACGATGGGTAAGGCAGTGTAGAAATCACATCAATTTTTGCAGGGTCAACTGAAATTCCTTTTTCAGAAATTATGTGACCCAAGACAATTCCCTGTTCAACCATAAAATGACACTTTTCAAAATTTAAAACAAGGTCAGTTTCGATGCATCTTGCTAAAACCAAGTTCAAACTAGTCAAACATGCATCGAAAGAAGCACCATAAACAGTAAAATCATCCATAAACACCTCCATGCAATTTTCAATAAAATCAGAGAAAATACTAGTCATGCATCGCTGGAATGTGCCAGGTGCATTGCAAAGACCAAAGGGCATCCTCCTGTAAGCAAATGTGCCGAAGGGGCACGTGAAAGTGGTCTTTTCTTGATCTTCAGGTGCAATATGGATCTGAAAGTAACCTGAAAAACCATCAAGAAAGCAATAATGTGATTTACCTGCCAGCCGTTCAAGCATCTGGTCAATGAATGGCAAAGGAAAGTGATCCTTTCTAGTTGCCTGGTTCAACCTCCTGTAATCAATACAAACTCTCCAGTTGTTCTGGACTCTAGTGGGTACAAGTTCATTTTTTTCATTTTTCACCACAGTGAGTCCAGATTTCTTAGGTACAACTTGCACCGGACTTACCCAACTACTGTCAGAGATCGGATAAATGATACCTGCTTGTAACAATTTTGTCACCTCTTTCTTAACAACATCAAGAATCAAGGGGTTGAGTCGCCTTTGAGGCTGTCTCACCACCTTAGCTCCCTCTTCAAGGAGGATCCGGTGCATGCACATCGCAGGGCTAATGCCCGGTATGTCAGCTAAGGTCCATCCGATTGCCTTCTTATGCTGCTTCAAAACCTGCAAAAGCTTTTCTTCCTGTTCACAATCAAGGTTAGAAGAAATAATCACAGGTAGCATTTCATTTTCCTCTAAGTAGGCATATTTCAGATTTTCAGGAAGTGGTTTAAGCTCTAAAGACGGTGGCTGTTCTATGGATGGTTTTGTTGGAACAGCCGGAATGTCAAGAACTTCAACCGTACAAACCGCCGCATTAACAACTTCACCTTCACCTGTATGAAAGTTATTATTCTGCAAAGCGGATTCAATCTTAGCACAAACAGAGCAAAGGTTAGTGTTAGTACATGAATCACATGAGTAAATATCATCAAAATCAGACAATGAAGGAAAATCTGCAGAAAAGAATTCAGGACAGGTCTCATCAACCAATTCAGAAATCAAATCCATATAAAAAACAGAGTGCTCCTCCAAGGGATGTTTCATGGCATCAAAAATGTTAAATTTAACGACAATGTCGCCAAACTCCATGGACATTGTTCCATCATAAACATCAACTTTTGTTTTTCCCGTTCTCATGAATGGTCGGCCTAGAATGATGGGTGCCCTGCTGGAATTAGTTTCTCCCTCCATATCTAAAATGTAGAAGTCTGCAGGAAAAATTAAATCATTAACTTGCACAAGGACATCTTCTAGCACCCCAGCAGGGCGGGCATTGCTCCTGTTCGCCAATTGAACGATCAAACCTGTAGGCTGCAAAGGACCAAGATCAAGGTTATTATAAACAGAAGTAGGCATAACATTAATACCTGCTCCCAGATCAAGCATGCAATTTTCGAATTTTCTATCCCCAATGGAACAAGGAATAGCAAAAACTCCCGAATCCTTGCACTTTTGTGGCAGGGTCTGATTGAGAGCTGAGACATTAGCTGAAGAACTGGAATTTGGATGAATGAAAGCAGAAACGTTTCTGCCCAAACTGACTCTGTCATTTTCCTTCACCTTCCTCTTGTTTGTGCACAAATCTTTCAGGAACTTTGCATATTTAGGAATCTGCTTAATTGCATCAAGGAGAGGAATGTTAACTGCCACTTTTCTGAATGTCTCCAGAATCTCTTTATCTTCCTCAACTGTCTTCTTTTTATTTTTCTGCACCCTTTGAGGAAAGGGAATTGGTGGCACATAAACTTTTTCTTTTTCAGCTTCAGTTGGAGCAGAAGGCTCAATATCAGGAGTAGATGATGATGCAATGATTTTCTTTTTCTTCTTTTCTGGAGCTGGTTCTGACACTCTTCCGGATCTCAAGGTAATTGCACTAACATTTGAATTCACATTTGGATTTGGAACTGTTTGTGCAGGAAGGTTACCGGAGCCCTGAACTTGCAATTGGCCTATTGCATTAGCCATTTGTCCCATCTGTGTTGTCAAGCTCTGAATGCTAGCATCTGTTCGTTGTTGATATTGTGTGTTACTTACAACCAGTTGCTTGACAAGGTCCTCCAGTGAAGGCGTGGCTGGTGGGGCAGAAGGGGCTGCAACCTGTGATTGATTCCCATATCGGAGGTTTGAATGATTCCTCCAACTAGGGTGGTACCTGTTAGTTGAAAGGTCAGGATTGTTATACCTGTTCTGATTGTAAGGGGCTGCTGTTGCTGCATATGCTTGAGGTAGCTCAGTTATTGTATCATCTTGTAGAATAGGACATGTGTCGGTTGGATGTTCAGGGGAAGTACAGATGCCGCACACTTTAGCCGCTTGAGGTTCATTAACTGCCAACTGTTTCACCAAAGAAGTAAGTTCATCAATTCTGGCATCAATTCTAGTTTCAAAAGCCTTGAAGGAAGAAGAAGAAGGCTGAATTTCATTGACACCCTTTGTTTGGTTCACAACATTGTTTCTAGTTGAGAATTGTTGAGAATTTAGTGACATATTCTCAATCAGAGTTTTGGCAGCAGCTGGAGTTTTGTCAACAAGTGCTCCACCACTGGCAGCATCCAAGATGTTCCTGTCCATCGGTTGCAAGCCCTCATAGAAATATTGGATGAGGAGTTGTTCAGTGATTTGGTGTTGAGGACAGCTGGAAACTAGTTGTTTGAATCTCTCCCAGTACTCAGCCAATGACTCATTGCTCTGCCTGATACCACATATTTCTTTTCTGATCGAGGCAGCTCTGGATGCAGGGAAATATTTTTCTAGAAAAACCTTCTTCAAATCCGCCCAAGATGTGACAGAATTTGGTTGAAGGTAGTAAAGCCAGTCTTTGGCAGCACCCTGTAAGGAGAACGGGAAGGCTCTCAGCTTGATATGATCTTCTGTGATACCTTCAGGCCTCAATGGTGTGGAGCATACAACCTGAAACTCCTTCAAGTGTTTATGAGGATCTTCACCTGCAAGACCACTAAACCTTGGCAACAAGTGTATTAAACCAGATTTCAATTCAAATGGTACAGCAACATCAGCATATTCAATACATAAGCCATTATAATTAACATCAGGGGCAGCAAGCTGCCTTAGTGTTTGTTCAGCCATGTTATGATTTTCAAGTTCAGAATCAGAATTAAATAAATTATGGAAATAATCAGAATCAGAATCAGAATTAGAATCAGAGATAGGGTTAGAATCAATATCACCAAGATGCACACTATTAGCTCGGTTGAGCCTATTGAGTGCGTGGAGAGTTCTTTCTATCTCAGGATCAGGAGGAATCAGATTAAGGTGTCCAGCAGACCTGGTCATGCACAAGTGACAACACAATTATGGTAATTCTATGTCCTACAACAAGAAAATGGGTGAGGAAAACAGAAAAATTGTCAAACTAAATAAAATAAAATATAAAAACACCACGATAATTCTAATTAAATAAAATAAGGAAGACACAAATTTTTTGGGAATTTTCTGAAACTATGAAAACAGTAAATAATTCATTAAAAATAGAAAAATGATGAATTTGGGCCCGAGAGGGTCCTGTCCCATTATTTTGTCCCAAAATAGGGGACTTTGAAACCTAATTTTTTTCTGAGGTAATAGAGTGGTGAGAATGCAAAACAGATGCAAACTACGCCCTATTACTGTTTTTTATTTATTTGCGCGTACAGTAACAAACAGACAACTCTAATAATGGTTAAACACAATTTTGAGTCCCCGGCAGCGGCGCCAATTTGATCACGGTTGTTTCGTGATCAAATAATGTTTTAAGAAAAGTAGTACAAGGTAGTTAACCTTGGTCGTTTCCCAAAGACTCACAATCAGTTTAACTATATTAGAAACAATTCAAAACTGTAAATTATGGGGGTTTTGTTTGGTTGAAACAGAATATAAAGATTCGTGAAAATTAATAAGTAGCAAGCAATCAATCCGTTGGTTTCGTCTAACTTCGTTCATTATCTATCCTAGGTTCATGGCAAAAGAATAAATTCGTTTCAGTTCTATCCTTGATTGATCATAAAACTAACTAATCAAGCGTCAATTAGTTTTATATGAATTCGAACTGTTTGAAAAGCTTATAACAGAACGTTCAATTGACTATGATAAAGCAAACAAGCGTCACAGAATCACGATCAATAATATAAAATAAAAACGTGAATTCAAATCAATCCTATAACAAGTTTATAGACTCTGTAAATTCCTAACCGAATTAAATTTAACAAGCGGTAACTTAATTCGAATAATCTCGTAAACTTGCAAACCGAATTACATATAATTAAGCATCAAATGAAAAACGAATTGCAAGTTATAAAGTAGAAATTTACAGAGAAAGAAATAGAAACATGAATTGGAATTGCATTAGAATCAAACCTCAAGATAATGAATCAAAGTTTCTTAAACCAACGGATTGATAAAAGGAATTAGTTCTCCATTCAAGTGGTGGCTGCTCTAGGGTTCATACAATTTCGTGAATGCAGTGTCAGAGCTGCCCTAGGTCAGAATTTTGGGTTTTTATAAGCAAGCAAAACGGGCCACAAAACAATTGGGCCGAAAAATATAGTTATGCTGGAAATTGGTAATTTAAATCACGTCTGGGACATAAACGTAATTATTTGACTTATTTTCGCGCCAAATTGGCTTTCGGCTTCAACATGAAAGTTGTAGCTCTTTCTCTTAGCTTTCCAACGCATCTTCCCGCGCCTCAATCCGATATTCGTAGCTCAAGTTATGGTCTGCACAATCAGAAGGTGTCAAATTACTGTTTATTACGAAAATAAATAGCAAAACATAAATAATAGCAAAACTAGACTCTAAACACAAAACATGATAAAAATACCAAATTAGCAGGAGAAGTCATAAAATTGCCATAGCACAGAGTGATTAAAAAGTGCATTAAAATGCACTGATCACCTTCCAAGCTTTCATATCCATAGATTTTATGAATGCTTCCATGCGTGATTTCCAAAAGTCGTAGTTAGAGTCATCTAGAAGTGGTGGCCTAGATGTATATCCTCCTTCTTTGTCCATAGTACCAGATATTACCCTGGAGCTCACCCAAAAACAGGTTAGGGTGCCTGCTCTGATGCCAATTGAAATTCTGGCACGCAGTAGAAAGATGTTGCATAAGACGCTACAGCAACCTGTGAAGCAATATATCACGCTGAAAGAATAAAGTGCAAATAAGTAAATAACACAAAGGTTTGTTAACCCAGTTCGGAGCAACTCTCCTACTCTGGGGGATACCAATCCAGGAGGAATCCACTATAGTAATGCTAGTTCAAAGTTACTCAGCAAACGC
Source organism: Trifolium subterraneum (assembly GCA_951799995.1). Classification (NCBI taxonomy): domain Eukaryota; kingdom Viridiplantae; phylum Streptophyta; class Magnoliopsida; order Fabales; family Fabaceae; genus Trifolium; species Trifolium subterraneum. The sequence goes on along the minus strand of OX637465.1, from coordinate 2,244,902 downwards.
CCCGTTTACAACTTCTTGCCTAGCCAATACCCGTGCTATACTCTACCTAGGAACTCCTAGATATGAGACGCCCCGTCTCATTCCTTACGTTTACAATAACCAATATGTTACTCACCGTAACAGAAACTATGAATCACTTAAACAAACCTACCTCCGTGCTTAAAAGCTTTGGAGCAAGTTACACAACCTATTCTCTATGCTTAAAAGCTTAAGAGAATTAAACAATACAACTCAATAAAACCAGTCCTAAACTTGCATCAAGATGACACAAGGAAAGCTCACAAATCACAAGAAACAAAACACCTAAACCCTAAAAAACTCACGCTTTAGTGAACACGGTTTAGAAAAATACACACTTCAATAAGCTTGGGTCTTCATGTATTTATAGCCTTGAATTGTCTTGATGTCCAAGCTAGGTCTTCAAGTAAAAATAGCTGCAATAATCTCTGCCAACCCTAGATTATTTTAAAAAATATAACTTGAAGATTTGACAAAATAATTCTTCCAAAAAAGATTTAGTTCAAAACAAAAATATATAAATATATTTTTGTGTTAAATATTTGAAGCAATCTTTCTTTGCTTAAGGAACAAGGCGCGCAAGCATGTTTAAAACATGTGTTGTAATTTTTCTGAATCAAATCTTTCCAAAAAGATATTGCTTAAAAATTCTGGGCGCGCACATGCTTCAGTTCTGTCGTAGAGATGCTGCACAACATGCTCTAAAGCATCTCGTCCAGCATGTTGGCTAATAGTTAGTTTTTGCAAAATTGTAGCCAACTTCAAAAACCCAACAAGTAGTACTAATTTTGGCAGAACTCTTCTGCTCCTTAACATCAGCTTCTTGAAGTCTATACAACTCCTTTACCAATTCTTCTGTTAGACTCACCCATTTTGCAGCATACTCTGATGAAGGCATATCAGATTGCCTTAGCTCATGTAATTCATGTACCTGCCTAAATAGGCTGTTGCATTCACTCAAGACATCAGGGATTATGGAATTGGTTTGGGGAGGTTCAGAGTTTAAGGGTGTGTTGGTATGTTGAGGTGATTTAGATGCAACACAGTCAGATGCTGAAGATATCCCAACCTCTTGGGTTTTCTCAGCAGTCTGATAGTGTTGATTGGTTGTTTGTAGTTGATCATGATCAGGCTGACCAAATGAATTTAGCTGCGCATCAGTTAATTCTTTGATCATTTCATCAACCTGATCGCTGGTTGGTGGGTTTGGGGTCTTATTTGGTTCAACTTCAACTTGTGATTCTGGTTATGTTTGAAGGTTAGATTATGTTTGTTGTTCAGGAGGTGTTTGAGGTGTAAGCTGTGAATGAACATGTTCAGGTGAGATATATGGTTCAGGTTGTGGTTGAGCATGTTCTGGTTGAACTATCTCAGATGTTTCTGGTTGAGTGATTTCTGAGACAATTTGGTTTGATGGGTTGGTTTCAGAATTGATTTGGTCTGGGTTTGAAGTTGAATTCTGATTTTGTTCAGAGTCTAGAATAGTGTCAGAGTCTGGAACATTATCAGATGGTAGAGATTTGGATTGTGGAGGGAGTTCACCTGCTAGATGTTGTTCAAGAAATTCTAGAGGTGACTCTGATGGTTTGTTTGAGGTTGGGGGTTCTGAGACTCATGAATTAATGCAACAGGACCTTTAGGATCAGTTATAGTACCTGAATCAATAATGGTGGAGCTCTCAACATTCTTCTTCTTTTTCTTCAGCTCCTTAGTCAACTTGCTTTTCTTGATCCTCAGAGGCTCATCATCATCATCTTCATCTTCTAAAACCGCCACATTTGTCTTCACAACCTTTATCTTTGCCTTGCCTTTGCTCTCACCCCTTTCAGACTCAACCTTAGTTCTTACCAATCTCTTCCTTTTCCCTTTCACCTCTTCTGATTCAATCTCAAAAGGTTCTCTTTGGCTTTCCAGTAGTTGTATGTACTTGTTAACAATACCTTGAGCAACAGAAGGAATGTTAATGTTAAATCTCTTCATCATTGAATCTTCTGAGTGAGATAGCTGTTCCGAAGGTTCTGAACGCTTCAAGACTTGTCCTGGTAGGAAATACATGTTGGACAATGTATGCACCGAGATGATAGAGGCTCTCAGTTCCCTTAACAGGTTATCTTGCCCAGCAGCCTTGATCACATCAATCACACCACACTGATAGAAAATTTCACTTAGAATCCTTGGGTAAGTGATGTGAACATTGGGCTTGGTTTGCCTTTGGATAGCATTAACAGCCTTACACAAGTGGTTGAAGATATACTTAGCCCAGTTCAGTTGATATCCTTTAGTGAGATAATAGATAAAGTATCTATGATCCCAAAAAAGTTGATCAGAGCTTCCGCTCCTTGGGAAGATTGATCCTAGCAAGATTTTGGCTAACAGTTTCTCTGTTGGCTTCAAATCACCACTTTTGTTGCTCTCACAAGTTTTCCCTTCTTCATAACACATTTTTGTCATATCAATTAGACACCCTGTGTTCTTGGCTTCAACAACACTTAAGGCATTGAATTTTGCTTCATTGGGAATTTGTAGAATACTTGCCAAATTTGATTGGGTCAGAACTACTTCAAATCCACACACCACCGACCTAATTTCTTCTTCCTTGACTTCTCTTAGGCCCAATTCAGCTGGAGTCTTGTCCTTGTTTTCAGGCTTTGAGTTCCTTAAGACAGCCACTTCTTTATTGTAGTCTTCCATCGTTACTACCTTGCTCCTAATCCAGAAATCTTTTACCAGCGTAGGGTAGATTGGACCATTTAATAACTTCATGTATCTAACACTCCATTTTGGTCAGTGAAGAACTTCTCAATGTCGTGTTGATTTAATCTAAGACCTTCAAAATCAACTGGTTGTTCCATAACCAAGTTGAGTGATTTCCCTTCCATTTCGAGTGACTTTCTCTGCTAAATAACTCTGAGCAGTTGATGATATTGACTGCTAAATCCTTTGGAAACAAAAACGCTGTAGTAGAAGCTGATGAGGTAGAAGTTTCCATTTCAGAAGTTATGGTTTTTTGGATTTTCTAATTTCAGAAAGAACGAAGGTTTTTCTATTGGTCTAGAAAACGAGAGTGTAGGTTGTGAAAGTGTAAGGAGTGCAAGTGTTCAGTGTTTTTGATTAAAGATAAAATAAACACATATAAAATTAAATCAAAAACGAAATGAACTATCATTAACTGTTTTAAACCAATCAGAACGTGTGTACGTGTTGTCTATTTAGCGCCAAAACGTTTCAGTGGAAAACACTTAAACGTTTGCAATTCATTTCCTTTTCATAGGCTTAACCTTCAGAGGCTGAAAAGTTCTCATAGTCTGAACTTCTTCAGATGCTGAAACCTAAAGAACTTCAGAGTCTAAAAACGAATCTTTCAGGACACAAACATATATGTTCAGACAAGATTTTTCAAGGTTTTATTTCTGAACACTTTGTTCAAATAAATCAGGTGTCCTAAAAGAATATTTTTAACCTTTGAGTGTTATACCTCTGAATTGTCATTGAGATTTTAAGAATACTCACCTTGCATTGAAGCTTTCTTGTTTCAATTGTAGTCAGTGTCATAGCCTGAACAGTTACTCCTCCAAGCTGAGTTACTGTCATCTTCAAAACAAGCTTCATATCCTTTATCATAAGGATCATATCTTCTTCTGTTCCTTATGAATTCTTCTTCATCTTCTTCACCATCAGATTCATCAAAAATGTGCCTTCTGTGCACAATTGCTCTCCTTCCATTTGCAATCACATGAGTCCATGTGAGTGGAGAGTCTATTTTCCTCATTTGTCCTGCAGCCAAATAAACAATTTTGTCTTTTGGTACCCATTTGCAGATGGGTCCTAGACTGTTAGTTACCTGACCTCTATTCTCCATTTGTACCACCTGAAGGCTCTCAGGTACGAATGTTGAATATAGATCAGAAGGTGAAGCATTTTCAAATATGCTTGATGAACTTGGTTTTTCATATGTATCAGCACATGAATAACCAATTCCATTTACACCATTGTTTTTAAGAGAAGACAATAAAGAGATAATGTCACTACTGTCAATGTGTGTATTACAGAGATCTTTAGAATCAACTGAGTTCTTATAAGGTTTGCTACTGTTGGCATTCCCTTTTTCAAGATTTTCAATCTTTTCTAAAGCCTCTTGATATAAACACTTAAATTGACTTGCTTGTTCACTTAAGTGCTCACAATTAACTTTGAGCTTTTTGACCTTACGTGAACTAGCATTTAGTAGTTTTATGAGTTCAAGTTTAGGAAGTTGAGAATATACCTGATTCAAGATGTCTTGGTCAGAGTCATAACTTGATTGTTCAGACTCTGAGTCCACTTCAGATTCTGCTGCTGCTTCAGGTCTTGCTTGCACTTCAGGTCTTGATCTCCTTGGTAGCTTGACTTTCTTTTTTTCTTCAGAAAATTTGTCCAGCTCTTCCCAGGTTGTCAATTTCTTCTTGCTAGATATCTCTCCTCCATTCTTCTTGAATTCAAACCATCTTTGAAATTTCTTAGAGAAATTTTCAAAGTATTCTTCATCAGATTCTCCGTTAATATCTTCAAGCTCCATTGCTTGCTTCCCTTTTCTGGCTGCTTCCTTGTTCTTGCACTTGAGGTACAAACATCAGATGTTGATGTAGATACTTGCTTGTTGCTCAGATCTTCATTCATATTAAGTCCATCTTCCATTCCTTTAATGAGATCAGCAACAAGTTGGTGAATCTACTGCTTCCAATCATTCACTTGTTGAGCCATGGTGTTTTTCTCCTTTGGATCTTGACTGTCTCACGGTTAAGTGATTTACCAATAGAACCGGAGCTCTGATACCAATTGAAGGTGTGTGGAGAAAACACAAGAAGGGGGGTTGAATTGTGTTTTGGATATTTAAAAACTTTTCTAGATATTTAAATCTATCAGAGTCTTTAAGCACAGCGGAATAGTTTACACAATCAACTTAAGGCTAAGTGAACAATGAAGGAGTAAATGAGAGAGTGAGAAAGAGAGAAGGACACACAACAATTTATACTGGTTCCCCTCACAAATTGAGAGTACTCCAGTCCCCTTGCTTCCAAGGGAGTTCACTATAATCACTAAGATTACAATCAGATGCTCAAGCACACAAGCATGAGACTTCCTTGCTCAAGTCACACAAGACTTAAGACTTCCTGCTCTAAGTCACACAAGACAGAGAGACTTCCTTGCTCTAATCACACAAGATCAGAGACTTCCTTGCTCAAGCACACAAGCATGAGACTTCCTTGCTCAAGTCACACATGACAAGAGACTTCCTTGCTCCTACACTAAGCAGAAGACTTCTTTGCTCCAATCACTAAGATTGAGACTTACTTGCTTCTACACTAAGCAGAAGACTTTCTTGCTTCTACACTAAGCAGAAGACTTTCTTGTTTCTACACTAAGCAGAAGACTTATCAATTACTCACGCAGGAGTAATACTAACTTCTAAGCTTAAACTTATTACAAACATAATAATTTCAGAGGCTTAAGTTAGTTTCTATTCTCACTTCATTTGAGAGATGTTTTCTATTACAATTCAGATGCGCACTTTATTCTGAGAGATATTTTCTAATAAAGTTCGTTAGTCATCAATTCTTTCTTTTGCATATTTATATGAGTTGAGAAAGACATTGAGACATTGGAGAAATTCCCGTTGTAAAATGGACAGCTGTAGTCTTTGAATATCCGTTGAGTAAAGCTACGTCTTCTTTTGCAGTGAAGCTTCTCCTTTACTGTTTGTCCAAAGTACAATAATAAGGTACAACTAGCTCCTAGAGAGAGTAGGATCACATCCTATGTGACCGTTGTAATTAGTTGTCCTTAGAAGAAATCATCAGGCTTGATAAGAATAGGTTATGTAGCCCTTCTGATGATTTGGGGAATTCCTTTGCTTCTGATGAACCTTTGATAACTTGGAGTCTGATTGGTCTTGAATAAATGGCCTCTGATAGTCCTTCATATTTCAGCTTCTAAACGTCTTCATCTTCTGAATAACTCATGACTAGTAGATAGCTTCTGAACTCTTGTAGGCATCTGAACATCTTTGAGCTTCTGAACTTCTCTGAGCTTCTGAACTCTTGCAAACATTCTGATTCTTTTTGAGCTTCTGAACTTGCTTTAGCTTCTGACCACGTTGTAGCTTCTGAACTCTTTCAGAGTGTAAAGATTCAGACTTCCATAGGTTTCATCAGAGTCTAAATTAAATGTGCTCTTGATATAACGTTGGATTCTCCTGCACACTTAATTTAAACATTAGTAACATCAATTATCCATTTAATACTTTGTTATCATCAAAACTTAAGGGTGTGTACTAACACACATTTTGTTCCAACATGTTTATCTAAATGATATAGCCAGACTCTGCTTTTAGGATCAAAAGATGTCAAATAGAGTTGGTCATCTGAATGATCGTGAAAAGGTTCTTGCTAAGATTGTCTTCTCCTCAATTCTCCCTAGGGACTCTGGCAGTGACTCTCTGAATTGGGATCAGAGACACTTCATCTACTTCCTCTCAGCAAAAGGGAAAATGAATCTACCTGCATACATATTTCAACATCTTTGTGAATCAATTTGTGAAGCTCAAAAGTTCGACAATCCTTCCAAGTTGATTTCACATCCAAGACTTTTAAGCTTCATCTTTGAGCAACTTGGTCTTCCTGATAGATTCATGCTGGCTGAGGTATCTGAAGACCTTGAACAAATTAGAGCACCAATTCTTGATGCTAAAGTCTTGGTGAGTCTACGTTTGAGGAAGTCAGGCAAGCTTATTTACCCTCAACAACCTCTCCTGATAAATAAGACTAAATTCCAACCAATGAGTGAAGCCTTCATATTTGATAATGAACCTCCTGAAGTCATTTTGGAATACATGAGATTAATGAAGGAAAGAGGAACTACAGTTACTCATAAGGACATTGGAAGAGGTGATGGTCCTACATTTGCACAAATCATGAGAGCTGTTAAGGAGGAGGTGTTCAGTGACTATGAAGAGGATACAATGGTTGAGGAACCACCAATGGCAGAAGCTACAGTCAATAGGTCAGAGGGTGATCATCAAGAGGTTGAAGATAATGTGGATGAAGAACAAGTTGATGGTGATAATGTGGATGCAGCACCAGTTGCTGAAGACTTGCTGCGTGCAAAAGTGTTCAAACGAACTCGTACAAAGCATGACATCACTAAGGGAAAGAAGAGACAATGATCAGATGAAGGTATTAATCATTCTTTTAATTATTGCAATACCATATCTGAATCATCTATCATTGAAAACGTCCAACCTCTAAACACCATCTATCCCACAACCTCTGAACATGAATATATTCATGTTTCAGACTCTAGTTCAGAGTCTTCTGACTCATTTGATGAAATGATAGCAGGTTTTGAACGTTTTAAACCCAAAGCTAAGCATATTCCTGAGGAGGAAATATCCTTCAGAGTTTCTCCTATCCGTGAAGCCTCTCAACCTTCACCCACAATTCTCACTGAAGAAGAGATTCTGCAGGAAACATCCTTCAGAGTTTCTCCTATCCGTGAAGCCTCTGAACCACAAAACATCTCATCATCTGACTCAATCATATCAACTCCATCAAACTCTACAAAACCTTCATCATCCATAACACCTTCTGAGATGCTTGTAGATACTGAAATTGCAATAAATGATAGCATTGATAATCCAGATGATCATGTGACTCGTTCACATAGTGGTCCAAGTCAACCAGACTCTGCACCACCTGAGGAACAGAAAGAGGAAGGGAGTTCAGATGGGAAGTCAAGGATTCTGAACTTAATAGAAACTTCGCTTGATCAACAAGAGGATAAGCTTCTGGAGCTTGTGGCATACTCAAGAGCATCTAAAAACAAGACTCAACAGCTTCTCACTCTCTTCTTGTCCAAACACCCTTAGGATTCTATTTTTTTTCTTTTCTTTCACCTTTTGTTTATTCTTATTGTTTTGTTTTAAAAACTTTTTGATAATGCCAAAAGGGGGAGTAATCAGTTGTACAATTGTTAGTAGTGTATTTTTTAATAACTACTCAATGAGAATCTGAAACTGTTTTAAAAAATAAGAATCTAATCTCTTTCATGTCTTTGCTAAATGCTTATAAACTTAATTGATAAGGAGAACAAATTAATAAACATAATTGTGTTTGCATAGATGAAGGTAGTTAAGATTGTGCTCTTAATTATTTTTATCAGACTCAGGAGTTGAACTTGCAAACCTCACACTCTGAGAGTTAAGTATGAAGATACAATCAGGTTTATCAAATTGTTCTTATACTGATTCAACTTAATTATGAATAAAATTTAGGGGGAGCTTGCAAACCTAACCCTAATAATTTATCAGACTCAGGGGAAGCTTACAAACCTCAACAACCTGATGTTGACATAATTAAATTAATCAACAACAATTGTATTTAATACTGTATATTTGTCATCATCAAAAAGGGGGAGATTGTTGGAACTAAATGAGTTTTAGTTATAAAACACCCCAAGTTTTGATGATAACAAAGTATTAAATGGACAATTGGTATTACTAATGAATGATCTAGTGTGCAGGAACAAAACAAAAATCTTATTTACTTAGATCATCATTTGAGCCTCTGAAGGACACTGTCTGAAGCGTTAAGACTCTGAGAAGCAAGAAGCTTCAGAGTCTCTGAAGAAGTCCTCAGATGCCAAAGAGAGAAACACAGTCTGAAGCTTGCGTACACCATTCAGAAGATCAATGAAATGTTATTATCAGATTCTGAATGACTCTCTCTGAAGAAAGACAGCTCATAGCTAATGGAATAGTACAACGGTCTTATCAGAAAAAAGAAGATTGTACTACCAACGGTCCTTTCTCAACGTCTTTATACTTAGAGTATAAATAGAAGACCTTTTGCTAGAGAGAAGACTACTGGAAGATTATCAAACTCAGAGAAAGACCAAAATTGTATTCAAGCTGTGAATTGTTTTCATTCTTTCTTGTGTAACCGTCTAAGTAAAATATCTTTTGATATTGTAGGCTCTGAACTTAGTGTTTAGAGAGTCTAGCTTAGAACTTTCAGTCCTACTTAATATGTGTATTAAGTTAGTTAGTGAAGTCTCTTGTCTTGTGTGACTTGAGCAAGGAAGTCTATTATCTTGTGTGATTAGAGCAAGGAAGTCTCTTGTCTTGTGTGACTTGAGCAAGGAAGTCTCTTTGTCTTGTGTGACCTAGAGCAAGGAAGTCTCTTGCTTGTGTGCTTGAGCATTAGGTTTGTAATCTTTGAGATTATAGTGAAATCCCTTGGAAGTGCAAGGGGACTGGACTACTCTCGTTTTGTGAGAGGAACCAGTATAAAATTCAGTGTGTACACTCTTCTCTCTCTCTCTCTCTCTCTCTTTGTCTTACTTGTGTTTTGTGTTTTGAATACCTTATTTCATCCGCTGCGTTACATTTTGTTTACAAGAAAAGAATTATTTTTTCAAAACACAATTCAACCCCCCTTCTTGTGTTTTTCACCTTCAGAATGGACATTACATGGCAGACTGTCCCGAAGGGTCAAAAGATGTAAACAAGAGAACAAATGAAAAGAAGGACAGATTTAGAAAAAAAAATTAGAAGAGTCTTATGGAAACGTTCGAAAATTTGAGTATATCGTCTGATGAAGAAGAAGAAGAAGAAGAAGAAGCCAACTTAGCTCTCATGGCTGGTGCTGGCTTGGATGCTGATTCTTGTGACGACTCAGAACCTGCCCAAGACTCTGATAATGATGATGATCTGGATGAGGTATATTCTATTTACACCAAAGAACAATTAATGATCTATCTTAAAAAATCCATGATAAGGTTTGTTAACGTTTCATCAGAATTAAATGATTTCAAAAGCAAGTATGATGAAATGTCAAAAGGGCACATAAATTTCAAAATATTTATATTGATTTTATAATCAGAATAAAGAATCTTGAAAAAGGTTGTATCTCTTGCAATAAACCTTATGATGAATTTGAAATTGAGTTTAATCAATTTAGTCAGAAACTATGGATCAAAGTAGAATTGTTTCTATGCTTTTTTACAACTGCAAAAATGAAGGTGAAGGTCTTAGATGTTGTAACAGAACTCCTAACACCTCAATCTGTTTAAAGAAAGACTATCCTCATCTGTATAAAGTTTTTTTACCTAAGGATGTAAAAGGCAAAAAAATGATTGTCTAAGAATCTGAAGAAGACTCAGAGGCAAGAGTTCAAAAGTTTGAAGAAATCTCAGAAGCAAGTACTTCAGCACCTAGAGTTACTTAAGAAGAACCCACTCAGAGTTCTAGTAACTGGAATAAAAAAGAGTCAGAATCAAAGGTTGCCAAAACCAAGGTTCTGATATCTCTGAATCTAATGTTTCTAAGGAAGAGATTCTGAAACAATCAATGTACTTAATGAAGAATAACACAAAGAGTTTGGTGTACAGCAAACCTGAATCATGGTTAGTCAGAAAGCCAAAAAACTATGTCTATTCTAAATCTAAACCTATTCCTAAAATCTCTTGGATTAAAACAATTTTTTAAAAAAATTCTAGTTCTAAAAGAAAGTTTTATCCAAGAAGTTGGCAAAAGAAAATATATAAAGATAAGAATAAAATAACTAACAACTATGGACTCAAGTAGGTACCAAAATATGAAATTGTTTATAATACAGATTTAGATTTCAGAAAAGGAAGAGTTCTACTTGAAAAATGGAAAGCTGTCATTTGCAAAGGAAGAAAGACATTTGTTCCAAAACATTACTTTGCAAATGAAACACTCATACTGAACGAAGAAAATGATTACTGGAATGAATACATCAATGAGTGTTGTGTATATTACTGTGATAATTGATATTGCTCATTGTACAGCTATCCAGACAAAAAACAATGAATAGACACTCTTGGTATCTGGATAGTGGGTGTTCAAGACATATGACTGGTAATAAAAAAATGTTCAAATCTCTCTCCTTTGAAGAAGGAGGTGCAGTTGGTTTTGGTGGAAATCAAAAAGGTAAAATCATTGGTACAGGTACTGTAGGTAATTCTTCCATTTCTATTGATAATGTTTGGTTTGTGGATGGGCTAAAACACAATCTACTTAGCATAAGTCAATTTTGTGACAGTGGATTTGTGGTTGTTTTTGATAAGGAGACATGTACTGTGACCAGAGAGTCTGATAAGTCCTTAGTTTTCAAATGGAGGAGGAAATGCAATGTTTATAAAGTAAATATTTCTGACTTGAAAAATCAAAGAGTAGTTTGTCTTCTCACTCTGAATGAAGAAAAGTGGATCTGGCATAAAAGATTAGGGCACGCTAATTGGAGATTAATATCTAAACTTAGCAGGCATGATCTAGTCAGAGGCTTACTAAGATTAACTATCATTCATATGATCTCTATGGGTCATGTCAAAGAGGACAGATTGTGAAAACCTCCTTTAAAGCCAAAAACATTGTCTCTACTTATAGACCCTTAGAAATTCTTCACATTAATCTCTTTGGACCAGTTATCACTACTTCAATCAATGGAAAGAAATATGGTCTTGTCATTGTTGACGATTACAGTAGATGGACATGGGTCAAATTTCTTAGAGCAAAGGATGATGCAAATGATGAGTTCACTATCTTCTGCACACAAATCCAAAATGAAAAGAATTTGAGAATTTTGAAAGTCAAAAGTGATCATGGTGGTGAATTTGAAAATGAACCTTTTGTGAAAAATATGGTATTCTTCATGAGTTCTCTTCTCCCAGAGCTCCACAATAAAATGGAGTGGTTGAGAGAAATAACAAGACTCTACAAAAAATGGCCAGACCATGATGCACGAAACTAACATGGCAAAACATTTTTGGGCAGAAGCAGTGCACACAACATGTTATGTTCAGAATAGAATCTATATAAGACCCATCTTGAACAAAACAGCATATGAGCTCTTTAAAGAAAGAAAGCCTGATGTTTCCTATTTTTATCAATTTGGATGTACATGTTATATCTTGAATACAAAGACCCATCTATAGAAATTTGATGCTAAAGTCTCTAAGGGTATCTTCATAGGGTACTCTGAACGCTCCAAAGCACACACACTGCATAACTCATAAACTAATATAGGGGAAGAGAGTATGCATGTAAAATTTGATGATAAGCAGCCTGACTCTATGTTAGAGCTAGTTGAAAAACTTGCAGATACTCATATTTCAGAAGATGAAGACTCGGAGGAAGAAAGTATGTCAGAAGTCATACAAAACAAAGAAGTATCACAAGAAGTCATTAACTCTGAAGCACCACCATCATCAGAAGCTACAAATCCAACCTCGGAAGATATTTCACTTACAAAGAATTCCTTCAAATACAAGTCTTCACATCCAGAGTAAATAATTTTAGGAAACAAAGACAGTCCTAGAAAAACAAGATCAAGCTTCAGAAATGAAGATTCATTACTAGGACTCATTTCCATGATTGAACCTTCAAATATTGATGAAGTACTCCTTGACGATGCATGAATTGTAGCAATGCAAGAAGAACTGAATCAGTTTGAAAGAAATGATGTGTGGGTATTCAGAAATAAACTAAATGAACAAGGAGAAGTTGTCAAAAACAAAGCAAGATTGGTGGCTCAAGGATATAGTCAATCAGAAGGAATTGACTACACTGAAACTTTTGCACCTGTAGCAAGACTTGAAGCAATCAGACTACTTCTCTCCTATGTTGCGAATCATAATATTACGCTTTATCAAATGGATGTTAAAAGTGCATTCTTAAATGGAGTGATTTTTTAGGAAGTATATGTCAAACAACCACCTGTTTTGAAGATATATCAAATCCTAACTTTGTTTTTAAATTAAAAAAGTCACTCTATGGTCTAAAGCAAGCTTATAGAGCCTGGTATGAAAGACTGAGTAACTATCTTATTGAAAAGGGATTTGAAAAAGGTCAAGTTGACAATACTCTTTTTAGAAAGACTTAAAGAAAGACATTCTGATAATTCAAATTTATGTTGATGACATCATTTTTGGCTCCACTAATGCTTCTCTGTGTAGAGAATTCTCTAAGTTGATGCAGGATGAATTTGAAATGAGTATGATGGACGAATTAAAGTTCTTTCTTAAAATTCAAATCAATCAATCCGCGAATCCTCCTGAGATAGTGTTAACAGCCACTCTGTGCTTTTCTCTCTTGCTTCCTCCATCGCCCTCGCCTTTGTGCGGGTAAGGTATTTGTTTTGGAAGGGCAATCTGTCCTTTGGTGGCGTCTTCCAAGAACTTCCGCAGGTGCCTGCTTCTAATCAAATCCTCGATCAAATCTCTTAATCGAAAGCATCTCTCGGTGTCGTGGCCCTCACATCTGTGGTAGGCGCACCACACCTCTGTGTCTGGGCCCATGACGGTGTTGTTCATCCTAGGGGGAGGCAAAGGTGCTAAACCTGTCTGCAAAATCTCATGTAGTACGTGCACTCTGGCTCTGTTCAGTGGCGTGTATTCTCTATCCGCCGGATACCGCCTGTGTTGGGGTAATTTATGCCGCCGCTACCATATGGAGGGTAGTAAGGCCTACTACAATAGCCCTGCTTTTGGGTATCATTGCTTTGCCAGTTGCATTGGGATTATGAGCTTTGCCCCTTGCCGTTTTTACTTCTTATATCTTTCTCTTTGGCGTCTCTCGAGCGTTTCTCTGCATTGCTCTCTTCGCCTTTGATATAGCAGCTGGTTCTCTTGATAACTACTTGCATTGAAGCAGCGGGTTTTTGCGCTAGCGACTCATTAAAGTGTCCTGCCTTCAAACCATTGTGGAAAGCAGCAACAAACATCTCCTGGGTTGGATTTGACACCTTAATCGTTGCCTCACTGAATCTGGCGAGGTACTATATAAGAGTTTAAGCGTAATTCTGGCGAATTGTGAATAAACTAGTTGCTGTTACTTTGATGTGTTTGGTTCTAGAGAATTGGTGTATGAACTTCTTGTGAAAGTCAACATAACGTTCGATAGATTTCTTAGGCAAGTTCATGTACCAACGCAAAGCAGCATCTTTGAGTGTCCTTGAAAGGAGCTTGCACGTGAGATGTTCTGGTGCTCCGATGATGGCAGTTTGGGTTCCAACAGCCATTAAGTGCTCTATAGGGTCAACCTTTTCATCAAAGGTTGGTAAATATGGTGAATTGAAGTTGTCTGGGACTTTGGAATCCTAGAGTGCTTGACGAAGAGGTTGAGATTCAATGAGACTCTCATCATCAAAATCTACATTTTGCTCAGCCTGTTCCTTCTCAATTGTTGCTATTTTCCTTTGCAAGCTTCTGATCTCTTCAACTGCAGTTTGCAGCGTGGGTGTTCCATGGTTTACTGCCATAGTTGGATCGTTGCTTGCGATTGTGCTTTCTTTCTAAGTGGTAGGCTGGGAATCGTTTTACCGCAGCCCCAAGGTGGGCGCCAAAATGTTCTGGTGAACACTTAAAGGAGTATGCAAAGTAATTGATTTGGACTGTCAATAATAAAAATTATCGGTCTATGATAAAAAATTATTCGTCCCTTTTTCATTAAAGTCACATGTATTTATCGATTACATTGGGAATGAATTCTTCCCGCCCCTTTTCTTCGTTGGCCTCTCCACGTTCTCCCTCTATACATTTAATCACATGCCTATTTGCAAGGTGATCATGGGCAACGTGGGTGTATACTTAAGATTTCCTCTGAATCATGCTCCTGGTCCCAAGGATAATGGGGATTAGTGAAATAATAATGGGAGCGTAACATTTATATTTGCAGAACGTGGGATCATGGGGTTATGGGCGTCTCGCCCTTTTTCCTTGTCAAAGATGAGTATCTCACCCGTATGTCGCACACTCAGGCGAAATTGGGCTTATTTTGTTTATGTATTGGACCATTGCTATATATATTGGGCCGTTGCATGGATCTTTAACAATGTTTGGGCCTTACTAAATGCACCCCTTATATTTTTACCCGGTCCAAGTTCAGTTTCATCTTCTTTGCATCCTCTCACGTACATCACACCCCAACTTTTCTCTCGTACATCACACCCACCACTTCTCAAACCAATTATTTTTCATATTTTTCCTTTTGAAACTTCAAAATGTCTATTTTCAGTCAGTTTGAAATCATCCATGGAGTTTGATACATGATTTATTACCTTCGAATTTGTTTTTTGCCCATTCTTTCTTGCTTTTGTTGTTGGTTATGCCCTTTCTGACCTTACGCGTGTCACAACTTTGTTTTTTTTTTGCCCTTTTTTATTTTATTTTTTTCCCTTTCTTATTTTTTTTCCCAAACAAAAATAAAAATAAAAGTGGACCGAGCCCGGGCAAGTGCCCAGGCTAGCCGGGCTCCAAATCCGCCCTGGTTAACAACAACTTAAATGAATACTTATCTGAGCATTGGATTGCTACAATACCCTCTGTAATGGTCACAATATCTCATAACATCAATTGAAGATAAACCATCAATTGAAGAGTTGCATCAATTAGTTGAAAAAATATTAGTTGAAAAAATCATAGCTAAATAGCCAACACCTAAAACACTGTCTTCTAACCTAAATCAATGTTGCAAATTAAATTTTCTTAGACATAACGTAACCATATCTTAATAACGACGGTTTGAGTTATGACATCACAACACGGACGAGTTGTGACGAGCATGGCGACGAACAAATACGACTTGTGAAAGATTAAATGCTGGGTATATGGTGGAGAGAAGAGGATTTCTGGGTTCTTGGATATTAGGGTTCACAGTTGGGTTCAACGATGTCATAAGGAATTGGATTGCAGGAAGATGAACTTCGAAGGAACGGTTTCTCTGAGATCGATTGTAGGACGAACTTTGAAGATGTCACAGTGATTTCGAAGATGAACTTTGAAGGGATTCGATTGCAGGAACGGTTTTTCTGAACTTCGAAGATGAACTTTGAAGGAATTCGATCGAAGAACTTCGAAGATGTCACAGTTATTTTGTTTCCTTTGGATATTAGGGATTTGAAGTGTGAGAAAATGAATTCATTCACTGCGTTCTTTGTTTTTATTTTGCTTTTTGATTTTTTTTTTGTTTACATGTTTTTTTATGTTTTGATAATTTCTGTTTTTATTTTTATTTATTTTTTTGAAACAAAAAAAAAAAAGGATTCAAGAGGTCAAGGGTTCGACACCCGCCCACCACCCTTTTTAATTAATTTTCAGGCCGCGAAATAAGCTTTAATAGCGTTTTTTTAAAAGCGTTGTCGTAATGCATTGCATTTTGGGCTTTAATAGCGTCTTGTTTACAAAAAACTATTAGTGTTCGCTGGTTGAAGGCTTTAATAGCGTGTTTCATAAAACCGCTATTATAAAGGCTACAGTTTGTGTTTTAATAGCGTTTTTTAAATAAACGCTATTAAAAGGCGCTATTAAAACTAATTTTTGTAGTAGTGTCTTGACTCATGCTTCTTCTCCGGAAGGTGTTCGTGATCTTCTTATAAACAACACAATGATAACCCTCTATCACCATGAATAGTTTTTTTTTCTTTTCTTTTTAGCTTCCTTGCCAAAACAATATATAATCTTTTCGTTGTTTCTGTTTTTTTATATTTTTTTTAAACTTTCTATAATCGTTTTATTATTATTTTTTCCAATTTTTATGCATAGATTTTTTATATTTTTTTTTCCCTATTTTTATGCATATTAATAGAGTAAAATTACAATAAAAGATAAAAAATTTGAAGTAGATTTATTTTATTTTATTAAAATGATATTCATTAGAAAACGGAGGAAATTAATTGTCCAAAAATGATGTGAAATGTGTGTCGACAGGAATTATTCTTGAACATCAGATTCGTAGAGAACTGAGCACCATTGGTTAGCATGTGTGCCATATCATATCAATGATTATACGATACCACTACGCAACTTTTTGTTTCTAGTTAGTTGCTTCCACCTCGTCACGCAACACAGTCACTTATCACATGCAAACATGTAACGCACAAAATTTAGCTGAATATTACCTTTCATATTGTAGTTCATTTTTTATAACAATTTTGAGAAAATTGTAATTTTAAGGAAATCATGATCATGAATACTTTAAATGTAGGGCATCACTAAAAGAACCTCTAAAAGTATCCACACAAGTTTTGTCCATGCTTTTTTTTTCTTGATAAATTGTCCATATATGTTTATGTCACCATGACTCCAATTAGTATTTGTCATTTTCTCCTTTGCTATTGTACACTAAGAAAATGATATATACTTGATTATTTTAATAATTTCCTTTTTATATTTTTGGAATAATAATGCTACCATTATATACAAAATGCTACCATTATATATCTCATATATATCCACGAATCCAGATTCCCCTTGTTGTATATATATATATTGTTCGGTTTAGAGTGTTTGCACATTCAGATTTGGCGAGCATAAATGCTATATATCGACAGCAGCGCTATTTGGACTTAGGACCGACTAATCCGAATAGATCAATCTCACCGTCCACTAGCGAGTGCCCATTTAAAGTCAGAGTTTTTTACTCTATATGGACTAGCTCACCGAAATTGGCACAAGTGGAAATCAAACTTGTTTTTGGGTGTTTGCACATTCATATTTAATTTGGTGGAGCATAAATGCTATATATCCACAGCAGGTTGAATTGACTTTTGGGATTTAGGCTCTTGGATTATTATTTTGAATTTTTTTTATGAACTAAGAGCATAATGACATAAAAAAAATCGAAAGTGATCTTGACTGAATATCTTCAAAACGCTCTTGAAAAACTACATGATAAAGCTTTAAATGCTTTTAAGAAAATTGCCGCCAATAGGAAAGTCATTTCTTATTTGGAGGCAAAGGTTTTAGAAACTAAAAATCAACTAGAACTATTAAAGGAATCTATTGTAGAATCTTCAAAGAAAAGATTGAAGATGACAAACCTTCATGGTTTGTCTTTGAGACTTGTTACATTTGACAAGGAGAAATGAGAATCCTCCAAATCAGACTGGACACGGCTTTTGTTTCGAAAGTCACTTTTGTGGTTGCTTCTAAGAAATTTAATAAGCCTTTAAATAGGCCTTAAAAAGATACAAATTTGTAAAAAAGAAAGGTGATCGCAAAAGTAACCATTTCAACCATAAAAATCATCCAAATCTCGTGTGTCACTACTGATGCAAAAATGGTCACCCAATTGCCAAATGCCACTTTAGAAATTTTTTGGTTCTTAAAGGGGTTGCATAATGGATGCTTAAGCGCAACAATTTTCCCATTAACAAAGTAGGACCTAATGAAGATTGGGGACCTTATATCTATGTTTAAAGTTTACAGGGAGGGAAAATGTTTTGAATCCTTTGAGAGAAAATAGTTTCACGACAAAAGATGTTCAAGGCATATGACGGTGTAAGTATTGAAACAAAACACATCACAAGAGATTCTAATTCAAGTTGAAGGAATTTATCAACCATCGCCAAAGAAATTAAGGGAGATTTTCATCAAAATCCTACTCCTCCCTTTTTTATTGCTTATTCATTAAGTTCATATATATATATATATATATATATATAGGGGTTTGCTAACTTAGACCCACCTAAAAACATGAAGGTCTAAGTTAACAAGGTGCACATTTTCACTTTGGACAAAAAACTCCTTGACATTTAGTTATTTTGCACTAGAAAATTGAGAGTTAGTTAGGTAAATTTTATTAAATATTGTGCACCTATTTGCTAACTTAGACCCACTTAATTACAAGTATATGCAACCTAAATAAACAACCTAGAAAATAAAATAAAAAAACAAAATTCATGATCCTGATTAAACCATTTACGTGAACATAAGTACACTTTTTTTTTTCAATAATCAATATCACCAATTTTAATTTGCATCTTCATCTTCTATTTGATAACTATTTTAGAATGCTCCAAATTATTTTTATTACATGTAAATGTTCATGTTTCTGTGCCTTTTTTGTTACGGTCAATGCTCATCTGCTTCTAAAAAACTTCAGTATTAATTATTAAGAAAAACACTTCAATGATAAAATGTAAGATTGGAAAATGTAGTTTGTGAATTTTAAGGAAGGATAAAACATGTTTTGTTGTTTTTTCCATAAAACTCCAAAATTGCCCTTTATTCTAAACTTATTTGAAATAGTAAAAGAAGGGTATTTTTAGTCATAATAGAAAAGGTGCACCTTGCTAACTTAGACCTTCATATTTTTAAGTGGGTCTAAGTTAGCAAACCCCATATAGATCTATAAGCTTACGTTGGCAATTAGTTAAAATTCATTTTAGAAAACATATAATATTATTAAAATTGATGAGGACAAAATAGCAAACTCGGTAGTAATTAATTTTATTATTATATATTAATAGTAGATAGTAAGATTAGTAGTTAGTTCTTATTAGAGTAAAATTATATAACAGATAGAAACTTTGGAATATTATTAAAGCTGATAAGGGGACAAATTAGTAAGTTTGATAGTAATATTTTTTATGTTTTTATTATGTACATATTTTTTATGTGTATTCATCTTATTCTTTATATAATCTTTTCTTTTTATCGTTCTATAATCTTTTTATAGTTTCCATTTTTTTCGATAATTTTTTTATTGACCACACACTCTATAAGTTTTTTTGTTTGTTTTTGGTTTGTTCCTATTTTTATGCATAGATTTTTGTCTCGTTGATGAAATTCAAATAAGATAAGATTTTGCATGTTAAACTTTCTATAATTTTTTTTTTGGCTAAATTAGATAATTAGTCCCTTAACTAATTAATGTTACAAATTGCCCCTTAACAAATTAACGTTACAAATTGGTTCATTAACTTTCATTATGTTTGTCATATTAGTCCTTTCAAATTGGTTTGTTCCTATTTTTATGCATAGATTTTTGTCTCGTTGATGAAATTCAAATAAGATAAGATTTTGCATGTTAAACTTTCTATAATTTTTTTTTTGGCTAAATTAGATAATTAGTCCCTTAACTAATTAATGTTACAAATTGCCCCTTAACAAATTAACGTTACAAATTGGTTCATTAACTTTCATTATGTTTGTCATATTAGTCCTTTCAACTTGTTAAAAAATGAATGTTCTTGTAGAAAATAATTATTGACGGGTTTTTATTTTCAACAAATCATCCATTTTAGTATGTTATGTGGTCACATCAATAGTCACATAGACAAAATTAACGTTTTTTTTGATAAAAATTAACGGAAATGATCAATATAACAAACAAAATTAAAGTTAAAGGACCAATTTACAACGTTAAATATTTAAGGGACGAATATGAAACCAATAAATAAGTGAAGGTACCAATTGTCCAATTTAGCCTTTTTTTTCTTTCTTTCTATTTTTATGCATAGATTCATATTTTCATATTGTTTATATGTTGTTCATGTTTTCTCAAAGATAATTGATTGTAAGTGTTTCTACTTGAAGCTCCATTTCCTAGCTTCTATGATTGTATAGGTCTCTCCTAGGGTTTCGGCGATCTCGGACGGTAATCCTGGTGTGGAGTTTGCTTTATCACGTCGGTTTGAACACAAATCTGATCGTGACCCTTGTTTTCCCTCTTAGTGTCTCTCCCCAATTATCGGGCTATTTCTGTTTTCTTTTGATGTCCAAGCTAGTCAATTTTCACCTATCTCATTCCTGTGCAATAACTCGAAATTGATCTTATCAAACCGTATCATGAGAGTCACATATCAGATCCCTAATTTATTGGGGGTCAACGCATCGTTGCGGATTCAATCTATTTGTAGCCGCTGTCAGTATTCCTTAAATCGGGCATGGTTTTTAAAACCCAGCGCAAACAAAAATCAAATATTTCCCAATGTCAGTATTGAATTGATTGAGGATCTTGGTCATTCAAGGGGTTGGAGCGATCTTAGCTATTTGTGTCCCCTCATACCTCAGTTAAAAGGAGGAGTTCAGAACAGTGTTGTGTACAGTTTCATGTTTTCCTACATCCAATTACTCAAAATATTCTGTGTTTTTCTGTCCTCTCTCACTGTCACTATGGAAGGTCTGAACATCAATGAGATGGAAGGTAACAGACGAGGCAATGCAGATCCAACCAACTTAACCTTGGAAGAGCTCCTTGAATGCTGTCTTATTGGCAAACTGATGGTCAATAAACCAGTCCGATTTGGTCCTTTCCAAGACAAGCTTGCTAGCCTCTGGCAACCTGGTCAAGGGGTTGATATCAGTCCCATGGAGGATAACAAATTTATATTCCAGTTCTTCCATCCATGGGATATAGAGAGAATTTATCAAGGTGGTCCCTAGCTGTTTGACAACCATATGCTGATACTAAGGAAGGTGCAGTTTGGCGAAGATCCTGTCATGGTACCGATGGATTCAACTGAGATCTGGGTTCAAGTTCACCACTTACCGTTCGGTTTTATGGGTGAAACTATTGGATTGCTAATTGGAAACCACATTGGCAAGCATGTTCAGTACGACGACCTCAATAACTGTGGCTCTTGGAAGAAGTATCTAAGGATTCGGGTGGCGATAAATGTCAATGAACCGCTAAAAAAGAGTTGGGTGTTCGAACGAGATGGAGGGGAGGCAGTGGAAGTCCATTTCAAATATGAAAAACTAGGAAATTTCTGCTTTGTATGTGGTATCATAGGACACACAGAAAACTATTGTCAAAGAAAGCAAGATGTGGAGTACGTCGGAGGTGAGAAGGGCTGGGGGAACTACCTGAAGGCAGAGAACGGAAGTAACAATGGAGGAGTTACTGCGAACAAGTGGCTGAGAGGAGGACGGAGCTCTGTCAGAGGCGGGCGTGGTGGTGCAATCAATGCTGGTGTTAATGCAGGGGCAGACAATGCAGTAATTGGTGCAAACGTTACACATCATGCAATTCATGGCAGAGTCAAAATAGGCCGAGATCCTAGCACCAGAAGGCTCCTCTTCTTTAAACTAATTGATGAATTTCTGGAAGGTATTAATACGGGTAATAAGTGCTGGGTTAAGTTTGATGTCCCCAGTGGACAAATTCTGAATGTGCATAATGAAGGAGGAGAGAGGGAAACAAGTCTCACAAATGTGCAAAGAGCTAACACAAATGTGGGGCTGCATACAAGAAGAACTGGTATGGAAGGAGGTGTCAACACTCGTCTGCTCAACGCAGTCATTGCTAGCCCAAAGAATATGCTACTTAACAATCCGCTTCAATTGGGTCTGACAAAAAATACCAATCAATTGCAGCTGGGAGGAGGAACTGTGATGATTCAAGTTGAAGATGGAGTTCCAAAAAAAAGGCAACGAAATGAAGAACAACTGCTGATTCAAGACAAAGTGGCCACTATCAAAATCCCAAGCAAGGATGATATGCAAGTGGATGCTACTGCAGAAGCTCAAAGGTTTGCAGAGGCTGAGATCCCTATGCGAAAAAACCCCCTTTTTGTTGAAAACATTGTAATGGCAGGTCCTGGACACCAGGCCTGCCAGAAGAAATGAGTCTGATTAGCTGGAACTGTCGGGGTTTAGGAAGCCCGAGTACAGTTCCTAATTTAAAATTCCTAGCCCGGATTTATAAACCGGATGCAATAATCTTGTATGAGACTATGACAAATTCTAATAAAATTGAAGAATTGAAATATGTACTGGGTTTCGATTTTTGTTTTACAGTAGATAGAGAAGGTAGAGGAGGTGGGGTTGCTGTGTTATGGAAAAATACTTTGAAGTGTAAAATTATGCAGTATTCTTTGAATCATATAGATTTGGAAGTGCTTGACGACGCGAGAGGAAACTGGAGAATAACTGGTTTCTATGGTTTTCCGGAGGGAAGTAGGAGAAGAGACTCTTGGAATTTCTTACGTCAACTCTCTCAATCATCTCAGTTGCCTTGGTGTATAATAGGCGATTTCAATGATATTCTCTCATCAGATGAAAAGAGAGGGCGTAATGACCGACCGGACTGGCTGATTCATGGATTTCGTGATGCCGTGTCAGATGCAGGTCTGATAGATATAGAGCTGTCAGGTTACCCCTTCACATGGTTTAAAAGTCTTGGGACTGATAGAGCGGTGGAAGAAACGTCGATTGGTGCAACACATTCACTTACACAAAACTGGAGTGTCTCACAACTACGGCCTCTGACCATTATCCGTTATTATTAAGTTGGGAGCAAAGATGTGATCAAAGCAAACCTCCAAAACAGTTCAAGTTCGAAAGAGCGTGGTTAGTAGAACCGAATTTCGCATAGTTTGTTCATCAAAAATGGAGCTCTTGTGTTGAAACTATAATAACACACAAACTCAACAATTGTGCAACTGAATTGTCAAAGTGGAGTCAAGAAAACTGTCACAAAACCAGGAAAGAAATTGATAAGTATAGGCGTAAATTGGAAGTGGCAAGGAAGGGAGTGGATGCGGCAAACGTTCATTATTACAATGAGGTGCGACAAAAGCTTGATTCATTACTAGTAAAAGATGACCTTTTCTGGAAACAGCGAGCTAAGACTTTTTGGTACCGTGACGGCGATCTTAACACGCGATTCTTCCATGCTTCTGCATCAACAAGGAAAAAACAGAATCATATTGAGCACTTAGAAGACTCTCAAGGTACTGTGTGCAACACTAATGAAGGTATGTCAGCCATTGCCAGAGATTACTTCACTACTCTGTTCCAACAGCAGAATGGGGAGTGTATGTCGGTTATTAACGCGGTCAGTCCTTGTATCTCACCAGATGATAATAATGCTCTTACTGCACCATTCTGTTATGCTGAATTTCGTGAGGCCATTTTCTCTATGGAAGCGGATAAATGCCCCGGACCGGATGGCTTTAATCCGAGCTTTTACCAACATTTTTGGGATCTCTGTGGTTATGAAATTTTTGAGGCTGGCTGTGCGTGGTTAGACAATGGTTCTTTTCCTTCGAACCTTAACTCCACAAACATCGCGCTCATTCCAAAAGGAGATACTCAAACCTCTATGAAAGACTGGAGACCAATTTCCTTGTGTAATGTTCTTTATAAAATTATTGCAAAAGTCCTTGCCAACAGATTAAAATCCGTCCTTACCAAGTGTATCTCAGAAAACCAGTCAGCTTTCGTCCCCGGTAGATCTATATTAGATAATGCAATGGCAGCCATTGAGATTATTCACCACATGAAGTCTAAAACTAGAGGCAAGAAAGGTGATGTTGCACTCAAACTGGATATTAGCAAGGCCTATGATCGTATTGATTGGGTCTTCCTGAGAGAAATGATGATTAAAATGGGCTTTTCACAAAAATGGATTGACTGGATCATGTTATGTGTCGAAACAGTGGACTACTCTGTTATAGTAAATGGGCATAAGGTGGGACCTATCATACCAGGAAGAGGATTACGGCAAGGTGATCCGTTATCGCCATATCTCTTTATCATTTGTGCAGAGGGACTATTAGCGTTAATTCAAAAAGCTTAAGCACAGGGGGACTTACACGACATCAAAATTTGTAGGAATGCACCCATAGTCTCACACCTGCTTTTCGCCGATGACTGCTATCTATTCTTTAAAGCAACGGTTAATGAAGCAGCGGTGCTAAAAAATATCCTCTCCGTCTATGAAGCGGCTTCCGGTCAAACCATCAACCTACAAAAATCTGAATTTTTCTGCAGTAGAAATGTACTCCCCGAGGTTCGCGAATCTATTGCTAATACCCTTGGAGTGACACAGGTCCTTGGTACAGGTAAATATCTAGGACTACCCTCCATGATTGGTAGAAGCAAAAAATCCACTTTTAAATTCATAAAAGATAGGATTTGGAGGAAGATAAATTCTTGGAGTAGTAGACACCTTTCTCAAGCAGGCAGAGAAGTAATGATAAAATCAATATTACAAGCCATTCCGACTTACGTGATGAGCGTTTTTCTTCTCCCAAGCACTCTTATTGATGAGATTGAAAAAATGCTTAACTCTTTTTGGTGGGGTCATGGCGGTAATGCTCATGGGTTACACTAGCTCTCTTGGGAACGCCTCTCGGTGAGTAAGGATCATGGTGGCATGGGTTTCAAAAATCTCCGATCATTTAACTTGGCTATGCTTGGAAAACAAGCTTGGAATTTAGTTACGAAACCAAGCAATTTAATCACTAAATTACTCAAAGCTAAATATTTTCCCCGATGTGATTGTTTTGAGTCAAGCATTGTTCACAACCCAAGTTATGTTTGGAGGAGTATTTGGAATTCAAAACACGTGGTTCAATCCGGATGTAAGTGGAATATCGGTACCGGGGAAAACATCGATGTCTGGAAGCACAACTGGCTCAAGGATGGAATGGCTCTACCTACACCCACTGATATGCAGGTTCTTGGTGATATCACAAAGGTGCAAGACCTTATGTTACCCAACTCAAAAGCCTGGGACTTTTGGAAAATTTATAACATCTTTGACAGCAACACAACAAATCATATAATACAAACTCCTCTTATTGCCTCTGTTCGTGAGGACACGTTAGTATGGAAAATGGAACACGACGGCTCATATTCGGTGCGTAGTGCTTATAAAAATAATGTTATTACTACAGGAATACAACACAGCCATGGTGTTTCTGGAAACTGGGATTTGATTTGGAGAGCAAAAATCCCACCGAAAGTGAAGAATCTTCTCTGGAGGGTCGGTCGAAATATTCGACCAACTCGTGTGTTACTCATCAGTCGCGGTGTGCAATGTCCGGCGAACTGTGCAATGTGCAGCGAAGAGAACGAGGACAGTAATCACGTGCTGTTTCGGTGCCCGAAAAGCATCCAATGTTGACAGCGAGCAGGCTTGTGGATAAATATGAGCGCAAGCCTAAATGATAACAACAGTATCACAGAAAATCTGTTCTCAGTTATTGAGAAGCTTGACAAAAATCAGCAAGAGTTGTTTAGTGTCATTGTGTGGAGCATCTGGAAATGTAGGAATAATCAAGTGTGGAATAATACTTCTGAAACAACCCAAATTGTGTGCGAAAGAGCCATGCACTTAATCACAAGTTGGCGTAATGCTCAGGAAGTGCGTGCGTTAGCTGATACACCGCAGCAGACACCTCATCAAACAGTATGGATCAAACCAAATCTTGGAAGATATAAATGTAACGTTGATGCTTCTTTTTCTTATCTTCATAACAAGGTAGGGATAGGTATGTGTATCCGGGACGACCAAGGACAATTTGTGAGGGCCAAAACCGAATGGTTAGAGCCTATTCTTGATGTGGAAACCGGCGAAGCCATGGGTTTATTGCGTGCACTAAAATGGATTGAAGAGCTGCATTTATTCGACACAGATGTTGAAGTTGATTGCAAAAGAGTAGTAGATGGCCTCCATAGCAAAAAAAACTTGAATTCTGATTTTGGTGCCATTTTAAGTGATTGTAGAGCCTTACTTTCTACAAATCTTGTGAACTCTAATGTTAAGTTCATTAGGAGACAAGCAAATGAAGCTGCCCATAGTCTTGCTCGGGTGGCTACATCCTTAGCTAGTTTCCATAATTTTATCGATATTCCAACATTATTTACAATATTATTATGAATGAAATGAGATAAGTCTTTTGCCGTCAAAAAAAAAAATATTGTTTATATTTTTATGCGTATTCATACTAAACTTTCTATAATCTTTTTATTGTTTCTATTTTTTTTATAATTTCCTTTATCATTTTTTATATTAAATTTGGTAGTCAATCAATTTTATTATATTATATATTACTTCCTCCGGTCCTTTTTATAAGAAACAATCTATTTTTTAGATTTATGGAAAAATTGATGTATTTGGTATATATTATAATCCAAATACATTAATTATTGAATGAATCTAAAAAGTCAATTGTCTCTTATAAAAAGGACGATAGGAGTATATTAGAGTAGATTAGATAGAAGAAGATAGAAGTAGAAAGTAGACAAAATAAGCCAAAATTTTCTAATAAAAAACATAAATTTTTGCCAAAAAAAAGTAAATTTAAGTTAAATGAACAATCCCACCAACCACATCTTTAACTTTAAGTTTATTAAATTAAAATGAAAGATAGTACTTTTCACTAACCGTACCGTACATTGCTCCTCACCTAAAATTCATATTATTTTTGTGTAACAAGAATCATATCTACACCGCAAATTATGCTCATTTTATTCATTAAAAAATTCAAAGTTATTATGTTTTTTCTTTGAGTTTAATTGATATGCACCGACGGTGTAAAATAGTTTTACATCATCATCCAATAAATAACCATCATTTTGTCATGTTATATCAAGAAAGTGGGATAAAGTGGAGTGATGTGGCGAAAAACATGGTTGATATTGGTTGACAGTGTAAAATTATTTTACACCGTCGGTGCATATCAATTAAATCATTTTTCTTCTTTTACTTTTAGAAAAAGTTAAAAATAACCCGTTTTATTCCTATTCCTTTAGAAAAAAATTAAAAGATAATCAATTTTATTCCAATTTTCAAAATTCAACTAATCTAAAAGATAAAATAAATATCTTTTTTTTTAGCACCTAAAAACACGTCCAAGTTAATCTACAATCTTCACACTACCACTAAGTTTCTTCATATCATTATAAATAGATCATATCAAACACTTTCTTTTGAACCTAACAAAAAAGCTAGAGATTCTTCTGTAGCTATTTGTCTACAACTTGCTTTTTACACACTGTCTTCTTCTTCTTCATCATCATGTCTTTGCTTTCAGATCTCATCAACTTCAATCTTTCAGATTCTACTGAAAAGATTATTGCTGAATACATATGGTGAGTTTTTAGGAAACAGGGGACTCTGTTTTTTTCTGAAACAGGGGACTCTGTTTTTTGTTCTGTTTTTATGAATTTTTTTGATGAAGAGTTGAAGATTAGCTTCAAAAAAATAAAATAAAATGTAACACTTTTATGGATATATTATTCTTTATGATTCTTGGTATATTTTAAAAGGGTTGATTCTTTAAGAATTTTCCTCAATTTAAATGTTGTCCATATATCTTCATCCTTTAAGTGCTATGGTTTATTTGTGGATCAAAGAGTTATGTGTGGATTAAAGAGTTAATAAGCAAAGATAATTGATTTAATTGTTATTTTTTTTTATGTTATATAGTTTTCATATTGCTAGATGCTTAAACCCTTTTGCTTAGATAATCTATTTCATGGCTAAATCCTAAAACCCTTTACCTTAGTTAATATATTTCATGGAATATTCTATAACAATCTATATATTAAATAACTTTTTTATTATGTGCTTAAAAACAGGGTTGGTGGATCTGGTATGGACCTTAGAAGCAAAGCCAGGGTAATTTTTATTTCTTGATCACTATTATTAATCATATTATATAATTTTTTTTAATGTGTATTAAGTTAATTAATTAATTATTAATTTTTTTTTTTTTTTGATTAACCAGACTCTTCCTGGACCAGTGAGTGACCCTGCAAAACTTCCTAAGTGGAACTATGATGGGTCTAGCACAAATCAAGCTCCAGGACAAGATAGTGAAGTTATCTTATAGTATGATTTAATTCATTCACTATTATATTTTTCTTTTATTTTTTTGCTAATTATTTTCACAAGATACTTATGAGTCTTTCTTTCCTTTTTGTTTGTTGTTTTTATTTGACTAAAATAGTCCACAAGCTATTTTTAAGGACCCATTTAGAAGAGGCAACAATATTCTTGTAAGTTATTCAACTTATAAATAATTTTCTTATGTATTATAATTATAATTCATTATGCAAATACTTCCTAGTTCATCAAAATGTATTATATAATTATATTTTAATGTTCACTTTATTATTGAAAAAAAAAAAACTTTTTAGGTGATTTGTGATGTGTACACCCCTGCTGGAGAACCACTCCCAACAAACAAGAGGTACAATGCTGCCAAGATTTTCAGTCACCCTGATGTTGTTGCTGAGGTACCATGGTATGTATTTCCTAATCTTCTATTTGGATTCTTTGTCTTTCTAATTCTTATGCTTCCAATTTTTTTAATTTTTTATTTATTTTTTATATTATGTTGTATATATGAAGTTGTTTATTTCAGCCTGAAGGACATAGCGTTGTAAACGCAGGAGTTAGGGTTCGATCCCTGGACACTCCACTTATCCACCTTTAAGGTGGAATTTCTTGACCAAAAAAAAATGTCGGCTATATAAACCATTAGGTTTGGTCTAGTGATCAGATTTATGTAGTATACTAGAGGTCCTGAGTTCGATCCTCACCTCTGTTGTAAACAAAAAAAATGCTGGCTATAGAGTAGTACTATAGCATATCATAAATAATATGAACAAATTGCTATTACCATGTGATACACTATTTAGTGAAAATTCTATAGCATTAATTATTGTGTAGCGAAATTTGAACAATTTTCTATTTTATTGATTCACAATTGAGAAAATTATGTTATTAATAATAATGAAAATTAGTAACAAAAAAATTATTATAATGAAAATTAATATTTTTTGATTGTATTAACAGGTATGGAATTGAACAAGAGTATACTTTATTACAGAAAGATACTAATTGGCCACTAGGATGGCCTATTGGTGGCTTTCCCGGACCACAGGTATGAAATATACTAGTAACTATTTGTGTGTTCTTTTTCCTTCTTGTTTTTAGTTCCCTTTAAGTTTATCTTGTTTTGGATTTGTTACAAATGTCAAATTCTTCAACTATATGTTTCATGATTTTAGGTTAGCACATTAGACATTTGTCACAAATTTCATTGTACTATATTGCAATAATTGAGATTGCTTCTCCTTACAACACTAGTACTATTAGTTTGTGTTTGATTTTTTGGTAAAAAAATATTGATTTTGTAGAGTTTATTATAGTTAAAAACGAATTGAATGTGACATAATTTATGTTCGGAGTACATTTACATAGTGTTGAATAATAAATTTGAGTGTTTTTTTTTAACCAAAATTTGAGTGTTAAAATCATAATTCTAAATAGGAATTCAATTTCAATTGACATCACCTAAACATGTTAAAATCAACTTTACATATGTGGAATATTTGTCACTCCCAACGATAAAACCAAACACACATAACTCAAATTTTGCCAGTTGAAATTTATTATTGTTTTTGCCAAGAAAGTGTTTTTTTTTTTTTATAATTACAAGTAGACAATGCAATGACAATAATTCTTTATGTTGGAATTTTTGTTTTGTGCCAATGAATTCTACTTTTATTGCACATGCACCTACCATTGAACATGCTACATTAATGTTTATTTGCAAATAATATGTGTACATCCTTCTATTGCATATACTTTTTCCTTACATAAATTTTATTTTCCATTTTTTCCCTCAAATTCTAGCTTCTTTTCTGTAATTAATTAGTAATATTTTGTTTTGAACAGGGCCCATATTATTGTGGGATTGGTTCTGATAAAGCTTATGGACGTGATATTGTAGATGCACATTACAAAGCATGCCTTTATGCTGGCATTAATATTAGTGGCATCAATGGAGAAGTTATGCCCGGCCAGGTATTTAACATAATATGAATTATTTATCAATATTATTTTTCATTTTAAATAAAAGGAATTATTCACTTTAGAGACGTAACATTAATTTTCTTATGGGTTGTCTCATTGCTATTTTTTTTGGTTTGTATTTAAAATTAAATATTTTTAATTATATACCTATTTTATAGTGGGAATTCCAAGTTGGCCCTTCTGTTGGTATTTCTGCTGGAGATGAGATATGGGCTGCTCGTTACATTCTAGAGGTAATTTAATTATTTTTATTTTGAAGAATTATATTATTATATATGATTAAGTAAGATAATTAGTGAAAGTGAATAATCATGATATTGATGTAAATTTTATATTTTATATTACAGAGGATCACAGAGATAGCTGGAGTTGTTGTTTCATTTGACCCTAAGCCTATTCCGGTTAGAATGCCCGTTTTTGACTATTTTTCAATTTGTTGAAAACTTTTGTCTTGGTTGAAGAGTTGAAAAAGAAAGAACAATTGATTATCTTTTTATTTGTAATTTGTTTTCTCATTATTTTGACTTTTTTTTTTGCTTGTTACATTGTTGTTACTAGGGTGATTGGAATGGAGCTGGTGCTCACACAAACTATAGGTAATATTATAGTCTCTAGAGAAATTCATTCAATATATAGTGTTGTTAAATAGTAGCTATGGCGCTATCCACTATGGCGCTATCCACTATGGTATAGATGAATTCGAGCTTTGAATTGTTTTGTGATATGCTATTGTGCCATTGCGATGTATGATAGCACTATAGCAGTTATACAGTAGCACAAAATGTTATTGTATAATTGCTATTGTAATGTACCATAGTAAAAAAAAATTTAAAAAAAATCACAATTTATTACGATTGACAACAATATTCAATAGTTTCTTTGAAATATAGTGGTATTCATATACTTGTAATGGTTATTTCCAGCACTAAATCAATGAGAGAGGATGGAGGCTATGAGATCATCAAGAAGGCCATTGAAAAGCTTGGATTGAGGCATAAGGAGCACATTGCTGCTTATGGAGAAGGAAATGAAAGGCGCCTCACCGGAAAGCATGAAACCGCTGACATCAATACCTTTACTTGGGTATGTTCTTTAAATGCATTTATGTATTTCAAAAGATTAATCTTTGACATTCAACTAGGTATTCAAGTATATGAAGGAAAAAAAATTAATGGCTCATCTTTTTCTAAATGAAATTTGAGTAGCAAACAATTTTTTGAACACGAGTAGCAAACAATTAGGGAAGTTAAGTGGAATTTTTCTTCGGTTGATTCAGATGGATAATTTTGAAGGGAATAAGTTATTTTTGTAGTACGATTTAATGTTATGTTACACGAACATCTATCATGTTATTCTTTCGCTTTTTAAAAGTTCAAAGATATGCCAAAACATATATTTCGCTTTCTAACTTGAAGATTTATGTTGTGTATTTTTTGTATAGGGTGTGGCAAACCGTGGAAGCTCTATTAGGGTTGGAAGAGACACAGAAAAGGAAGGAAAAGGTTACTTTGAGGATAGAAGGCCTTCTTCTAACATGGATCCTTATGTGGTCACCTCCTTGATTGCAGAGACCACCCTTCTTTGGAAACCATGAAGTTTCATCAGTCACTTGTCTTTTGATTTAGACCACTACATATCATATGCTCAATAACATTTATTAGTCTTAGTTTATATCTATTATATGCAAAGTGTTTCTTCATTAGTAGTAATTATTATGTGGTCTTTTAAGCACAAAGAATTTGTGTCCATGTATCTTTGGATGACAATAATTTTATGATTAATAATAATAAGGTTTCTTCTTGATAATGGATCAATAATGCATTGTTTATTGCTCTTATTTGTATTCATTGGGTTGCTTATTTAGGGTAAGCTTGGCCATTTAAATGTTGTTCAATTATTGGTATAGAAGTTAACATTTTAACAAATAATTAAAAGCTTGGTATGTAGAAATAAATTAACGGATTTGGTTACCACCGATATTCGGCTAGGGATGAAAAAACGGGCAAGGCACATCGGGGCCGGCCTGTTTAACCAGTCATTTTTTGTCTCGGTGTCTTAAGTTGGCCTGCTCCGTCTAACCCGATAGGAAAATGGGGCATGGCAGGCCGAGTTATCCCGCGGGCATTTTGGTTTACGTTTTTTCCGCTATTTTTTAGGACTTGAAACGAAAAATGGAGGAAAGAATTAAATTTTACGGATGAGTTTAATCCAATTTTTAAACCCAAAAAAAGAAAGGGTTAAACTAAACTTACTTGCATTGTTTCTAATCCCAATCCAATATATTTTGATTTTGACACTTATTTATTTAAATGATTAAATTTATTTTGTGACTTGTTTATTGTTGTTGGATTTTTCTGGTGCTTTATTTTATTGAGACTTCTTTATTCTAAAGCATAACATCGATATTACGAGAATGTAGAGAACTAAAAATGAATTAACTTTTAATAGTTGACATGAAGCAATTTGGTATTCCATGTTAAATTATTAATTATTACCATTTACTACATGATTTAAGTTTGTTAATTCTTTAAGTTATTTTCTATTATGCACGTTGTTTAAAAATATAACTTTTTTCTTAAAAAATAGTAACTAATATAGTAAATATATAGGTAGAAATAAAAAAATTGTTTGGCGAGCCGGACCGCCAACTCATTAGTAAACAGGACAGACTTGACATTTGAACTCGGATGCCTAAAATGACCCCTCTTGCCCTGTTTTTGGACGGACTTTAGGTGGGTCGGACCTAAACAGGGCAGGGCGCCTGCTTTGCCACCTCTATATCGGGCCCGCTGAACCACCCGCTTTTATACGTCATCAATATTTCAACCAAATTCAAAGATGCTTGAAATACAACTTTAATTAATTATGATAGATTAATTATGCACACTATTGGATTTAAATTTGTAATTAGATTTAACAAATCTACTAGAACATTATGTCAAAAACACAATCGTACTAGAACATTTATTCTTTTCAACAATGGTTGAAAAATGCGGCAAGAACTAGAGTAAGTGTGTTATATATCATTGTACTTGAATTAAAATTTGTGATACCCTAACCTATAAAAGGTTAAGTGTGGGCAAGGACAATAACAAGCATTGGTTATAGTTCTAGAAATAAAAAAGAAACAAAAGAATCTAATTTGCCCTTGAGTTGTATTGTACTGGTTAATTAACGAATGAACCACCAACCTAACCTTACCCTTTAGGGGAAATGCAAGTTCAATATGAATTTGAAGTCTCACATAGATAATTGCATCACAAATAAGAAAGATATATTTTCTGTTTTCTAATTGTGCGAAAAGGTGCTAGAATATATTCCGTATACAACTTAAATAATCGAATATTATTATTATTGAAAGAGGTGCAACCGTCATGTGATGATAAGTAGTATTGATTCGATGAAACCATTGTCAGAAAAATATTATAAATGTAGTATGCATGTGGGCATGAGGGGTGCTATTAGATGTGTCATTGTTTATCTTTCCAATCCAACAGATGTTTAGTTAGTTTAATGTTGATTGACCTTGGACTTGGTAGCTATGAAGAATCATAGTTTGATCCGTGTTTTGAACTAGATTAAACTGATAATGAAAATAAAAAGACACAATCCCATGAGGTAAGTAATATCCTTCAATAAATACTCCATCCGTTTCAAAACTTTAGTCTTTTTAAAATTTTGCACGGAGATTAAGAAATTATAAAGATTGATAAGTTAAGTCATATTTACTCTTACTTTATTAAGAAAGAGAAAATATATTTAATTAATGTTTTAACTTTAGTAAGGGTACAAATGGTAAAATATCACTAATTATGCATTGGTTTCTTAAAAAGAACTAAAGATTTGGGACAAAACTAAAAAGCTAAAAGACCAAAGATTTAGGACGGAGGGAGTATTTTTTTTTTTTTTTTTTTGTCAAATAGTCTAGTGGTTAGAAATTTCATCCTTAAGATAGTTTGAACCCGACGCCCTACATATATAATGCAATATCTTGCCAACTGAGCTAAGCTCACAGGACAACATTGTTATTGATATAGTGAGATATTTTTTGGATTATATATCAAAATATGGCTGAACATATCAAATTCTCAAGAGATATTTTATTATATATCTTTCTATCAATATAACACAAACTTCTACACTTATATGTTTTGTCTTAATATGAACTAGAGACACTTATATGTTTCGTCCAATTGAAAGGTGTTCTAGCTTCTTAAGGGAAAAAGAAGAGATGGATAAAAACGAAACCATTATGATGTCTTGCTTGATAATGTATACGCACAAGCACATATACAAATTCTTATTTCTCTTTTTGTTTGTTTTGGTTGACAGGGGCGGTCCGGAGATGTGAGATGGGCCGATTGCACATAATTCTAAATTTTAAAGGGTTTTTCTTCTCGCACCTATTAGTTTAGACGTGCGCCCTCTGATATTTCCAATCATGCTCGTTACTTAAAAAGTGAATGTGTAAGTTAGCAAAAACTGTTAAAACACCGTTTACATACTGCATGGTGAGTAGATACGTTCGCCAACTAGATAGCGAACTGATCGGCACATGAAAAAAATGGTCTTCCATGCAGTCAAAGGTGAATGACACACATGGTCAAACGTGATTGGACACGTTTGTGGTCGTGCCCTTGCTCCACCCAACGAAATTGCTTGGTAAGTTCTATAAATAGATACCATATATGTCATTTTTTTCATCATTCTCTCCTTCCTCATTCTCTCATTTTTTTCTTCATTTTTTTAGTTTGGTTGTTATAAGTTTTGAAATTCTGGCACCTACTGGGGACAAATGTTACGACAGAAGTTATAGCACTTGTCGTACGTAACCAGTGTGATGCTAAGACAAATGGTATAACGTGTGTCCACAATAGCGATAAATGAATAAATAAAACAACAAACAATAAACGTAAAGAACACATAATGTTGTTGACCCAGTTCGGCGTAAAAAACTATCTACTCTGGGGCTACCAAGCCAGGAAGGAATCCACTATAATAGATCTAGATCTTAGCCATCAACAAACATACAAGTTTACGACTTATTTCCTAGACTCTACCCGTGCTAACTCAACCTAGGAACTCCTAAGTCTGAGACCCCGTCTCACTTCCTCTCAACCACACACCCTGTGATTATAACAACGATACAAACAAAATGGTTCCACGATCACCAAAAACAAACCTTCTCCGTACTTAAAAGCTTAGGAGAGATTACACAAATTAAACTCAAACACAGTTCTAAACTTGTATCATGGAGAAGAAAGGCTCACAATTAACAAGACTCAAACCCTAAAACTATATTCTTCAAATACGGCTTCAGTCTTTACAAATATATATACCCTGAGTTAGCATGGGCTAGGTCTTCGTTTTGGGCTTTACAATACAGCTGATCGTTGAAAAAGTCCAGCTTACATATTTTTTAATCAACTATTTGTTTCCTTAAATATGGTAACATCTTAAGGAGCAAGTAACCCTAAAACCTCCTTTCTGTTGGTTCTAGGAGAAAAACACGCACCTTGGCGCACAAGTCACGTGGATATACTCTTCAGGCGAATCTTCGAGAGATATGGCACGTAAATAGGCGAGAATTACCGGCACGACAGATGTTGTACCCACATGCTACGACATATGGTCCAACATTTTGCTAGAACTTGTTTTTGCAGAATGAGGCCAACATACAAAACACCAACAATCTCCCCCTTTGGCAAATTTTGGCTAAAACAAGCTAAGACAAGTTCTGGAGAGATGCAGTACATACCTTCCTTCAAGTCAACACAAACACACAACTAAGAGAGAAGATAATACATTGCCACACTATTTTCAAAAGAGATCTTCACAGTGAAAAATAACGAACAAGCAGCATCAGAGGCATGAAACAGTGGAAACACACAAATAGCCTCATAGATACAATATAGGAGAGAAATAAACTCTCACACATTAAGTACACATACATAAGCGCCATACCAATGCACCAGGAAAAAATAAATTCCCACATACATGAATCACCATAGGAAAAATAAATTCCTACACCATTGAGAAAAATAAATTCTCAAATATCAAGAAAACGTGGATTCCAATAAATGGACAGGCTGTCAAAGCATCTGGATTGACATCTGTCACACACAAAATGCATCACAACAATCATACTACTCCCCCTGAGCTCATGCATATCACAAAGCAGAGATTACTCCCCCTCAACATATCAGAGCATATGAACACAACACATGGCAAAAATCAGATCAAAATAGATATGCTCCCCCTCAAACTCTGCACACAATAAATCATACTACACCTATAGGGTACATATGAATATCGTATGTCACATCATTAATCAACAGCACATACAACACATATTAATCAGAACATAAGCTGCAAGCTACATAGTACTACTTCCCCTTAATACCAGACAAGAGAAAAATAACTTTACCCCCTCTGAGTACATCAAACCATGCATATCAGAATAAACACACAACATTAGAGAAAATGTCTTACTTTCTTACCCCCTAGAATAGTTGACACATGCATATAACAAATGCACACACTAAGATATTATCAACATCACTACATCATATCACAGTTACCTACCTCAAATGCATCCCATGTCGAGGTCAGAATAGAC
This sequence comes from Trifolium subterraneum, assembly GCA_951799995.1. Lineage (NCBI taxonomy): Eukaryota > Viridiplantae > Streptophyta > Magnoliopsida > Fabales > Fabaceae > Trifolium > Trifolium subterraneum. The sequence goes on along the minus strand of OX637465.1, from coordinate 2,207,865 downwards.
ACAAGGACTCCTCCTTGTTGGGTTTTTGAAATTGGCTACATTTTGTAAAAACAAGATCAAGTCAGATGAGGGACAAGATGGGGCTACCTTTGGTACAACATCCTGAGGCCAGAATATGTGGAAAGTTTGTTACACAATATTAGTGCGCCTATTTTGTGAAGTAAATCCATTAAGCGTTTTACTTGTTCCCCAAGACAAGTAACTAAGCTTATTTTCTGAGCATATCTTCTTTATGCATCGCCTCTAAAATATATTCCTATATTTTAGGATTTTGTTGGATTTATTTAAACATATACTTTACTATCGGATATGTTACAATATATATTATTTGTGGAGCCTAAAATCAAGGAACTAAGCTAATTTCCGGATCTTATCTTTTATGCATCGCCCCTAAAATATATACCTATATTTTAGGACTTTGTTGGATTTGTTTAATCAAATAGTGTGTTATCGGATATACTATGATGGAATATTATTTTTGAAGGCCAAAAATCAAGGAACTACCGTGGCTGTTTGTGTGCTATATATATTGAAGACCATAGACCTTTTTAAAGAACTGAAACTCTTGTAAAGTCGAGTAAACTTGTGTCTAGGGTTTTAGCGTGTCTATTGTTTATTTGTGAGCCTATCTAGTATCACCTTGATACTTGCTTAGGACCTTTGTCGCGGTGATTTTTGGATATCGAGTTATTAATTAACTTCGAATCGCATTTAATGTGCCACCACCGATCTTTAATTTATCCGAGGGAAAGGGAAAAAGTTCGAAAAAACCCTATATTTAGAGAACAAGGTTCGGGGGTTGGTTACACGAAGGGAAGATATTAGCACCCTAAGTATCTATAGTACTCTATAGGAACCTCTTGTTTTTATTTCTAACTTTGCGCTTAATTTTAATTGCTTGTAAAAATGTACCAGTGTAGGAATTAAAGTGATGGAAAAAAGTTTAAAGTGATGAACATGAGGAAAAATGTTTTTGTTGATTTTATTGATTGGAGAGACGAGTCTTGTCGCGGTGATTTTTGGATATCGAGTTATTAATTAACTTCGAATCACAATTTAATATTCCACCACCGATCTTTAATTTATCCGAGGGAAAGGGAAAAAGTTCGAAAAAAACCCTATTTTTAAGTGAACAAGGTTCGGGGGTTGGTTATACGAAGGGAAGGTATTAGCACCCTAAGTATCTATAGTACTCTATAGGAACCTCTTGTTTTTATTTCTAACTTTGCGCTTTATTTTTAATTGCTTGAAAAATGTATAAGTGTAAGAATTAAAATGATGATAAAAAATGCTTAAAGTGATGAAAAAGAAGAAAAATGTTTTTGTTGATTTTGTTGATTGGAGAGACAAGTCTCATGCCTACGTACCCGAGGGATCAAACCACCGTAGTTCGGGGTAAAAAGACGAGTAAATTTGTTTGTTTGATTTTAAAGTTTTGAAAAAAAGGTTTTAAAGACCGAAAAGCCAAAGGCGGCAAAATGTGAGTTTGATTGATGTTAGTTTGTGAAGAAAGTCTATATGATTAAATTGATTGAAGTTTGATTATGAAAATAAGACGCGAACGCTTGGTTTAAAATCCAAGGTTTATTGAGAAAAGTTTTGAGTGATAAAAGACACTTGGTTTAAAATCCAAGGTTTATGCATGATTAAAAATGTATGAATGAAGAAAATGCACTTGGTTTAAAATCCAAGGTTTTAGGTAAGAAAAAGGGACACTTAGGTTAAAATCCAAGGTTTTAGCGAAAAAGAATCCATTGGTTTAAAGTCCAAGGCACTTGGTTTAAAATCCAAGTTCGCGATAAAAAAGACTCTTGGGTTAAAATCCAAGGTTTTCACGATAAAAGACGCCGTTGGTTTAAAGTCCAAGGCACTTGGTTTAAAATCCAAGTTTTGCGATAAAAAGACTCTTGGGTTAAAATCCAAGGTTTTCACGATAAAAAGAAACGTTTGGTTTAAAGTCCAAAGTTTGAAAAATGCTTGATGATGAAATGTTTTTTATGCTTTTGAGAATGAATTGTTTTGATTTTTTTGAAAGTGGTTTTGACCTCATTTTTGAGAATAAAATGACTAACTATTTTTTGATTGAAATGTTGGGTTCCAAATGAAAAAGGTAGCGCTAAAAGAATAATAACGTCGCAATAGCAAATTAAGCGCGAAGACAATCCGTAATGATATTTTGATCAAAACGGTGTCTTTTCCCTCGGAATTAATATGCTAACGTTTTTTGCGGAAAGCGATAAATAAACATGCATGAGATGCAATTTTTCATTTATAGTGTACATTTGCTCCTAATTACAATCTAAAGTATTTGCAAAAAAATAAATATGAAATGAATGCAAGATGATGCTATGCAATTTTTATTTAATGTTTACATCAAGTCCTAAAATACATTCTAAAGTCCTTGCAATAAAATAAATAATTAGTTAATTAGGCAAAAATAAAATAAAAAAACAGAAGGGGTGCAAATATCAATTAAAACAGAAAAGGGGTGCAAAAAGCAACTCTGGGCCCAAGCCCGGCTGGGGGGCATGGCCCAGAGGGGGGTGTGTGAAGTAAAACGCTCAGACAGAATTAGAGCCGTCTGATTAATCAGACAGCTCAGATCTGATCACAATTAAAAGGAATTAGGCGCGTATGATCATGATCAAAAGGACATAGGCGCGCAGGTGCACCGTAAGGCTGTGCACCTGCGCGCACAGGATCAAGAATGGGTATATATAGAAAACCCTAAACAGAAATCAGAAAATTACAACCTTCCTTCTTCTTTCTCATACTCTCGCCGCCGTGACTCTCTCTTCCACTCTCGGCCGTCTCTCTCGACCTCAAATCTCCTTTTGTTTCTTCTTAGTTCGATTCGTCCTCTTCTCTTCCTTCTCTTTTCGTTTTTGATTCTGGTTGATTTGGGTTTGAAAGATTTTGATTCTGGGTTTGATCTTTGAATGTTGTGATTCTGTTTCTGGGTTTTGATTGAGATGGTTTTGATTCGTTTCTGGGCTCGTGTTGAACGATTGGATTTTGGGTTTAGTTTCTGATTTGTTTACAATTTGGTTTTGGTTTTGACGGTTTTTGTGGAGGATTCGAGTTGGTTCGATGGATGATGAATGATGAAGAAGATGATTAGGTTCTGGATTTGTGTGGTTTTGCGGTTTGATCTGTTTTTTGATCTTTGCTTTTCGTTTTTTCTGTTTGGTGAATGATGATGAAGATTGATGAAGATTTTTCTTTGATTTTTGATTTTTTTTGATTTTCTGGGTAGTCTGTTGATGAACGGCTGATGAATCTGACCTAGGGAAATGTGCAATAAATGCAGTATAAATACTGTGTCAGGATTAGGGTTTGGACAGATGAAAATTACCCCATTTGGACAAAATTGCCCCTTTAGGCCTGGACAAAAAAAATACATCTGGACTTCTATAAAAAAATGGCAAAAACACCAAAAAGGAAAAATACACAAATAAACAATTAAAAAATAAAAAAATAATAATATATTAATAATAATAAATGAAAACGAAAATGAATAATAATAATAAAAATCAGAAAATAATAAAAAATAGTAATAAAAGGAAAATAAAATGTAACCAAATGAGGTATTTTAAAATACCTCTCTGCCGAAATTTCGTCAGAAATAAACAAAGAAAAATTCGTCGTAAAAAGATGCATAAAAGCGATTGGTCAAAAAATGGGGTATGACAGATGCCCCTATTTAAGTTTCTTCCATCGGAGATAAAAGGAAAAAGATGATTTTTTGATGATATTTTTGTTTTGGTTCGACGGTGGAAGAGACTTAAATATAGAGTACACCATTTTTTGACCGGACTAAACTATAAAATGCTATGATATGATGTTATGAATGTTATGCTTATGAGTGTTATGTTTACAAGTGTTTGAATGTAATGAAGATTATTTGACAGAGGTAATGAAGACAGAAAGCGATAAAGTCCTGTATGCGGACAGAAAGCAGTAAAGTCCTGTATACGGACAGAAGTAAAGACAGAAAGCACTAAAGTCCTGTGTGCGGACATAAGCAGTAAAGTCCTTTGTGCGGACATAAGTAAAGACAGAAAGCAGTAAAGTCCTGTGTACGGACATAAGCGGTAAAGTCCTGTGTGTATGGACAGAAGTAAAGACAGAAAGCAATAAAGTCCTGTGTGCGGACATAAGCAGTAAAGTCCTGTGTGCGGACAGAAGTAAAGAAAGCAATAAAGTCATGTGTACGGACATAAGCAGATAAAGTCCTGTGTACGGACAGAAGTAAAGACTGAAAGCAGTAAAGTCCTGTGTGCGGACAGAAGTAAAGACAGAAAGCAATAAAGTCCTGTTTGCGGACATAAGTAAAGACAGTGTCCACCAACATTGTGGGATGGTCAGGACAAGTAAAGACAGTGTCTACCAACATTGTGGGATGGCGAGACATGACAAGAATGTGTATTTGTCTGGACCAGACACACTGGAGATGACTTCTTTTGGGGAAATGAAACACCAGTTTTCAGTTGATTGTTTGCAAAACCTGCTACTTGAAATATGTTTGATGGAGACATCTCTGGACCAGACTCACTGGGGATGACTCTTTTATGTGAAATATAATTGATGGAGACATCTCTGGACCAGATACACTGGGGATGACTCTTTTATGATGTATTGAAGCAAGACACATGATGGTCAATGCGGTATTTGTGAATGATTTTGTGTGCATGTTGTATGTAAATGTGAATGTATGTACACATATGTGAATGATTGTATGTATTTTGTATATATGTATGTATGTATGTATGTGTGTGTGAATGTACATATGATTGTGATGCGATATTTCTGCAAGTGCACAGACTTATCGTGTAGTTATAAAAGATTATCGTTCCTTCAGGGACTATTTTCCAAAACTTCGCTTACGTTTTTAATATAATGTAAGGTTAAGGCTAAATATTAATTGGAAAGGGATGTTAAAAGAAAAATAAAAGATTTAATTCAAATAATTAGATTTAACTAACTGGAATGTTACTTTAAGTCGCTTCAATGGGTTCGGTAATTAAATTGCATTTGGAAATAATGTTTCTTTTTAACAAACTGATATCGATTTAAAAACACGCTCCTCACACTTTCGCGCTGTTGGTTAATATTATAAAGTTATAAAATAAGTGCTTCACTCTCGCTCTCACATTTACTTATAAAAATACTTTTTGAAAATCAATTCAATTTGATTAAAAAGATCTAGTTTTCACAAAACAATATTAGTTTAAAGATTCGGGTCTCACACTTTCGCGCTATTGAACTAAATCATAAAATATAAATAAATACTTCACTTTCGCTCTCATATTTAGTTTATAAAATATTTTTTGGAAACTAATACAGTTTAATTAATTTTAAAGAGCTGTCGCGGTGTTTAAAATTAATGTCCAGTTTTTACTATCTAGTATAAATCTCACACTCTCGCGCTGTTGACTTACACTTTAATTAATTTTCACTCTCGTGCAAAATTATAGTCTATCGTTTAATTAAAAACTGAAACAGAAAACTAGTTTGTTTGAAAATAAAGTTTGCAACTTAATTACTAAACCCAGATCAGCTTCTTATTCACATTCCAGTTATATTAAATTAGTTCGACATAATTGTAAATAAAAACATCACGATTAAATAAATAGTAATTGATTTAATTAAGAACATAACAGAGAACAATGAAATAATTGAAACCGAAATCAAATTAGTACCAGTGCATAGCAATTACGGTAATCAAATAAAACATAAAACAAAAGCAAAAACAAAGAAACTAAAGACCATATACTGTGCGTGACAGTATATGGTGCTAAGTTGAAAATTAAAATTAACAATTGAGATGCACTGTATCAATGGCAAAAATAAATAAGCTCATAAGAATTTAAAGTACTGAATTGAATTTAATATATTGAATAGAGTAACTTACAGATGACAACTGGAATGAAAGCAAAATACCAGAATAATAAAAGCTTAAAAATAATGCGTAGTGTGTAGAGAGGAGCCCAAAAAGACTCAGATCATATGTATTTATAGTGCTAAGAAAAGTAACTGACTTCTCCTCTTTCTCTCCCCACGTTTCAATCCTCTTTTTTTTTGGACTTATACGTGTGCCTCAAGTTTAGGAATTATCTGTTTTGCACGTCGTTGTCGTTTTCCCTATTCCTTATTTTTCTCCACGTTTCCAAATTAATAGGCACGGCTGGCGCCATCATTCCCTTGCCTGGCGCCATGCCTAAAGCAAATTGGCCCATGCCTGGCGCCATGCCTTGGTCTTTCTTTGGGCCTTTCTTTGTGTGCATGTGTGCCTGGCGCCATGCTTTGGTAATTGGTCTGGTGCTTTTTGCTTCTAGTCCCATAAAACTCATATTTTGCTAAATTTCGGCTGCATCTGTATTTTTATAAAAAGTATTAATTATTTCATAGATAACACAATAATTTAGAGAAAATATTAAAATATTACGACAAATAATATTAAATAAATAGTGCATTTTTCGGTGTTATCAAACTCCCCTCAACTTGAACCATTGCTTGTCCTCAAGCAAAAAGATTATAATTTTGTGATAGAGAAACAAAACAAAAAGATTTTCCAAGAGTCACATTTTTAATCTTGACCAAATCAGAGAAACTAATTTATTTATCGTACCAAAAATATCATGAAAACACAAATCACAAATGAACATGAATTTCTTCCTTACATAGACCGTTCCGAATTATTTTACTATACCTGAACTTAACTTTCATTTCTTCTTTAGTTACCCTTTTTTTAGCCCGCGGTAGTCACATTAAGCCCGTTATCTATTCACACACACATGGTAGTGAACCTGTTAGTGATTATGACCCGATTCTTTTTCATATTATTTATTTTTTCTTTCACTTACGTCATAGGATATTTTATATCTTTGAGGTATTTCGCATTTGGGTTAAATGACCGGGTGAGGGTCATCTGACTTAAAGTGCGTAGTCCCTTTTCAGATTTATACATCCTTGATTTTCATTTCTCATTCAAAGTCATTCACTTATATTCGTCGACTCAACTACTTAGATAGTGATCGTAGATGGTGCCGACTACCTATGGGCTTACTCAAGGACTAGTAAAGTGTCAAGAAATTTAAGTTCAGTTTCTAGCAAATATCCAAATTGATCTACATAATTAAGAAATTTAAGGTGTTAAAATGATATAGCTGGTACGAGAAATATACTTAATTTGAAAGTTCAGTCTTAATTACGTTTGCGACTTTGGAATCTCAAAAATTATTTGTTTCTCAAAAATTTTGTTATGGCTCAAGATTTTGGAAAAAATTTAGAATACACCGAAAAAAATTTATTTGCAGAAAGGAAAACTAAACTAGAAAGTGAAATTAATACTGAAAAGTAAATAAAAGCAATAAAGTAATAAAGTCCTCCCCTCAACTTAAATCCAACAGTGTCCTCACTGTTGTGACTCATGTTAAGGATTGGAGCGGGAAACCTGCAGTGGTGGTGAACTATGGCGGAGGTTGGTGGAATCGCTGAAAGTTGTCAAACCGGAGACTCAATCTGCCAAGTTCATGCATAACCTGGTCGAGCTGTTGGCGATGATACTCCGCAGATTGGTTGTGGTGATCGTGCCTTGCGGTTTGATGCTGGAGTAGTTGAGTTTGTTGGGCTCGCAGGAATTGCATTTCCGCTAGCATGACCTCTTGTTGTTGATGAATGGCATAGAAGAGGCTATCACGTTCTTCTTGTTCTCGATAGGAGGAAGAGCTACCTGCAAAAGTGTTAGAAAATTGTGGTGTGGGTGCAGGTGGAATAGGAGTGGTGCCCTCACCAGTGGTTACATGTTCATCATCAGGAGGGTAATAAAAATTACTATGGTTACGTACATCTGTGCGGTTGAGGTCAGGAAAAACAAAAGAATGGAAAACATTATTATTAATCATTAAATAGAACTTGCCATCCTCTAATTCCTTAACTAATTTCATATACTTAACCATATCTAGATCAATATAGCGCATAGGTAGTGGAGTAAGGTTTTCTAAGTGGTTTCCTAATCCTATGGCTTTAGCAATTGTAGTGATTAATCCACCAAAAGTGATGTTTCCTCGTTTAGCAACAATTGAACGCATATGGTTAAACATGAACGGGACAGTATTAATTTTAATGTGTTTCATAAAAGCAAATAAATAAAACAATTCCTTGGAGTTCACTTTGTTAGAATTTGCGCGGCCAAAAATAGTGCCGGCTAGTAACTGGCGAAAATATCGCATGGCCGGGTTATGGATTGAAGAGGCATGGTTTCCCTCACAACTATCAGTATGTTTACCAGTTAAAGCTTTCCAAAATAAAACAAAAGTACGTGGCCATTGCTCATCATTCTGGATTTCACAGACCACATTCATGTGAGGAAAATGTAGAATATCTGCCATTTCGTCAAAACCAAAAACATATTCGTTATTAAACATACGAAAACACAGACTTCCTTTTGTACTTTTCGAATCAGGAGTGGTGGAAACTGTTAGTGAACTAAGGAATTCTAAAGTTAACGGAACATAAACAGGATTCGCTTGCGATAGAAAATAATTTAAATCCAAAGCATCAAGCATAAAATTTACACTATCATATAATCCTAATAAATTTAAACATGCATCATCACAGTACCTCGTTGGTACAATAGTTCTAGTACTTAACTCATTATAAAGGGTGGCTTGTTTTTCTCCAGGTTTGCCTTGCCTAAATATCACTTCATAATCTGCTTGTTGTGCCATAAAAATTTTGTGAAATGAAAAGAAGTAGAATGGAGTCTGTGTAGTTTGTAGTTCGTGTAGTGAGGTGATGAGGGAAAGACTCAATTTAATTCATAGCTACTAGTCACAAGCAAATAGTGATTTTTGTTGTGTAGTGGAAAAAGGTAATGGCAAAAGCATGGCGCCAGTCTGATGGCTAATAGCTTGATAGTCAATGAACAATTGAATTGTCATGTAAAGAAGAAAAAGAGAACATGTGTGGCGCCAGGCTAAGGTGTAGGTGGTAGGCATAAAGTGAGAAGCATGTGCATATGGGAAAATTGACTATATCATGTGTACCGTGTTGTTCCAATATCATGCAACCAAAATTAAATAAAAAAGAATAATATAGATAGTTAGAAAATAGTAACAATTGTTGAGAATAAATTCATGCATACACACTAAAAATTATGATAGACTAAATAGCGAAAATAAACATACTGAAAATAATTATTCGTGCATAATGTAAATGTTTGTCTTGAAATTTAAAAGCGAAGAAAATAAAATGACAAGGTACTTTCATGCATGAATCTAACTAGAAAGCAGGAAATATTTTTTTGTGTTCTTCTTCCACTAAAAGAGTTATTATGAAGGAAAAATCTTGAAGCAGAGGAAGAATATTCCAAAAGAAAATCTTTTAATCAGCCACTAGGAGGTGGTGGAGCAAGGTCACGAATGATGCGGTGGATCATATCAAAGCAACGATCAAGCTGAACTGCCATGAGGTCCTTAAGGCTTGTCAAATCAGAGCGGAGTGTCGCAAGATCGGCCTGGAGGCTGGCAATGGCAGCATCGTAGTCCTTCTGAGGTGGTGGAGCAGTAGTGGAAGCAGCAGGAGAGGTGGGAGGTGGAGGTCCGGGAGTGTAATGGTAAAGAGGGGGTGTTGCAGGGTCGGTCTCGTCATCTCCTTCCAGATCATACAGCCAATTGTCTTGGTTGTGAACACTTGTTTTCTCACTATTAGGCAATGTGAAGTGATGAATGGGTACGAAGTGAACAAGCTGTTGGAATTCTTCAGGTCCTAAGTTTCCTATCACATGGTGGTTAAAGCAAAAAGTAATGTCCATCGGCTGAGCTACACTAGAGAGGACAATCTGAGATAGAGGGGTATGTAGATCTAAAGCCTCGGCTAAGATGGTTACAAAGCCACCAATACAAATGCGGCGTGTGGGGTCCTCAATGATTTTAGTAATGTTAGACAGGAGGAAGGCCGCCGCGTTGACTGGTCTATTTTGGGAAACACAAAACATAAGAAATAGTTCTTCTTTTGTAATGGTTGTGTTGCTCGGTGGTTTCCCGAAGAATGTATGGGCAATGATCATCTGAAAGTACCTAATCGCAGGATTATGTATCTCAGTGCTAAACCTAGCATCAGGGGCTGCGTTAGGGTTGCCGGATATACTTCCCCAGTAGTACTCTAGTGCACTATCCATATAGGGATCGTCTTGAACTTCAGTGAAGGCATCGGTTCCGTGGGGAACTCCTAAAAACTCAGCTATGGCTCGTGTTGTAAACCGGTAGGTGTTTCCGAACAACCTAAAGGTGACATGTCCCTTGTGAATGGAGGTTCCCCAGGTAGGGTTATACTTAAAGGAACTCAAGAATTCTAAAGTTAGGTTACGATAATTGCGAGGAGATGCATAGGCGAATCGATCCCATCCTAAAGTGCTAGTCAGATACCTCACGCTCTCCGCTATTCCTAAAACTCTCATGGCGTGTTGATCAGGAAAATAGTGTGATGCCATCTCACGCTCAGATAGGGTTTCATAACGGGTCTTCTGTGCGTTACTTCTGAATGAAACTGGCATTCTGTCGGCCATTTCGTCTTTTACTTTTAAAATTCTAAGTTAAAACTCTGTTATTTCAGAAAGTAGTCACAAAAGTTAGTGCTGATCAAAAGAAATTATAGCTATTATTTTTTTATTTTTTTTTTTTTTTTATTTTTTATTTTTTATAAAAAGGAAAAAGTAAAATGACAAAATAAATAAAAGCAACATCATAAAAATAAAAATAAAAGCGAATAAATTAAGAACTAAAAGCGAAATATAAAAAGAAAGAAATAAAACATGGGTTGCCTCCCATGCAGCGCTTCATTTAATGTCGGTAGCTCGACAAGACAAGGGTTGAAAACCTAAGTAATTGGAGGAAGGTCATCTAGCTTGAGGCTAGAATAATAGTCTCCATCGCTCGGGACATAGTAATGCTTCAGACGCTGCCCATTAACTATAAATGTTTGATCGGATTTAGTCTTTATTTCTACCGCGCCACTTTGAAAAACTCTTGAGACTTCGAAAGGTCCCGACCATCGCGATCGGAGTTTTCCGGGAAACAATCTCAACCTAGAATTAAAAAGGAGTACTAGCTCCCCCTCTCTGAATTCTCTCTTTAATATGCGCTTGTCGTGCCAGTTTTTAGTTCGTTCTTTATATATTTTGGCATTTTCATAAGCATCTAATCTTAATTCATCTAATTCATGTAACTCTAGGATCCTTTTTCTTCCGGCAGATTGGTAATCCATGTTAAGGGCTTTAACTGCCCAATAGGCTTTGTGTTCTAATTCTACCGGTAAGTGGCATGACTTTCCATAGACAAGTCTAAAAGGGGTTGTTCCTATGGGCGTTTTGTAGGCTGTTCTATAAGCCCATAAAGCGTCGTCAAGCTTTGCAGCCCAATCCTTTCTATTAGTGGAGACAGTCTTTTCAAGGATTGATTTGATCTCTCTATTAGAGACTTCTACTTGGCCGCTTGTTTGTGGATGGTAAGGTGTTGCGACTCGGTGCCTCACTCCGCATTTCTTCAACAGATTTTCTAATTGTCTTGATATGAAATGGGATCCACCATCGCTTATGACTAACCTGGGGACTCCAAATCTAGGGAAAATGATTTTTTTGAACAACTTAACGACTACTCGTGTATCATTTGTCGGCGAAGCTATGGCTTCTATCCATTTTGACACATAATCTACTGCTACGAGTATGAATTTGTTTCCCATAGAGGAAGGAAAAGGTCCCATAAAATCTATTCCCCAAACGTCGAAGATTTCGACCTCTAAAATGTTATTAAGGGGCATTTCATTCCTTTTGGAAATATTTCCAGTTCGCTGGCATTGGTCACATTTTTCAATAAAAGAGTGAACATCTTTGAAAAGGTTGGGCCAGTAGAGTCCTGCTTGGAGGATTTTATAGGCAGTCTTGGATGTGCTAGCATGTCCGCCATAAGGCGAGGTGTGGCAGTGAGTAAGAACACTCTCTATTTCTTCTTCAGGGATGCATCGTCGAAAGATACCATCCGCGCCTCTTTTAAATAAGAGGGGCTCATCCCAAAAGTATTGTTTAATGTCATGGAAGAATTTCTTTTTCCGTTGATAGGTAAGTTCGGTTGGTAATATCCCGGCAGCTAGGTAATTGGCGAAATCAGCATACCACGGGACCGTGGTTTGTGTTAATGCGGTTTCGATATATTCACTGCTGACTTCTTCTTTATCAAGAGAAAGATCAAGTTGGGCGATTAGCTTATCACATGGAAAATCATCGTTAATAGGAATCCGATCTTCTTTGACATCATCAAGCCTAGATAGGTGATCTGCTACTGTGTTTTCTATTCCTTTCTTATCTTTGATTTCTAGGTCGAACTCTTGTAGTAGCAGTATCCATCTTAAAAGTCTTGGTTTCGCATCCTTTTTACTAAGGAGGTATCGAATTGCTGCGTGATCGGTGTACACAATGATTTTAGCTCCCACCAAATAGGAGCGGAATTTGTCAATTGCAAATACGACAGCCAAGAGTTCCTTTTCTGTGGTGGCGTAATTTAGTTGTGCCGCGTCTAAAGTTCTACTTGCATAGTAGATAGCATGTAGCTTTTTATCCTTTCTTTGTCCTAGAACGGCTCCTACAGCATAATCGCTGGCATCACACATAATTTCAAATGGTTCACTCCAATCAGGGGGTTGCATTATAGGTGCAGAAATCAAGGCCTTCTTGAGGAGTTGGAATGCTTCCATGCATTTGTCATCAAATATGAATTCAGCGTCTTTCATAAAAAGACCGGTTAAAGGCTTGGTTATTTTAGAGAAATCTTTTATGAATCGTCGATAAAAACCGGCATGTCCTAAAAAGCTTCGTATTTCTCTAATGGTTTTGGGAGGTTGAAGGTTTTCAATCACTTCTATCTTTGCTTTATCGACCTCTATTCCTCTATTAGACACTATGTGTCCTAGTACTAATCCTTCTTGAACCATGAAATGACATTTTTCCCAATTGAGCACGAGGTTAACTTTCACGCATCTTTGTAACACCATTTCTAGATTAGCAAGACACTCTTCAAAACTCTCCCCATACACAGAAAAATCGTCCATAAAGACTTCCATGATGTTGTTTATAAAATCAGCGAATATAGCCATCATACATCGTTGGAAGGTCGCAGGGGCGTTACACAATCCAAAAGGCATTCGCCTATAGGCAAAGGTACCAACGGGACAAGTGAAAGTAGTCTTTTCTTGGTCATCGGGATGAATTGGAATTTGGAAAAATCCAGAATACCCGTCTAAATAACAGAAATATGAGTGTTTAGCTAGACGCTCGAGCATTTGATCGATAAAGGGTAAGGGAAAATGATCTTTTCGAGTGGCTTTGTTTAACTTCCTATAATCAATGCACATTCGCCATCCCGATTCGACGCGTTTAGATACGGTTTCTCCTTTCTCATTTTTAACCACTGTAAGTCCTCCTTTCTTAGGCACAACATGGACAGGGCTGACCCATTTGCTATCAGATATTTGATATATGATACCAGCGTCGAGGAGTTTCAACACTTCCTTTCTAACTACTTCGCTTAAGATAGGGTTTATTCTCCTTTGGTGTTCTCTCGAGGTTTTTGCATCTTCTTCTAGTAAGATTCGATGCATACACACTGAGGGACTTATTCCTTTCAGGTCAGAAATGCTATACCCTAGGGCTGAAGGATATTTTCTTAAGACGTCTAGTAATTTTTCTGTCTCTAGGGGATTTAGGTCAGCGTTCACTATGACTGGACGATTCATATCATCGTCTAGATATTCGTATCTAAGATTTTTGGGTAGCGGTTTGAGTTCTAGCGAAGGTTGCTTAGGTCCAAGTGTAGGATCAGGTGAGAGAGGTGGATGTTCTCTTAAGCTATCTTCTTTACAAAGTTGAAGTGAAGCTTGGTCTTCGTTCATAGCTGGTTTTAGAATTTCCATCTCTTTAGGTAATTCTTTCTCTATTTCTTTGACACATTCATCTATTATGTCTAGGGCATAACACGTGTCTTCTACTGCGGGTGTTTTCATGAACTTAGAAAGAATAAACTCAATTTTTTCTTCTCCCACTTCTAGGGTGAGTTTCCCTCTCTTCACGTCTATTATTGCTCCTGCAGTGGCTAGGAAAGGTCTTCCTAAAAGGATTGGGATGCAAGCATCTTCCTTGATGTCCATTACTGCAAAATCTGTAGGGATATATAGCTGACCGATTCTTACGGGAACATTTTCTAAGATACCAACTGGATATTTGACTGAACGGTCCGCTAGTTGTAGAGACATCCTAGTAGGTTTTAGATCGCTTAAGTTCAGCTTTTTGCTAATTGACAGGGGCATAAGACTAACACTAGCTCCTAAATCACATAGGGCCTTGTCTATTACGAAGTTGCCTATTACACAAGGAATTGAAAAACTCCCCGGATCTTTTAGCTTAGGTGGCATCTTGTTTTGGAATATGGCACTGCACTCTTCAGTAAGTGCTACTGTACTGTCTTCATCTAGTTTCCTCTTATTTGACAAGATTTCTTTTAGAAACTTAGAATAGGTTGGCATTTGTGCTATGGCTTCTGAGAAAGGGATAGTTATGTTGAGTTGTCTCAGAATTTCCACAAATTTTCTAAATTGACTATCCGTTTTTGGCTTTGCGAGTCTTTGCGGAAATGGGATAGTGGGTTTGTAGACAGGAGGTGGTTCCTTTGTTTCCTCTTTGTCCTTTTGTTGTGCGTTTTCAGACTCTCTTACAGGGTCTTTTGAGGATTCACCTTTCTCATTCATCTCCTCGGTTTCCTCAATGTTTTTCGGGTTTTTAGTTCTAGGATCAACTGGGTCTTGTAGCTCTTTCCCACTTCTAGTGGTTATAGCATGTAGGGCATTTGCGTGTCCTTTAGGATTTGGTTCGGGTTGTCCTGGAAAAGTGCCGGCTGGAGCGGCGAGAGCTGCTTGATGTTGCGCCACTTGAGATATTTGAGTTTCTAACATTTTGTTATGGGTGGCTAGAGCATCCACTTTGGTAGACAATTGTTTTACCAACTCGGTCGTATGGATACTTTGGTTTAAGAACTTTTCCATCATGAGATCAAGGTTAGATTTTTTAGGTGGATAAGTTGCAGCTTGTTGTCCTACTGACTTTTGAAAACCTGGAGGTGTCTGATTTGGAGGAAATAGTGCATTATTGCTCTTGTAAGAGAGATTATGATGGTTCTTCCAACCAGGATTATAAGAGTTTCCTTGGGCATAGTTAACTTGGTCGAGTCCGGCCAATAATTGACATTCAGAGGTTGTGTGTCCAGGAACTCCACATAGTTCGCAGTTTGGTTGTATCGCGGCTACGGTAGCTGCGGGAGGTAGAGTTAGGCTATCTAACTTTTGAGAAAGAGCGTCTACTTTTGCACTGACATGATCTATGCCGCTTACTTCGTACATACCACCTTTTTGCTGGGATTTTTCTATGGCAGCGCGTTCGCTTCCCCATTGGTAATGGTTCTGAGCCATGTTTTCTATAAGTTGTGTGGCTTCTTGATAAGGTTTATCCATTAAAGCTCCACCAGCAGCAGCATCTATGGTGAGCCTAGTGTTATAGAGCAGCCCATTATAGAAGGTATGGATTATGAGCCATTGTTCTAAACCGTGATGTGGACATAGTCTCATCATATCCTTGTATCGTTCCCATGCCTCGAAGAGTGATTCTCCATCTTTTTGCCTAAATCCGTTGATTTGGGCTCTTAACATTGCTGTTTTGCTTGGCGGGAAATATCGGGCCAAGAATTGCTTCTTCAATTCATTCCATGTAGTGATGGAGTTCGAAGGTAAAGCTTGAAGCCAAGCTCTAGCTCTGTCTCTCAAAGAGAACGGGAAAAGGCGGAGTCGTATTGCTTCGGCTCCTACACCATCGGCTTTTAGTGTGTCTGCGTACTGCACAAACACTGATAAGTGGAGGTTCGGATCCTCCGTAGGGGAACCAGAGAATTGATTTTGTTGCACTATTTGCAACAAAGCAGGTTTCAATTCGAAATTCCTAGCTTCAACGGTTGGGGAGACGATGCTCGAATGAGGTTCCTCTTCAGAAGGGACTGCGTAGTCCTTGAGAGGACGATTGTTGTTGGCCATGAATAACCTTTGGGATTCGCGAATTCGGCGTTGTAAACGAATATAACGAATAAAACGCTCTATTTCAGGGTTAGGTTGCTCTAAGTCGTCCTCGGAGGAACGAGTGCTGGGCATACAACCTAAGTATCAAAAAGATTAAAGGGGTTGCCTTAATCGTTACAAATTAAAAACTTAAATGCGAATTTTTGACTAAATTAATCCCCGGCAACGGCGCCAAAAACTTGATGCGATATTTCTGCAAGTGCACAGACTTATCGTGTAGTTATAAAAGATTATCGTTCCTTCAGGGACTATTTTCCAAAACTTCGCTTACGTTTTTAATATAATGTAAGGTTAAGGCTAAATATTAATTGGAAAGGGATGTTAAAAGAAAAATAAAAGATTTAATTCAAATAATTAGATTTAACTAACTGGAATGTTACTTTAAGTCGCTTCAATGGGTTCGGTAATTAAATTGCATTTGGAAATAATGTTTCTTTTTAACAAACTGATATCGATTTAAAAACACGCTCCTCACACTTTCGCGCTGTTGGTTAATATTATAAAGTTATAAAATAAGTGCTTCACTCTCGCTCTCACATTTACTTATAAAAATACTTTTTGAAAATCAATTCAATTTGATTAAAAAGATCTAGTTTTCACAAAACAATATTAGTTTAAAGATTCGGGTCTCACACTTTCGCGCTATTGAACTAAATCATAAAATATAAATAAATACTTCACTTTCGCTCTCATATTTAGTTTATAAAATATTTTTTGGAAACTAATACAGTTTAATTAATTTTAAAGAGCTGTCGCGGTGTTTAAAATTAATGTCCAGTTTTTACTATCTAGTATAAATCTCACACTCTCGCGCTGTTGACTTACACTTTAATTAATTTTCACTCTCGTGCAAAATTATAGTCTATCGTTTAATTAAAAACTGAAACAGAAAACTAGTTTGTTTGAAAATAAAGTTTGCAACTTAATTACTAAACCCAGATCAGCTTCTTATTCACATTCCAGTTATATTAAATTAGTTCGACATAATTGTAAATAAAAACATCACGATTAAATAAATAGTAATTGATTTAATTAAGAACATAACAGAGAACAATGAAATAATTGAAACCGAAATCAAATTAGTACCAGTGCATAGCAATTACGGTAATCAAATAAAACATAAAACAAAAGCAAAAACAAAGAAACTAAAGACCATATACTGTGCGTGACAGTATATGGTGCTAAGTTGAAAATTAAAATTAACAATTGAGATGCACTGTATCAATGGCAAAAATAAATAAGCTCATAAGAATTTAAAGTACTGAATTGAATTTAATATATTGAATAGAGTAACTTACAGATGACAACTGGAATGAAAGCAAAATACCAGAATAATAAAAGCTTAAAAATAATGCGTAGTGTGTAGAGAGGAGCCCAAAAAGACTCAGATCATATGTATTTATAGTGCTAAGAAAAGTAACTGACTTCTCCTCTTTCTCTCCCCACGTTTCAATCCTCTTTTTTTTTGGACTTATACGTGTGCCTCAAGTTTAGGAATTATCTGTTTTGCACGTCGTTGTCGTTTTCCCTATTCCTTATTTTTCTCCACGTTTCCAAATTAATAGGCACGGCTGGCGCCATCATTCCCTTGCCTGGCGCCATGCCTAAAGCAAATTGGCCCATGCCTGGCGCCATGCCTTGGTCTTTCTTTGGGCCTTTCTTTGTGTGCATGTGTGCCTGGCGCCATGCTTTGGTAATTGGTCTGGTGCTTTTTGCTTCTAGTCCCATAAAACTCATATTTTGCTAAATTTCGGCTGCATCTGTATTTTTATAAAAAGTATTAATTATTTCATAGATAACACAATAATTTAGAGAAAATATTAAAATATTACGACAAATAATATTAAATAAATAGTGCATTTTTCGGTGTTATCAGATTGTATGTAAGTATGAATGTATGATTATATGTAAGTATGAATGTATGATTGTATGTAAGTATGTATGAATGTATATATGATTGTATGTAACTTGTATTTGTATGATTGAATGATATTTGTACATGACTGGATGAGATAAAAGTTTGATCAGAAAAGATGAACATTGGGCCGACGTATCCGTGCAACCACTCAATAGTTCTCCACTGGGGACAACAACCTTATCGGTGAAATAAATCAGATCCTCGGGGTAAAACCCAGTATAGTATGTTGATCCATGGTAAGAATGATTGCTTCTTGGGGTAAAGCCCATTGGACAGAGGTTTGGCAGAAGTCGCCATTTTGTACACTGAAATAGAATAGTTCCTCATGGTCTTGTTTCAACAGTCATGCTTTTGCTTTTTCTCTTTTTTTTGAAATCCCTAACTTTTGTCTGGATCGCCCTTTCAGGATTTCAATCCACCGGGAATATATTTCTTTTTTGTTTTTGCCCCCTAACTTTTGCCTGGACCGCCCTTTCGGGTTTTCAATCCACCTGGACGCTCATTTTTGCCTAAGCCGCCCTTTCGGGTTTTCAACTTAGCGAGCTGTTCTTTTTGCTATTTTTTTTTGCTTTTGCTCTTCTTTTTTTTTGATAGAAAGAAACAAGACTAATATGCTGATGTGCAAACTTCTCCAAGAGATGCCATTTGCTGATGATATGCAAACTTCTCAAAGAGATGCCATTTGCTGATGAATGAGCCTCCCAAACGGGTCTCAGCTTTTTCTTTCACTGGGGAAAAGAAATTCATATAAGCTTCTTGAAGATAACCACTTGCTGGAGATTACCGGAGAACAGTCAAGTTCAGTGTTCGAACTGAGGAATGTTGGATCACATGCTCAACATATTATAGTAACACACATGTCCATAAGAACCCAATATATCAACTTGATGATTATTGGCTCAAGGAGGAAGGGAACATAACAACTATCTTGGCAGATCTGGATTGCCCCTGGAAACCACTTCAGGTGCCCCAAGTGAGTGAAACCTTGACTTTGTATCTTCGAAGTGTATGCCCCTGTATGTAAAGACTTGCCCCTGATTGGCAGGTTCCTGATGTAATTTGCCCCAAGTTAGGAGCGCTTTGAATTGATTCGTCCTTGATTAGACCATTTGATTGAATTTCTTTGATGCCAAATATAAATTTGTAAACAAAATTGTTTCTTTTGAAAAAGTGTTTCTAATGTAATGTACATGCAAGTTTGGGAATCGCAGAACTTTATATAAAACATATGTGGTGTGTGTAAAAGATTGTTACTCAACAAACAGGTGGAGTCAGTTTTAACAATAATTTTGCTGATTATGCCTTCAAAGTAAACCTAGTTTCAATTAGGTCTTTTGAGGGTTATAACGTGGTCTGGTTCACGGTTTTGAAAAGAAAAGATTATTAGGCTCAAAATTCTGTTTTAACCCACCCACTCTTCTTTGATGTCCTTCATTCCTCTATTCAATTAATTCATCAGACATGCTTTGGTTGACAAGAGGATTTATTTTGACAATGATGTTTGAGGTTGACGCTTTGGTCGAAGCTTTGATGAGATTCTTGAAGTGACAGTCACTTTTCATTCACAAGCTGGTTTTCATCATTTTTGCTCTTAATCCCTTATTTTTGCATGGACCAATTCTTTTGGATTTCGCGGTCCATCGGGATGCCCTGAATTCTGCCTAAGTCTTTTTACCTAGCGGGCTTTTTGTTGTTGTTTTTGTTTGTGTTTTTTTTGTAGCACAATTGTGACTGCCACATGTTATTGTGAGTTTTGTCTACTCATGACTTCTTGTATCTCAGACTGATTGATCCTCTTGTATTGGGATGTGTCATTGAATTAATTGAAAGACTACCCTGCCCCGGGTCAAGATTAAGGGTTTTTTATATTATAGAAAGAACACCAACTTCTGGCTCAAAGGGGTTGACTACGGATTATCGCCTTATTTCTCCGGTGTTTGGGAAGTGAAACAATGCCTTACATCATCAACCGGGTCTTACTAATGAAAGCACATATCAGTAATTTTAAACATTTAATTTACATCATTCTCCCCTCAAGTTTGTAAACAAGAAAAGTGAAATAGAAAAACATTGTCATTTATGATGGCACAAGAAAAGAGTGAATACGAATGGATGGATTCCAAAATATGCATGCTCATTGTTTATAAATTTTAATTAAAAGATACAACTTTAAAATGCAAATAAATGTTTGGCAAGAAAGAAATTGCAATTGAAAATAAAAGGCCTAGCGATCCTAGGGTCAAACTTCTTGATAATCTTGAAAATGACGAAGGACCCATGATTAAGCAGAGGACGAACTTTGAACGTTAGGGTTCTCATCCTTGAAAGATAGCACATTGTTGCGGATTAAATCCTGAACAGCTTTCTTGAGAGGGTAGCAACGTTCTACATCATGGCCAGGGGCCCCTTGATGGAAGGCACAAGTTAAATCACTGCGGTACCAGGGAGGTAGTACTCCTGGCATAGGGGGAGGTGGTCTCGTCTGGACAAAATTTTTAGCAAGTAAAGCGGGGAGTAGATCGGCATATTTCACGGGTATTGGGTCAAATGGTTGATTTTTCTAAGCACGGTTATGATTGAATGATTGTTGGGGAGATGGTAGGTGATGAGATTGTGGGTATTGTGGTGGTATTACTGCAATATGTGGATAAGCTGGGTTGCTCGAATTATGTCCTCCCTGGGCCTCCATGCCAACTTCAGATTCTTTCTTCTCAGAAAAGTTGTTACCATATCTCTTGGCAGTATTAGTCGGAGCTTTCTCCCTTGTCAACCGTCCCTGACGGGACTCCTTCTTCTAAGCACATTCCCATTTCCACCATTTCGGTGAAGCTTCTTGATAAAACACCAACCATTTTCTCGTAGAAGAATGGGCTCAGAGTATGCAAAAATAACTTACACAACTCTTTTTCTTCCACTGGAGGACGAATCTGAGCAGCAAGCTCCCTCCACCTTTGAGCATATTCCTTAAAAGATTCCCTCTCCTTTTGTGCCAATGCTCGTAACTCATCCCTATCAGGGGCCAGATATGAATTGTAATTATACTGCCGAATAAAAGCACTGGCCAGATCATTAAAGGAACTGACGTTAGCCCTATCAAGGTCCATGTACCACCTCAGAGCTGCACCGGTCAGACTGTCTTGAAAATAATGGATCAACAACTTGTCATTACTGGTTTGAGTAGACATTTTCCTGGCATACATTATCAAGTGAGTTTTGGGGCAGGTACTCCCCTTATACTTCTCAAAATCTGGAACTTTAAATTTATGTGGGACCACAACATCAGGGACCAAGCATAGTTCATGCGCGTCTTGTCCGAACAAATCCTTTCCTCTAAGAGCCCTCATCTCTTTTTGCATCTCATCATATTTGATCTGCAAGTCATCCATCCTATCATAATCTCCCATACTTTCAGCATTAAAAATAGGCATCTGGTTTTGTTGGATCGTATGAACCAAAGGTGCAGAAATGGTTGCTGTAACCTGAGGAAGTGTATTGCC
This sequence comes from Trifolium subterraneum, assembly GCA_951799995.1. Classification (NCBI taxonomy): domain Eukaryota; kingdom Viridiplantae; phylum Streptophyta; class Magnoliopsida; order Fabales; family Fabaceae; genus Trifolium; species Trifolium subterraneum. The sequence goes on along the minus strand of OX637465.1, from coordinate 2,186,280 downwards.
GAGCTGAGGAATAGGCACTAATGGTTGAGGAATCTCAGATACTCCAGGACGTGATTCTGCCCCAAGAAAGTCGACTGGCATGCCCCATGGGTAACCTTCAGGCATGACAAACTGAGGAGCGCCAAGAGGCGCAGATGCAATAGGAGGAGGTACAAGAGCATTACTGGACTGTAGTGCTGGTGCTGACACCTGATTCTGGGTAGCCATCAAAGATGCAACCATGCTAGTCAACTTCTCAATTTCTGTCTGCATGGTTGTCACCTGTTCCCGGAGCATATGGTTTTCTTCCTCAAAATTGTTCATCTTGTTTCTCAACCTGAACCGAGTATTGTAGACACGAGTTGCTTTGTAACGGATACGCCGGGCACTTTGACTGAGGCGGAGAGAAAAGGGAAAATATGAGACTTGTGTTTGGAAAGTTATGAATGTAGTATGATGCATGATGTGTTTACGCTAAAATATACAATGTTTTTTGTTATCGAAGGACTTATCCCAAATTAGTTGTAAACATTTAGACATGGATTTTGTAAGGAGAAAAAAGAGAAAAATTTATTATGTGTCATTTTGAAATGAATGTTCTCTATAATGTTTACAAAAAATTTGTTTAAGTTCTTCGATATTGGATGAGGAAAAAGAATTTATGAATGAGTGCATGCATGCATGATGCGGAAAACATGGTGGGGTTAAAGTATAATGTTGGAGTCAAAGGTGAAACCCTCCCATATGGTATGTACTAGGGTTCATTTGTACCTGCATGACGGGTTCTACAAAGTTCCCAAAGTCATCGACCGTCTCATGGATATTATTGAGTTACGGGACTACTCTCGTTCCAACAACATCCACGGGATAATCTCGTTTGAGTGTAGTTTCGCGTGACGACTAATCTCAAGACTACTCTTGATTTAGCTACCGCACTACGTCCTAAAAAGGCCAAGATGGGTTAAAGGTGATTCTAAAGGTTCTCGGCTTCGCCGGACACTCACATTGAAAATAATACCATCATCATGACATTTCATGACAACGAGTACTACCGTCGTGAGGCCTCCACCGAGCGGGATCATATCACATGTGCTTCATAATCCAGACTACTCTGGACATGTCACTATGATTTCACCCCATCCTATCTTATTGTGTCGCTCAAGCCCGGGTTAGGACTTATCTCACCACTCAGAGCAAACCCAAGTATATATACAAATATTTACAATTAAAAGAATAAAAGCGCGAAGATAGTAATTTTAAAACAACTTAGGTTCAACCCGCTTGGTTGTCCCCAGTGAAGTCGCCATTTCTGTCGCGGTGATTTTTGGATATCGAGTTATTAATTAACTTCGAATCACAATTTAATATTCCACCACCGATCTTTAATTTATCCGAGGGAAAGGGAAAAAGTTCGAAAAAAACCCTATTTTTAAGAGAACAAGGTTCGGGGGTTGGTTATACGAAGGGAAGGTATTAGCACCCTAAGTATCTATAGTACTCTATAGGAACCTCTTGTTTTTATTTCTAACTTTGCGCTTTATTTTTAATTGCTTGAAAAATGTATAAGTGTAAGAATTAAAATGATGATAAAAAATGCTTAAAGTGATGAAAAAGAAGAAAAATGTTTTTGTTGATTTTATTGATTGGAGAGACAAGTCTCATGCCTACGTACCCGAGGGATCAAACCACCATAGTTCGGGGTAAAAAGACGAGTAAATTTGTTTGTTTGATTTTAAAGTTTTGAAAAAAAGGTTTTAAAGACCGAAAAGCCAAAGGTGGCAAAATGTGAGTTTGATTGATGTTAGTTTGTGAAGAAAGTCTATATGATTAAATTGATTGAAGTTTGATTATGAAAATAAGACGCGAACGCTTGGTTTAAAATCCAAGGTTTATTGAGAAAAGTTTTGAGTGATAAAAGACACTTGGTTTAAAATCCAAGGTTTATGCATGATTAAAAATGTATGAATGAAGAAAATGCACTTGGTTTAAAATCCAAGGTTTTAGGTAAGAAAAAGGGACACTTGGGTTAAAATCCAAGGTTTTAGCGAAAAAGAAGCCATTGGTATAAAGTCCAAGGCACTTGGTTTAAAATCCAAGTTCGCGATAAAAAAGACTCTTGGGTTAAAATTCAAGGTTTTCACGATAAAAGACACCGTTGGTTTAAAGTCCAAGGCACTTGGTTTAAAATCCAAGTTTTGCGATAAAAAGACTCTTGGGTTAAAATCCAAGGTTTTCACGATAAAAAGAAACGTTTGGTTTAAAGTCCAAAGTTTGAAAAATGCTTGATGATGAAATGTTTTTTATGCTTTTGAGAATGAATTGTTTTGATTTTTTTGAAAGAGGTTTTGACCTCATTTTTGAGAATAAAATGACTAACTATTTTTTGATTGAAATGTTGGGTTCCAAATGAAAAAGGTAGCGTTAAAAGAATAATAACGTCGCAATAGCAAATTAAGCGCGAAGACAATCCGTAATGATATTTTGATCAAAACGGTGTTTTTTCCCTCGGAATTAATATGCTAACGTTTTTTGCGGAAAGCGATAAATAAACATGCATGAGATGCAATTTTTCATTTATAGTACATTTGCTCCTAATTACAATCTAAAGTATTTGCAAAAAAATTAATATGAAATGAATGCAAGATGATGCTATGCAATTTTTATTTAATATTTACATCAAGTCCTAAAATACATTCTAAAGTCCTTGCAATAAAATAAATAATTAGTTAATTAGGCAAAAATAAAATAAAAAAACAGAAGGGGTGCAAATATCAATTAAAACAGAAAAGGGGTGCAAAAAGCAACTCTGGGCCCAAGCCCGGCTGGGGGGCATGGCCCAGAGGGGGGTGTGTGAAGTAAAACGCTCAGACAGAATCAGAGCCGTCTGATTAATCAGACAGCTCAGATCTGATCACAATTAAAAGGAATTAGGCGCGTATGATCATGATCAAAAGGACATAGGCGCGCAGGTGCACCGTAAGGTTGTGCACCTGCGCGCACAGGATCAAGAATGGGTATATATAGAAAACCCTAAACAGAAATCAGAATATTACAACCTTCCTTCTTCTTTCTCATACTCTCCCCGTCGTGACTCTCTCTTCCACTCTCGGCCGTCTCTCTCGACCTCAAATCTCCTTTTGTTTCTTCTTAGTCTGATTCGTCCTCTTCTCTTCCTTCTCTTTTCGTTTTTGATTCTGGTTGATTTGGGTTTAAAAGATTTTGATTCTGGGTTTGATCTTTGAATGTTGTGATTCTGTTTCTGGGTTTTGATTGAGATGGTTTGGATTCGTTTCTGGGCTCGTGTTGAACGATTAGATTTTGGGTTTAGTTTCTGATTTGTTTACAATTTGGTTTTGGTTTTGACGGTTTTTGTGGAGGATTCGAGTTGGTTCGATGGATGATGAATGATGAAGAAGATGATTAGGTTCTGGATTTGTGTGGTTTTGCGGTTTGATCTGTTTTTTGATCTTTGCTTTTCGTTTTTTCTGTTTTGTGAATGATGATGAAGATTGATGAAGATTTTTCTTTGATTCTTGATTTTTTTTGATTTTCTGGGTAGTCTGTTGATGAACGGCTGATGAATCTGACCTAGGGAAATGTGCAATAAATGCAGTATAAATACTGTGTCAGGATTAGGGTTTGGACAGATGAAAATTACCCCATTTGGACAAAATTGCCCCTTTGGGCCTGGACAAAAAAAATACATCTGGACTTCTATAAAAAAATGGCAAAAACACCAAAAAGGAAAAATACACAAATAAACAATTAAAAAATAAAAAAATAATAATATATTAATAATAATAAATGAAAACGAAAATGAATAATAATAATAAAAATCAAAAAATAATAAAAAATAGTAATAAAAGGAAAATAAAATGTAACCAAATGAGGTATTTTAAAATACCGCTCTGCCGAAATTTCGTCAGAAATAAACAAAGAAAAATTCGTCGTAAAAAGATGCATAAAAGCGATTGGTCAAAAAATGGGGTATGACAAGTCTCATGCCTATTTACCCGAGAGATCAAACCACCGTAGTTCGGGGTAAAAGTTACGAGTAAATTTGTTTGTTTGATTTTAAAGTTTTGAAAATGGTTTTAAAGACCAAAAGCCGAAAGTGGCAAAATGTGAGTTTGATTGATGTTAGTTTGTGAAGAAAGTCTATATGGTTAAATTGATTGAAGTTTGATTATGAAAATAAGACGCGGACACTTGGTTTAAAATCCAAGGTTTGTCGAGAAAATGTTTGAGTGATAAAAGATACTTGGTTTAAAATCCAAGGTTTATGCATGATTAAAGATGTATGAATGAGGAAAATGCACTTGGTTTAAAATCCAAGGTTTTCGGCGAGAGAAAAAAAAGGACACTTGGGTTAAAGTCCAAGGTTTTAGCGATAAAAGAAGCCATTGGTTTAAAGTCCAAGGCACTTGGTTTAAAATCCAAGTTCGCGGTAAAAAAAGACACTTGGGTTAAAATCCAAGGTTTTCACGATAAAAAACGCCGTTGGTTTAAAGTCCAAGGCGCTTGGTTTAAAATCCAAGTTTCGCGATAAAAAGACTCTTGGGTTAAAATCCAAGGTTTTCACGATAAAAAAAACGTTTGGTTTAAAGTCCAAACTTTGAAAATGTTTGATGATGAAATGTTTTTTATGCTTGATGACGTTTGAAAATGAAATTGTGTTGATATTTTTTGAAAGAGGTTTTGACCTCATTTTTGAGAATAAAATGGCTAATTATTTTTTGAAGAGGTGTTGACCTCATTTTTTTGATACAAAAGAAACGGATAATGGCTAACGCGCGAAAAGAACGATATTAACATTATACTAAATAAGCGCGAAGACGAACCGTAATGATATTTTGATCAAAACGGTGTCTTTTTCCTCGGAATTAATATGCTAACGTTTTTTGCGGAAAGCGATAAATAAATATGCATGAGATGCAATTTTTCATTTATAGTGTACATTTATTCCTAATTACATTCTAAGGTATTTGCAAGAAAAATAAATATGAAATGAATGCAAGAGGATGCTATGCAATTTATTTAAATTTACATCAAATCCTAAAAATACAATCTAATGTAAAAAATAAAAACAGAAGGGGGTGCAAACAACAATAAAAACAGAAAGGGGGTGCAAACAACAACTCTGGGCCCAAGCCTAGCTGGGGGCGTGGCCCAAAGGGGGGTGTGTGAAGAAATATGATCAAACAGAGTCAGAGCCGTCTGATTGATCAGACGGCTCTGATTTAATCAAAGAGAGAATGAATCAGGATCATCAGATTTGAAATAGAAGGTTATGGCGCGCAGGTGCACCGTAAGGACGTGCACCTGCGCGCACAGGATCTGAACAGGGTATAAATAGGCAAAAACCCTAAAAAATCACAAATTCCTCCATCCTCTTCTTCTTTCTCGCCGCCGGAGCTCTCAAACCTCACCTTCTCTCTCATTTTTTTCTCTCTTCTAAACCTCCATTTCTAAAAACTTTTAACATCAACTCCATACCAAATCATCTTCTAAACTCAAAACAAGGCTCAAAATAAACAAAAATTGAACCCATTGTCCGGATCGATTAATACAGAAACGGAAAGGAAATAAAAACCTTTGGATCATGATTTTCGGTTCCTGATCTTCTTCTTCTCTTTCTGGTTTCTTCGTTTTATTTTGATGGTTTTTTGATTTCGTTTTGGTTCGTTTGAATCCGAGATGGTTTTGAATGATTTGGGTTCGAATTTGATTCGTTTTGTTCTGGGTTTTGACGGTGGTTCTGATGGTGATGTTGATGAACGATTCGGTTTGGATGGTTTGATTTGTGTGTGATTGATGATGAACGATGATGATTATGGGTTTTGTTTCGTTTTCGTTTTTGAGTTTATTTGTGGTTTTGATTTCGGATTCGACGGTTTTGTGATGAAGGTGTGATTTCGGTTTGGATGATTTGTGATGATGAAGATGGTTGATTTTCTGTTTTTTTGATTTTTGTTGATTCAAAGAAGATGAATTTTTTCTGTTTTGGGTATCTGCGGCTGATCCAATTTTTTCTCCCTTGGAAACTGTGCACAGTACACAGTATAAATATTGTATCAGGATTAGAGTTTGCAGATGAAATTTTCCTCATTTGGACAAAATTTCCCCTTTGGGCTTGGATTGGACAAAAATCAGATATGGACTCTTTAAAAATCTGGCAAAAACACTAAAAAGGAAAATACACAAATAAAGATTAAAATAAAAAATAATAATATATATAATAATAATAACAAAAAAAACGAAAAATGAATAATAATAATAATAGAATAAAAAAATAAAGAAAATAAAAATAATAATAATAATAAAAAGAAAATAAAATGAAATGAAACCAAATAAAAGAGGTATTTTAAAATACCTCTCTGCCGAAATTTTGTCAGAAACGAACAAAGAAAAATCTGTCTTAAAAAGACGCATAAAAGCGATCGGTCAAAAAATGGGGTATGACAGATGCCCCTATTTAAGTTTCTTCCATCAGAGATAAAAAGAAAAAGATGATTTTTGATGATGTTTTTGTCTTGGTTCGACGATGGAAGAGACTTAAATACAGAGTACACCATTTTTTGACCGGATTGAACTATAAAATGCTATGATATGAAGTTATGAGTGTTATGCTTATGAGTGCTATATTTACAAAGTGTTTGAATTTAATGAAGATTATTTGACAGAGGTGATGAAGACAGAAAGCGATAAAGTCCTGTATGCGGACAAAAAGCAGTAAAGTCCTGTGTGCGGACAGAAGTAAAGACAGAAAGCAATAAAGTCCTGTGTGCGGACAGAAGTAAAGACAGAAAGCGGTAAAGTCCTGTGCGCGGACATAAGCAGTAAAGTCCTGTGTATGGACAGAAGTAAAGACAGAAAGCAATAAAGTACTGTGTGCGGACAGAAGTAAAGACAGAAAGCGGTAAAGTCCTATGCGCGGACATAAGCAGATAAAGTCCTGTGTACGGACAGAAGTAAAGACTGAAAGCAGTAAAGTCCTGTGTGCGGACAGAAGTAAAGACAGAAAGCAATAAAGTCCTGTTTGCGGACATAAGTAAAGACAGTGTCCACCAACATTGTGGGATGGTTAGGACAAGTAAAGACAGTGTCTACCAACATTGTGGGATGGCGAGACATGACAAGAATGTGTATTTGTCTGGACCAGACACACTGGAGATGACTTCTTTTTTGGGGAAATTAACCACAAATTTGCAGTTGATTGTTTGCAAAACCTGCTGCTTGAAATATGTTTGATGGAGACATCTCTGGACCAGACTCACTGGGGATGACTCTTTTTTGTGAAATATGTGTGATGGAGATATCTCTGGACCAGATACACTGGGGATGACTCTTTTTTTGTGATTTATGATTGATGGAGACATCTCTAGACCAGATACACTGGGGATGACTCTTTTTGTGATGTATTGAAGCAAGACACATGATGGTCAATGCAGTATGTGTGAATGATTTTGTGTGCATGTTGCATGTAAATATGAATGTATGTATGAATATGTAAATGATTGTATGTATGTATGTATGTATGTATGTATGTATGTATGTATGTATATGTGAGTGATTGTATGTATGTATGTATGATTGTATGTATGTATGAATGATTGTTATGAAGCTTGTATTTGTATGATTGAATGATATTTGTACAAGACTGGATGAGACAAAAGATTTGATCAGGTAAGATGAACATTGGGCCGACGTATCCGTACAACCACTCAATAGTCCTCCACTGGGGACAGCACCCCTATCGGTGAAATAAAACAGATTCTCGGGGTAAGACCCGGTATGATATGTCAATTCATGGTAAGAATGATTGCTTCTTGGGGTTAAGCCCATCGGTCAGAAGTCTGGCAGAAGTCGCCATTTTGTACACTGAAACCGAATATTTTCTCATGGTCTTGTTTCAACAGTCATGCTTTTTTGCTTTTTTTCTTTTTATTTATTTTTTTTTTTTTGAAATCCCTAACTTTTGCCTGGACCGCCCTTTCAGGTTTTCAATCCACCGGGAATATATTTCTTTTTTGTTTGTCCCTAATTTTTGCCTGGACCGCCCTTTCGGGTTTTCAATCCACCGGGACGCTCATTTTTGTCTAAGCCGCCCTTTCGGGTAGCGAGCTGTTTTTTTTGCTTTTTTTTTCTTTCTTTTTTTGCTAGAGAGAAACAAGATTGATATGCTGATATGCAAACTTCTCCAAGAGATGTCATTTGTTGTTGATATGCAAACTTCTCAAAGAGATGCCATTTGTTTTTGAATAAGCCTCCCGAAACGGACATCGGCTTCTTCTTTCACTGGGGAAAAGAAAATCATACGAGTTTCTTGAAGATAACCACTTGCTGGAGATTACCAGAGAACAACCAAGTTCAATATTCAATGGAGGAATGTTGGATCACATGCTCAGCATTCGATGATTATTGGCTCAAGGAGGAAGAGACATAACAACTATCTTGGCAGATCTGGATTGCCCGTGGAAACCACTTCAGGTGCCCCAAGTAAGTGAAACATTGACTTTGAATCTTTGAAGTATATGCCATTGTATATAAAGACGTGCCCTTGATTGGCAGATTCCTGAGGTAATTTGCCCCAAGTTAGGAGCGTTTTGAGTTGATTTGTCCTTGATTAGACCATTTGATTGAATTTCCTTGATGCCAAATATAAATTTGTAAACAAAATTGTTTCTTTTGAAAAGGTGTTTATGATGTAATGTACATGCAAGTTTTGGAATCGCAAAACTTAATATAAAACACATGTGGTGTGTGTAAAAGATAGTTACTCAACAAACAGGTGGAGTCAGTTTTAACAATAATTTTGCTGATTATGCTTTCAAAGTAAACCTAGCTTCAATTAGGTCTTTTGAGGGTTATAACGTGGCCTGGTTCATGGTTTTGAAAAGAAAGATGATTAGGCTCAAAATTCTGTTTTAACCCACCCACTTCTTTGATGTCCTTCATTCCTACATTCAATTAATTCATCAAACATGCTTTGGCTGACAAGAGAATTTCTTTTGACAATGATGTTTGAGGTTGACGCTTTGGTCGAAGCTTTGATAAGATTCTTGGAGTGACAATCACTTTTCATTCACAAGCTTGTTTTCATCATTTTTGCTCTTAATCCCTTATTTTTGCATGGACCAATTCTTTTGGATTTTATGGACCATCGGGATACCCTGAATTTTGCCTAAGTCTTTTTACCTAGCGGGCTTTTTGTGGTTGTTTTTGTTTGTGTTTGTTTTTTTGGTGTAGGATGTTTGTGACTGCCACATGCTATTGTGAGTTTTGTCTACTCGTGACTTCCTCTATCTCAACAAATTTATCCTCTTGTATTGGGATGTATTCATTGAATTAATTGAAAGACTACCCTGCCCCGGGTTAAGATTAAGGGTTTTTTTTTATAGAAAGAACACCAACTTCTGGCGCAAAGGGGTTGACTACGGATTATCTCCTTATTTCTCCGGTGTTTGGGAGGTGAAACAATGCCTTACATCATCAACCGGGTTTTACTAATGAAAGCATATATCAGCACATATCAACAATTTTAAAATTTTAGTTTACATCATTCTCCCCTCAAGTTTGAAAAGTGAAAATAGAAAAACATCGCCATTAATGATGGCACAAGAAAAGAGTGAATACAAATGGATGGATTCCAAAATATGCATGCTCATTGTTTAGAAATATTAATTAAAAGATACAACTTTAAAATGCAAATAAATGCTTGGCAAGAAAGAAATTGCAATTTGAACATAAAAGGCCTAGTGATCCTAGGGGCAAACTTCTTGATAATCTTGAAAATGACGGAAGACCCATGATTAGGCTGAGGATGAATCTTGAACATTAGGGTTCTCACCCTTGAAAGATAGCACCTTGTTGCGGACTAAATCCTGAACAGCTTTCTTGAGAGGGTAGCAACGTTCCACATCATGGCCAGGGGCCCCTTGATGGAAGACACAAGTTAGATCACTGCGGTACCAGGGAGGTAGTACTGCTGGCACAGGGGGAGGTGGCCTTGTCTGGACAAAAATTTTAGCAAGTAAGGCGGGGAGTAGGTCGACATATTTCATGGGTATGGGGTCAAATGGTTGATTTTTCTGAGTGTGGTTATGAGTGAATGATTGTTGGGGAGATGGTAGGTGATGAGATTGTGGGTATTGTGGTGGTATGACTGCAATATGTGGATAAGCTGGGTTGCTCGAATTATGTCCTCCCTGGGCCTCCATGCCAACTTCAGATTCTTTCTTCTCAGAAAAGTTGTTACCATATCTCTTGGCAGTATTAGTCGGAGCTTTCTCCCTTGTCAACCGTCCCTGACGGGACTCCTTCTTCTAAGCACATTCCCATTTCCACCATTTCGGTGAAGCTTCTTGATAAAACACCAACCATTTTCTCGTAGAAGAATGGGCTCAGAGTATGCAAAAATAACTTACACAACTCTTTTTCTTCCACTGGAGGACGAATCTGAGCAGCAAGCTCCCTCCACCTTTGAGCATATTCCTTAAAAGATTCCCTCTCCTTTTGTGCCAATGCTCGTAACTCATCCCTATCAGGGGCCAGATATGAATTGTAATTATACTGCCGAATAAAAGCACTGGCCAGATCATTAAAGGAACTGACGTTAGCCCTATCAAGGTCCATGTACCACCTCAGAGCTGCACCGGTCAGACTGTCTTGAAAATAATGGATCAACAACTTGTCATTACTGGTTTGAGTAGACATTTTCCTGGCATACATTATCAAGTGAGTTTTGGGGCAGGTACTCCCCTTATACTTCTCAAAATCTGGAACTTTAAATTTATGTGGGACCACAACATCAGGGACCAAGCATAGTTCATGAGCATCCTGGCCGAACAAGTCTTTCCCCCTAAGAGCCTTCATTTCCCTCTGTATCTCATCATATTTGATCTGTAAGTCATCAACCCTGTCATAACCCCCTACACTTTCATCATGAAAGATGGACATCTGGTTTTGCTGGATAGTATGAACCAAAGGTGCAGTCACAGTTGCTGTAACCTGAGGAAGTGTGTTGCCAAGCTGAGGAATAGGCACTACTGGTTGAGGAATCTCAGATACTCCAGGACGTGATTCTGCCCCAAGAAAGTCGACTGGCATGCCCCATGGGTAACCTTCGGGCATAACAAACTGATGAGTGCCAAGAGCTGCAGATGAAACGGGAGGAGATACAAGAGCATTACTGGACTGAGATGCTGGTGCTGGCACCTGTTTCTGGGTAGCCATCAAAGATGTCACCATGCTAGTCAATTTCTCGATTTCTGTTCGCAAGTTTGTCATCTGTTCACGGAGCATATTGTTTTCTTCCTCAAAACTATTCATCTTGCTCTTCAACTTAGACCGAGTATTGTAGACACGAGTTGCTTTGTAATGGATACGCCGGGCCACTTTGACTGAGGCGGAGAGAAAAGGGAAAATATGAGACTTGAGTTTGGGAACTTATGAATGCATTTATGATGTATGATGTGTTTATGCTAAAATATGCAATGTTTTTTTTTTTTTGTTATCGAATGACTTATCTCAAATTGGTTGTAAACATTCAGATATGGATTTTGTAAGGAGAAAAGAAAAAGAAAAGAGAAAAATTTATTATATATCATTTGAAATGAATGTTCTCTATAATGTTTACAAAAAATTTGTTTAAGTCCTTCGATATCGGATGAGTAAAAAGAATTTATGAATGAGTGCATGCATGCATGATGCAGAAAACATGGTGCGGTTTAAAGTACAATGTTGGAGTCAAAGGTGAAACCCTCCCATATGGTATGTACTAGGATTCATTTGTACCTGCATGACGGGTTCTACAAAGTTCTCAAAGTCATCGACCATCTCATGGATATCACTGGGTTACGGGACTACTCATGGATAACATCCACGGGATAATCTCGTTTGAGTGTAGCTTCGCGTGACGACTAATCTCAAGACTACTCTTGATTTAGCCACCGCACTACGTCCTAAAAAGGCCAAGATGGGTTAAAGGGAATTCTAAAGGTCCTCGGCTTCTCCGGACACTCACATTGAAAATAATACCATCATCATGACTTTTCATGACAACGAGTACTACCGTCGTGAGGCCTCCACCGAGCGGGGTCATATCACATGTGCTTCATAATCCAGACTACTCTGGACATGTCACTATGATTTTACCCCATCCTATCTTATTGTGTCACTCAAGCCCGGGTTAGGACTTATCTCACCACTCAAAATCAAACCCAAGTATATATAAACAAACATTCACATAAGCAAAAAAGAATAATAGCGCGAAGATAGAAAATAAAACGAGTTAGGCTCAACCCGCTTGGTTGTCCCCAGTGAAGTCGCCATTTCTGTCGCGGTGATTTTTGGATATCGAGTTATTAATTAACTTCGAATCGCATTTAATGTGCCACCACCGATCTTTAATTTATCCGAGGGAAAGGGAAAAAGTTCGAAAAAACCCTATATTTAGAGAACAAGGTTCGGGGGTTGGTTTTACGAAGGGAAGGTATTAGCACCCTAAGTATCTATAGTACTCTATAGGAACCTCTTGTTTTTATTTCTAACTTTGCGCTTAATTTTAATTGCTTGTAAAAATGTACCAGTGTAGGAATTAAAGTGATGGAAAAAGGTTTAAAGTGATGAAAATGAGGAAAAATGTTTTTGTTGATTTTATTGATTGGAGAGACGACTCTCATGCTTATGTACCCGAGGGATCAAACCACCGTAGTTCGGGGTAAAAGTTACGAGTAAATTTGTTTGTTTGATTTTAAAGTTTTGAAAATGGTTTTAAAGACCAAAAGCCGAAAGTGGCAAAATGTGAGTTTGATTGATGTTAGTTTGTGAAGAAAGTCTATATGGTTAAATTGATTGAAGTTTGATTATGAAAATAAGACGCGGACACTTGTTTTAAAATCCAAGGTTTGTCGAGAAAATGTTTGAGTGATAAAAGACACTTGGTTTAAAATCCAAGGTTTATGCATAATTAAAGATGTATGAATGAGGAAAATGCACTTGGTTTAAAATCCAAGGTTTTCGGCGAGAGAAAAAAAAGGACACTTGGGTTAAAGTCCAAGGTTTTAGCGATAAAAGAAGCCATTGGTTTAAAGTCCAAGGCACTTGGTTTAAAATCCAAGTTCGCGGTAAAAAAAGACACTTGGGTTAAAATCCAAGGTTTTCACGATAAAAGACGTCGTTGGTTTAAAGTCCAAGGCGCTTGGTTTAAAATCCAAGTTTCGCGATAAAAAGACTCTTGGGTTAAAATCCAAGGTTTTCACGATAAAAAAACGTTTGGTTTAAAGTCCAAAGTTTGAAAATGATTGATGATGAAATGTTTTTGATGCTTGATGACGTTTGAAAATAAAATTGTGTTGATATTTTTTGAAAGAGGTTTTGACCTCATTTTTTAGAATAAAATGGCTAATTATTTTTTGAAGAGGTGTTGACCTCATTTTTTTGATACAAAAGAAACGGATAATGGCTAACGCGCGAAAAGAACGATATTAACATTATACTAAATAAGCGCGAAGACGAACCGTAATGATATTTTGATCAAAACGGTGTCTTTTCCCTCGGAATTAATATGCTAACGTTTTTTGCGGAAAGCTATAAATAAATATGCATGAGATGCAATTTTTCATTTATAGTGTACATTTATTCCTAATTACATTCTAAGGTATTTGCAAGAAAAATAAATATGAAATGAATGCAAGAGGATGCTATGCAATTTATTTATATTTACATCAAATCCTAAAAATACAATCTAATGTAAAAAATAAAAACAGAAGGGGGTGCAAACAACAATAAAAACAGAAAGGGGGTGCAAACAGCAACTCTGGGCCCAAGCACAGCTGGGGGCGTGGCCCAAAGGGGGGTGTGTGAAGAAATATGATCAAACAGAGTCAGAGCCGTCTGATTGATCAGACGGCTCTGATTTAATCAAAGAGAGAATGAATCAGGATCATCAGATTTGAAATAGAAGGTTATGGCGCGCAGGTGCACCGTAAGGACGTGCACCTGCACGCACAGGATCTGAACAGGGTATAAATAGGCAAAAACCCTAAAAAATCACAAATTCCACCATCCTCTTCTTCTTTCTCGCCGCCGGAGCTCTCAAACCTCACCTTCTCTCTCTTCTAAAACTCCATTTCTAAAAACATTTAACATCAACTCCATACCAAATCATCTTCTAAACTCAAAACAGAGCTCAAAATAAACAAAAATTGAACCCATTATCCGGATCGATTAATACAGAAACGGAAAGGAAATAAAAACCTTTGGATCGTGATTTTCGGTTCCTGATCTTCTTCTTCTCTTTCTGGTTTCTTCGTTTTATTTTGATGGTTTTTTGATTTCGTTTTGGTTCGTTTGAATCCGAGATGGTTTTGAATGATTTGGGTTCGAATTTGATTCGTTTTGTTCTGGGTTTTGACGGTGGTTCTGATGGTGATGTTGATGAACGATTCGGCTTGGATGGTTTGATTTGTGTGTGATTGATGATGAACGATGATGATTATGGGTTTTGTTTCGTTTTCATTTTTGAGTTTATTTGTGGTTTTGATTTCGGATTCGACGGTTTTGTGATGAAGGTGTGATTTCAGTTTGGATGATTTGTGATGATGAAGATGGTTGATTTTCTGTTTTTTTTATTTTTGTTGATTCAAAGAAGATGAATTTTTTCTGTTTTGGGTATCTGCGGCTGATCCAATTTTTTCTCCCTTGGAAACTGTGCACAATACACAGTATAAATACTGTGTCAGGATTAGGGTTTGCGGACAAAATTGCCACTTTGGGCTTGGATTGGACAAAAATCAGATATGGACTCTTTAAAAAACTGGCAAAAACACTAAAAAGGGAAATACACAAATAAAGATTAAAATAAAAAATAATAATATATATAATAATAATAATAAAAAAAACGAAAAATGAATAATAATAATAATAGAATAAAAAAATAAAGAAAATAAAAATAATAATAATAATAATAAAAAGAAAATAAAATGAAACGAAACCAAATAAATGAGGTATTTTAAAATACTTCTCTGCCGAAATTTCGTCAGAAACGAACAAAGAAAAATCTGTCTTAAAAAGACGCATAAAAGCGATCGGTCAAAAAATGGGGTATGACAACCTTGTTCTTGAGTTGTATGTGTTTTAATCTACTCCTAAGCTTTGAAGTACGGAGTTAGATATTTGTTTTGAAGTGTGACTTCACCATTCTTAAGTTTTGAGCAATCACACTGGGCATGTGGTTAAGAGGAGAAGGGACGGGGTCGCTGATCTAGGTGGGCCTAGGTTGAAGATAGCACGGGTAGTGACTAGGTAACGAAGTGTAAACTGGTCGTTTGCTGATAGCTTCTAACTAGTATTACCATAGTGGATTCTCTCCTGGATTGATATCCCCCAGAGTAGGTCGTGTTATACGCCGAACTGGGTTAACAAACACTGCGTTCCTTTTATTTCCAGTTATTTACTATTTGTTAATTTTACTTCTGTCGTGCACGTTGTAGTTGCAAAGGTTACCCCATTCGGTACCCCATTTGGACTCTACCAGAATTTCAATTGGCATCAGAGCAGGCACCCTGTTCTGCTATTAGGGTGAGCTCCAGGGAACGATTCTGGTTGATATGGAAGGGGAAGGAGGAGCCGTGAGTAGGCCACCCTTATTGGATGGTACTAACTATGATTACTGGAAATCACGCATGGAAGCATTCTTGAGATCAATGGATAGCAAGACATGGAAATCTGTGCTGAATGGATGGGAACACCCTACTGTCACTGACAAAGATGGTAATGTGTCCTTGAAGCCTGAAGGAAATTGGACGAAGGCTGAAGATGAACTTGCCCTTGGAAACCACAAAGCTTTGAACGCCTTGTTCAATGGTGTTGATAAGTACATGTTCAGATTAATAAAGCGATGCACCGTGGCTAAAGAAGCTTGGGAGATATTGATGACTACTCAGGAAGCACTACTACAAAATGTGGAATAGACAGCGCCTCTTAGACAGCGCTTATTTAAAAAAAACGCTATTAAAAAGAAACACAGAACCCTTAGACATGTGAAAAATGCGTTGTCAAAGGTATAACGTTTAGCAGCGCTTTTATATGTAAGCGCTTTATTTTGTATAATTAAAAAAATTCAGAAAACCAAAAAATACACATTAGACAGCGCTTTCACCTTACATAGAGCTTGAAACTAAAAGCGCTTTCTAAAGTGCATCCTTTGACAGCGCACTTTAGACAACTCTTATTAATAGAAGCGCTTTTAAATGAAACACGGAACGTTTAGACAGCGCTTATTGTGAAAATCGCTGTCTAAAGCGCTTGTTAAAATCTAGAAAGATTATAGTAAAGCGCTGTCTAAGGTCTATCATTAGACAGCGCTTCTAAATTTAGAAAAAGCGCTGTCTAAGATCAAGCATTAGACAGCGCTTTTAAATTGATAAAAAGCGCTGTCTATATACAGATTTATTTTTTTTAAGAAAAATACATTAAAAATTATAAAATTAAATGTAGGTCTTAAGTAGGTCCTAATTAAAGCCACTAGGCTTGGTCTAGTGGTGAATAATTTGAGTAGTATTCACAAAATCCTGAGTTCGATCCTCTCCGCTGTAAGCAAACAAAATAGGTTCTAATTAATATTTACTTTTTTTTATAATAGGTCTCAATATTTACTACTATCTTTACTATCTTTATATATATTAAAAATAAAATATAAAAAAGTGCTATCTATTTTTATTACAAATTTTACAAATTAAAATTAATTATTATTATTATAAAAAAATAGTTAAAATGTAAACCAAAATCCTAATTAAAAAAATAAAACAAAATTACCCTATGTATGCGTCAAAAAAATAAAAATAAAATCATTATAAAAAAGATATAACTTTACCAAAAAAAAATACTGTATAACCTATGTACTTCCTATATCAAAACGAAAAAAAGCTATATTCCAGTTGAATCACCCATACAAATCCCTTTCTCTCGTGAACAACTTTTTTTTTACGCATGAACAAACCTTATCGAAACCCAGAAACATTCATCTCTACCTCTCTATTTTCGTTATCGACAGCTATACGCCTCCCTTCTCCTTCGCTGCGAACAGTTATACGAAACAGGTCATTCCTTTGATAAATTTCTTTCTGCTTTCTTTTTTTGTTCATTCTTGTTTTCACTTTTCAATTTTACCTGAGTTGTAGTCTTAGTATGATGAATTCATTGATTGCTCCGTTGATTCTGATTATTGAGGGTTTTTTTTGTTCCAATTTGTGACACTTATTCATTGTTTTTTGCTTCTCACCACCCCTGGTTCCCGTTTTCCTTCTAGCCACCAAGACCTAAGGTTTCATCCCCTTTCTTTATTTTACTCAATTTGGTTTGATTACTACTTTTTGGGCAAATTATACTAGTAGAGGGTTTGGGGTTTGATTATCTCGATTGGGGCTGTCATCACAGTGAATTACTCGCAGAGAATTCCTCTCTGTCAGGTGATTCCTTTACAAACACACCATTGTAAGTCTCTTAAATCCTCTCTTTCTGTGATGACTTCAAAATCACAAAGTTACTATTCGATTGCATCTTATTTTAAGCATTATTTTATTGTTGTTGTTGTGTTGGTCCTCCAGTAACTTGAAGGGCTTTTTATTTCTCATCTTAAAATATTGATTTCTTCACACTAGTTTGCTACATTCCCAAAACTTGTTACATTTCCTACACATTTGATAGCTTATAATATGTATATAACAGGCTAGTGGATTGAACAGAAGCTGGATAAAACTACCTGATGTTGCTGTTAAACTCATACTGAAAATAGACTGTAAATCATCTAAAGGTGCATACTCTTAAATCTCGTTGAAAAATGTTGCATTACATTATAGTACAAGGTATAAGGTTGGTAACTATAAAGGCTTCCAACACATTCTTAATGAGATGGAGTCTTCTCAAACTGAAATTATAGGTGAATTTTTGAAGTTCTAATTTATTAATTTTGCTCAAAAAAATGGTCCAGGATTTTATTTAATTGAGTATATGTTGCAAAATCCTGGTGAGAGTCGCAAACATCTATATTCAGCTATTGCGATGGCAGCAAATGGCTGGTATAACAGACTGTA
Organism: Trifolium subterraneum; assembly: GCA_951799995.1. Lineage (NCBI taxonomy): Eukaryota > Viridiplantae > Streptophyta > Magnoliopsida > Fabales > Fabaceae > Trifolium > Trifolium subterraneum. Next base: position 2,168,206 of record OX637465.1, on the reverse strand, counting down.
TACTGTGGCCGGACAGGTACTAGTAGATATACTACGGTGTCTATGTGTGTTTGATGTTTCAATCCAGAGCTAAATGTTGCTTAGTAATGACTCTAGCTTATCTTGTTGTCTGCATGCAGTATGGGGAATAGGAAACAAACAAGTATATTTGTGTTAGTTTTGGAGTTTGGATTCTTAATCAATGCCACATCATGTTATGGTTTTTGGTGCTCCTGAGTTTGTTAACAGAACTCAATGCCACCTTAACACCAAGAAAGTAAGCTTATTAATTCAATTTGACCTAACATTTCAACTATTTATATTAATTAATCTATGTTTTTGTCATGAATAGGCAAGTAGACTGCATCAGAGGCAAATTCTTACATTTGGTGAATATATTTTCTAGTGGGAACTCATAAACAGGTTGTGTTGGAATTGAAAATTTGATATTGATATGAACTGGAAAATCTGTGATTTAAGTACTTTCAATACCTTAAGACAATAAATCTGACATTCAACCAAAAATTGCTTGCATCAATACTTTTAAATTTGTTGTAGATAATAAAATTAAAAAATTGTATTATGTAACCACTAACCATTACTTAGATGTTCAATATTTGTGCATCTTGTAGGCTATAAAGGTGGAAAATATGATAAAGCTAAATGATGAATTTGATAACAAAAGCGTATCAAGAACGATAGACATATAATTAGATAAACTAGCTCATTACGAAACATGATAGACAGCCGAAGTCATTTGAGGATTAGATTGAAATCTTAGCTACTGAAAGCACAACATCTGATACCTGAGGCTTAAAGAAACTATGTAGATTCATTGGAGGTTGGTCCCTTATTGATTTTTTATGTTTGTCATGTGTGTTGAAGTTTGTGTGAAAGATGATTTAGTATATATAGCATAACTTAATTAATTGCCAAGGTACCCTTTCATCATGGTATATGAATTGTATATGTGTTTACGGTGACATGCATCAACGAAATTATAGATATATTAGTTGAATAAATCTAGTCTATTTTAAGTAGAAAGTTAATTGGGTGAATGAACTTAATCCACTAACTGTAAGTGATGATAACTTTATCATTTTTAACCAAGTTAGAATATATTGCAATAATAATTTGAGTATACATGTTTAATTAGGCTGTTCTATGTCCCAATAATAATTTACTGATTACTATATGATTTCAAATGACTATTGAGAAGGTACTACTATTTTATTTGAAGTTTGTTTGATGTTGATGGTCAATTAAAGTTTTGTTTTCTTATATGCAGAACACATGTGAATGAAGGGGATTTTGAAGAAGACATTACTCAAGTAATTAAATAAGCCTATGGCATACATTTAAATTAAAATATTGTAGTTTTGACCTTTGTACGTATCAGAGAAATTATCAATTTTATGTAAATTTTATTTATGTGTAGTTTTGATCTTTGTATGAGTGATTATCAATTTTATGCAAATTTAAGATATTTTGGAGCTTTTATATGTCATTAAACTTTCATGTTCTTTATAATTCAACGCTTTGATAAAAGTTAGATATTAATTGAAGCAAAGAAACAAATTAAATTAAAAAAAAAAAGTGCAAATTAAGAGTAACGACACTAATAAATAAGAAGCGCTTTTTAAAGGTAACATAAGTCAGCGCTTATAAGGAGAAAGTGTTGTCTAAACATAACATAAGACAGCGTTTATCGGTAGAAAGCGTTGTCTAAACATCACATAAGACAGCGTTTATAACTAGAAAGTGCTGTTTAAACATCACATAAGACAACGCTTATAAGCAGAAAACGATGTGTAATCATAACGTAAGATAGCGCTTATAAATAGAAAGTGCTGTTTAATAGTGGCATATAATAGCGCTTTAAATAAAAAGTGCTGTGTAAAGTTGACAAAAGACAGCACTTTTTCTTGATTATTAAGCGCTGTCTATACTTTTAACAGCGCCAGAATAGACAGCGCTTATAAAACGCTGTCTAAGGCTAAAAAAAGCGCTGTCTAAAGCCTTTTTTGGCATAGTGAAGGGACATCAAAAGTCAAGAACTCCAGACTTCAGATGCTAACTACTAAATTTGAGAATCTCAGAATGAAGGAAGATGAGACGGTACATGACTTTCATATGACTGTTTTAGATTATGCTAACACATTTGATTCTTTAGGTGAAAAGCTTCCTGAACAAAAGATGGTGAGAAAGATGTTGAAAGAAATTTGTTCGCTTTAATGTGCTAAAAATAACTGCTTATATGCTCGTTTCCAACTTCATCCTTATGTGAGAGAATAAAAAAGGTTTTTTATTATTGTGCTTGACGAGATGTTTCTATCTCGCTCCTACGTATTCCCTGGTACAATCGGAAACTCATAGCTACGTAGTTCTGGGTATAAAATGTTTGTGGGTTGGTTGCTTTTAGCGAATGATGTTTATGTCGCATTCTCGTAGTTTGTATTATGAAGAATGGATAAAACATCATCCGATTTGTGAAAATAATTTTACTTTACTGCACAAGGGTAGAGAAAAGGTTTGAGTGTGTTGGATTGCTTTTAAGAGTTCTTATGAAAAATGTCTGAGAATGACGATAATCCAAATCACGAGTCACAGGTCAGGGATTTGAATCATCTGGAAGGAAAAGTCATACGTCAGATCCTTCTTTTTCACTCTGATTATGATTAAGCTATTTTCGGTTGATTTAATAAAAGCAAAAGAAAAAAATATGAAGGTGAGAGAGAAGCGGATGAATGCAATGCATTAGACAATTATAATAAAGACACACTTGGAAAAAGGGTTGAGTGAAGTGCAAGTCATACGTCAGGAATTCACATAACCCGGAAGGAAAAGCCATACATCAGATCCTTTTAGCGAATGATATTTACGGCGCATTCCCGTAGTTAAACGTTGCTTGTGTGCTCGCATGATGGAGGCTTAAACTCATTTTGTTACGAAGAATGGATAAAACATCATCCAATTTCGAAAAGAGTTTTTAGAGTTTTTTTATGAAAACATCTGAGAATGAGGATAATTCAAATCACGAGTCATACGTCGGGAATTTGAATCATCCGGGGAGGAAAAGTCATACGTCATATCATCCCTTTTTTATTCTGATTATCATAGTCAAACGTAAATATATCATGAAGCATAGATGAAGGAACAAATGTAATTAAATTAGATTCAACGTTGAAGATTGAAGAAGAAAAACATGAAAAGGGCATAAGATTATTAATTAATGAATTAACGTTTGAAATTATTCCCAGGTGAAGATCAATTAGGTTACGAGTCATACGTCAATATAAATTAGGTTTTATGCTATTTTATAAGTTCACACTAGTGAAAATTGTATTTTTATAAGCTATTTTATCATAAACTACTTTGACAAACTTATAATAATACATAAAAATTGCATAAGCTGTTTGCATAAGCTCAAAAATAAGCTAATCCAAATGGGCCCATATTTGAATAAATACTTGTGTTTGGATAAGCACTTATCTAACTAAGCTTGAAATGAGTACTTAATTAACTAAGTACTTGATTAATAAACACTTATTTAAAAACTTAATTGCATAAGCACTTAATTAATAAAAACAACTTAAATAAGCACTTAATTAATTAAGAATTTAAATATTTAAATTCAAAACCCACAGGGGGTGCAACAGTGAAAACATGAGGTAAAGAAAGTAACTTAATGAGGGTTTAAGCCCTCAGTGAGTGTTATTTAAATCTGCCAATAAATTGTAGATTTGTAGTATTCTGGTAGTGTCATTTCACTCCACTTGGGACCCTCAAAGACAATTATTCCCACTACTCCATTATTTCCTATATATGTGTTGTTGCACTCAGCCTCATGGTACACACAATATGTTAACTTGAGCTTTGAAGTGTTAACATTCTTGCATGTACCATTTTCTCACCGTGCCTAAGCACCATCACCGCTATCAGCACCGTTATCTCAACAGAGGAACCATTTAGTTATTATGCTCGTTCAAAGCATTATTAAAATATATAATTAATAATATTAATTTATTAAATAAAAACTTCTAAGTTATTAAAGGTGGGGTGTAGCCACATAAGCATAGCCCATAATGACATGTCATTTAATGAAGTATAGGCTCATCTCCTATTACACTACTATTTTTAAAATTATCTCAAAGATTCTGACTGTGAAACTGACTAGGGTTATAGGAAGCATAATCAACCACACCCAAGCTGCTTTTGTGCCTGGACAACATATGCATGATTATATCTTACTTGCCTATGAACTCATCAAAGGATACAGTAGGAAGGTGGAACTCTCAAATATATGTTGGAGTTGGATCTTCAGAAGGCTTATGACACAGTGGATTGTCATGTTTTCCAACATATCTTGAGGGAGATTGGTCTGCCTAATCAAATTATCATGTGCATTATGTTGGCTGTTACTTCGGTGTCCTATAAATTCAACATCCATGGCAGATATACGGACTTAATGAAGGCTAGGTGTGGCCTTCGGAAGGGATATCCCATCTCTCCTTTACTCTTTGTGGTAGTTATGGAATACTTGCATAGAACGTTGCAGAGATTGAATCGATTGCTTGATTTCAACTTCCACTCTTAATGTGAGAACCTCAACATCATAAATCAAAGTTTTTCTGATGATTTATTTATTTTCACGCGAGGAGATACGAAATCTGTTAAACTAGTTATGGCTAAAATCCATGATTTTTCTCAATCAACGGGTCTTCATGTGAACTCTTTTAAATGTAAAATCTTATATGTAGGGGTGGAAGACAACATCAAGGATAGTAAGAAGCTTTCTATCCATCACTACATGCCCTTTGTGGATCATATTGTAGAGTGTTTTCGTAGTTGGAGTGCCAACTTATTGGATGCAATGCCCGCTGCTTCCAAAAAAAAAGGTAACTCAAAAAATTAATGTTATTGGTCATCCTTTCTTATGGTCTGGTGGGGCTGTTATCACTAGGAAATCTCCTGTTGCCCGGGAGCGTGATTGTGCTCCTAAAGCCCAAGGTGGTCTAAACTTGATCTCTCTTGATGAATGGAATCGGGCTAACTTGACCAAGTTATTGTGGAACATCAATAATAAGGCTCCAATAGATACCAGGTTTGAATAACATGAAATGGAAGACTATCACAAAGAAAGTTTATCAATTGTTGAAGGTGGAATACCTTGTGGTAGATTGGAGACAAACTCTGTTTTAGAATATGGCTTAGCCTAGAGCTTTGTTTATTTTTGCCTGGCATGTCATTGTAGATTGGCAACAAAAGATAGGCTTCATAAATGCGGTGTGACAGTTGACTTGCATTGTTGTTTCTGTAACCGGGAGGAAACTATTAATCACTTGTTCTTTGGTTGTACCGAATTGAAGATTATTTGGAAAAGGGTCCTCAGGTAGCTGCAGATAGGTCATGTCCCTGTGGAATGGAATGATGAATTGAGGTGGATCACGAGACTTAGTAAAGGAAAAAGGTGGAAGACTCAACTTCTGAAGAGTATGGCTGCTGAAACAGTTTACACCTTATGGAATTATAGGAATGAGGTTTGCTTTGGCAACAGAGTATATAATACAAAATAGATAAAGAGATTATCAATAATATAGTGTATACAAGCTGGAGAAGTCCTAAGCTTTGGGAGCACATTGTTCATTTGCTTATCTAGTTTAGTCTTCTCTTTATTTTTGTTTGTCCTGTTTGGATGGTTGAATCACTTGTGATCACCTTGTTCAGAACTATTTTTTGAATTAATCCAAGTTTTCTTGATTAAAAAAAAATTGTTTTATGAAAGAAAAAAAAAATTAAACTTCGTCACTTGAGCTTACAAGACTCTCTTATTTATTATAATTGAGTAAGAGCATAATATAAGGAACCATGAATGCTTAGACCAATTAGACATAGCCTCCTCCTACTCCTTGTTTCCCGTTGTTGCACTTCTCAACCAAACACTCACCTACCACTCTCTCCAAAAGTCCCAAATTTTAATCAATTAATCATGGTTGGTGTGACATGAACATAACAAACAAATCTTCTTAGATCCCATTATTAAAATATTGCCTAAGTTTTCATGTGTTGATTGGCTACTGAAAAATCATCATTCATTTATTTTCAAATTCAAATTAACATGGGCTTTCATTTAAATTCAAATTAGCATGGATGATATTGAAGAGATTTAAATTTTTTTAAAATCAAATTATGTTTCGAGTACAACTGTGAAGATTAATCCACTCGAGATAATTGAGAATCATTTAAAAATTGACTTATTTCAACAAATGTTTACAGAGAATCAAATCAATAACCAAATAGTTAAAAGAACAAATTTTTTTTTTTTTTAATGTTATTGTATTATTAAGACTCAGCAAACCTATATTTTAAATTTTAATAGTGATATTTTTAATATAACGTACATGAAATCTCATCAATATGAGAAAATGAAAATGTTTTCATGATGGTAGAGATGATCAAATTTTAATAGCTTAATATGCTCTATTGTTCATAGGGATCAAATAAAATACTTAAAATTATTTAATAAAGATTGAATAATAGTATGTTTAAAAACTTCAAAAATTAATTTAATTTACCTAAAGACCCCTGCAAACAAAGAAGCATAAATCAAAATTCCATGAAGACCAAATCATCCAAATTAGGATCATAGAATTCTTCAAAATCATTGATCCTAACTATGTGCATGCAATTAAATGAACTACTCATTCCCTTGTAATTTACCACTAAATCATTCAAAATTGAAAAACCTCATAAGACCAGTTGCCATGCTCCACCAATAAACTTGAGATGAAACATATTAAAACACAAAAAAAAAACTATGAAAGTACACATATTCAATAAAAATATTATTAATATTTACAAAAAGATAAAAAAAAGTAAAAAAACAATTCTAAATATCTCTGATTAAAAAACAGAGAGATAGAAACAGGGGAAACATACAAATCCTCCCACAGCAATCTCCATACATCATCAAAACACTAATCTAAAACCTTAAATCATATTATGATTCTAAGAATCACCAACTGAAATAGGTTGGCCGGAAATTCCCAACGGTGACCGAGAAATTCGCCGCGAAATCTCCCTTAGAACAGGTCTTATCTCAGGTTGATCAGATGACCAATCAAAAATTTTCTCCGATTCTTGCTTTATCTTCATAACTTGACTATGAATTGGAATACCCTTTTGTCCAAAGCTTTCAACTTTGTTGTTAATCTTCATGCTCTTCATGTTCTTACTCAAACAAAAAAAAATCTCAATTTTTTTCTTCACACAAAGTTTCCTAGCTAATTAACCTTTCATATAAAATAAAACATATACACAGAGACATAACTTATGTGTATTTATATATGTGTGTGTGACACATAGGGAATACAATTATGAAACGTAAGGGATAAGAGATTGGAGAAGTTTGGTGGGAAATCTCTAATTTTATGGGATCAGTTTGAAGATGACTAAATTGGACCATGTCGTTGACAGAGAAAGAAGGTTCTATATTATTTTTATGACTCATTTTATTGACCATGTTTTTTTAACCGTTGGATTTTGGTATTAGGTCATAGATCATATATGGTCTAGTCATATTCAAAAACAATTTGATTGAATTATTATTTGCTTTAAATAGAACATTCTGTTATTCTGATTTGTAATTGTGATTCTTATGTCAAGCTGTTATTTTTTTATTATTATTTTTGTATGGCACACATTTTTTAGTATTTCATACTATTTTTGTATGGCACGCATTTTTTAGTACTTCGTATTTTTATTAAAAAGAAAGAATAGAAAAAGGGTCTTTTTGTACAACTTGGATCTTGTACTTTTTAAGAACAACTTGGACTTTTTATTTATGTTGCTTATATTTGTTATAATTATCTAATATACATTATAAAATATTTATTTTTCTGTAAAATTTAATTCAACTAACTATATTAATATTCATAGATTAGACATCTTCACTCCGCTTTAAATTCAAAATCAGACAATTGTATTATGTATATGTGAATTTCATACGATAATTATTACTTATCGATGGACAAAAGAAATACCTATTTATTTTGAGTTTTTCTTATAAAAGAAAAAGATTATATCGTACTAATATAAAACTTCTCAAAAATTCACTTGGATTAGTCTGGTAATATTAACTTCGGATTTGAAAATGTACTCCTTCTTAAGATCTCAAATTCGATCCTTTTATATGTCAATTTAAATGGACTAATTTACCTTCTTAAAAAAAATATCAATTCATTTGTTTTTCTTGTCTTATGAAAGAAAAGGATTATATCGTACTAGTATATATCTTCTCAATATAGCAATGTATTATTTTGTGAATGATTCGAGATTGATGCTTTGGGTATGGCAAAAAAATCAAGTGGATTATACTGACACGTTCAATTCAGATTCTATGCTTTTGCTAACGAAATGGATAAAGATGAAGAATTATAGCAAGTGGTCGATCTTTTCTATTTGTTTATTAATATAATAAAGTTATCATTATTTTGTGACTTGTATAACATATTTCCTTTGAATTTATTTGCATATTTCAAGTTAATAGTTATTTAATATAAAAAAGTTTGTGTGAGTTTCGACGGTTAGCTAGTGTTGGACTATATCTGAGTTGAGTTTTCATTATATTTGTTTGTATTAATTAACTAGTACTAGTTAGCATATTTCTATTGTAAATTATTAATTAATTTTTTTGGAAAAATTAATAATAAATTAATATTAGTTTAATTACATGTGTATATGTCGGCTTTGAATACAATTCTATGTGTGAACGTTGTTTTGGTGGGTTTCTTATTATGAAGGGATATATTCTAGGCTTTGGTCAAAGCTTTGTCAAATACTACCTCTATTATGTTTGATTTGTGTCGGTTAGTTGGAGGTTCAACGAACATTCATAACCTCCCCAACTTGAAAATATTAATATTTAAATTGTTGTGATTTGCCGCTTAAATTAGATAGATACCAATGAGAATGACCATATTTTTGGTATATTTTGTTCCTTTTGGTGCTATTATTCTTAAATTAGTAGTTTATATATTTATTAAAAAAAGAAAAAAATTATAAGGGAGGATTAGGCTTTATCCCAAGGAAATGGACGTAAAACAATGAAGTGTACAAACTCTTATTTAATCCTAAAAGATAAAATAAAAGTTCCTTGTAACTTAAGGTGAATGACTCGTCCGTCAGCACGAAATGACCCACATACCCACTACACCATGCAATAAGCAACAAGTGATGATGGCTTTTTCAAGCTTAACAGTCTGAAATCATGAAATGCCATGAACGACAACATCGATCCCAAAAAGCAACCCTCTGATTTCTGGTAACATTGAAGGTCGCCAAAAAAGGCAACAATGGATCTCGCCGGAAAGGAACAAAACCGGCGTCAGTAACCCGTGGTGGCGTTGTGACTGCAAAGCATTCGATGACACCACCGCGATCCCAGTCTACATAGCGACAGCAGCTGGTGAAATCTGAAATTGGCGAGGAGCGGATTGCGTGAGCGGGAAGGAGGACGGAAGTGGCTCACACGTTTGGATGAAAAATAAGGGTGAGTGAAAAAGTGGACGAATGTGGTTCAGGTAAGGAGGGTGGCGGCAGTAACCCTAGCGAAGAGGAAGAATACTAGAAAATATTCAATTGCTTTATTAATTCAATTATTTGATTTGAAAAAATTCTCTAAAGTTAATAATTACTTCATCTAAACACACTCTAAATGTTAGCTAAGACATACTACAATTGAATTAAGGGTCAACCGGTGTTTAGATGGTCGAGTGAGTAGTTATTTGAGCTAATGAAACTGAATAAGTTAGACGTGCCTTTCTTAACTCAAAAGGATTTCAAAAGGGCCGTTGAAATGTTTTTCTTTTTTTGTCAAGTAATATAGTGACTAGAATTTCACCTTTTAATTTGTCAAAAAAAAAAGAATTTCAGCTTTTAATATGAATAGTGGGAGTACTAGGGTTCAAACCCCGATGCCACACATATTTCATGCAATATCCCTGTCAATTGAGCTATGCTTACGAGACGGGCCGTTGAAATTTGTTATAAGCTTAATTGGAGTTTTGGTGTCTATTTTTATTCACTCATGAAATTAGTTTTCTATTTTAAAATTATTAAGTTTAGTCTCTCTAGTTTATATTTATACTATTTTAAATAGTGATTTAATTAACACATTTTAAATTATTTGACATAAAACTTGATGATATTGAATGATAAAAATCATGAAATTATAAGGAAATTCATTAAAAACATCGGTTTCAATTTCAGAAATTATTCATTTTTTGTAGTTGAATTAATGAAATTTAAATAATTAATCCACCTTAATAAATCTACATAATCATGTTGTATGTGATGTCGTTTAAAATAGACTAAATCACAAGTATAAAAACTTATGGAGGGACCAAAATTAGTGATTTTAATATAAGGGGATATGTTTTGTAAGAGAGTAAAAACAGGGGGACCAAAACTATAATAAACCTTATAGGTCAATGTTATAATTAGACAAAGCCACCTGACGAGTCCTTATCCGTCACTATTTTTTAGAGTCTTTTTTAAATAAGTTTTAATAAAAAAATCAAAAAATAAATTTTATTAGCCCAGTGTTTAATTTAGTGTCATTTTAAATAAATTTCAATTTTTTGATTTATTGAGTCAATTAAATATTTTTCTTTATTTTGGATAGTTTTAATTTTGTGAAGTTATTAATTAATGTCTAGTGTGTCTTGTGATGAGCAAAATGGGAGTATACTATTTCAATATGATGGGCTTGTCTTAAAATAAGAAAAACTGGGCCTTTTTCTGAAGTTGACCCGAACCAAGAGAAAATGAAAGGAAGTTTCTTGGCAATTTCATACTCACCCTAAACCAAAGAAAATTGCTTTTTTCGCCCCTACTATTGCTCCCTGACCCCAAAAATCTCAAAATACCCTCAGTTTTAGTCCCAGGGCACTTCGGTACCTTTTTTATCATAATACTATTATTTCGGTACGTAGATACCGAAGTGATGTTCAGTGGCTACAAATACGCTGTCAGACAGCAAGTTTGATGCAAAAATTTAAAAAAAATATATAGGTTCGGTAGAACGCTACCGAACACGCGTGATTTCGGTAGCTTTGTGTCGAACACGCGGGATTTCGGTAGGCTCGTACCGAAGTCTAGTAATATAGCAGTAGTTTCACCAAACCTTCATATCAGTTTATGCAAAACACAACTCATCCAAATTCTAGGGCGATTCTAGGGTTCTAATCGCAAATCCAAAGGTCAACAACAACAACAAGGTTTAATTCGTTCACAACAACTCATCCATCACTAGAATTCGCAAATTAGAGGATTGAAAATTCGTGGTTTTTATTGATTCACTTGAACAAGTAAGTATTTTAACTAACCTATCTCATTTACTTGCTTTTGACTGTGTTCTTGATTATATTTTGATCATGTTATGATTAATATGTTGATTCCACGAAATTGGAATGTTAATTTAATTAATGTATAGGGTTTGGATTTCTATTTAGGTTAATGTGCTCCAACTGTTTGATAAAATGCCTGAATGATAAAGTAGTTGATAAAAATTCTTGATAAAATGCCTGGATATCCAGTTTGGATTTGTAGTTTGATTTATTTCCACCAAGTGTTTGATAAGATGCCCGAATGATAAAATGGTTTATAAATTTTGTATTTTGTAGTTTTGTACGATAAAGTGTTTGATATAAAATGTTGTGTATATTTTTACAGGAATGACGGATGAAGTTGGACGAACCAGAGGTGGCAGGGAAAGCAGAGCACATGGCTCTGCACGTAGAGAACTTGTGAATGTTGATAAAATTCCAAGTCGGGCTAAAGGGAAAAAAGTTGTAGTTGCTGGATCGAGTCAAGCTCAAGAGGAGGAGCCTCAAGATGAATATGAAGAACAAATGGAAGTTACAACTGAACCGGGATTGGAAGAGCAACAACAAGAAGACGATTTGAGCGATTTTTTTGACTTTGGAGATGAAGAGGAAGAAGAAGAGGAAGATCAACAAGTAGAAGCACAAGCAGAACCGCAACCACCACAACGGAAAAAAAAAAATACGAGAACAACACAAGGAAGAAACCCACCACGTGCCGGTGAAGCCAAAGTTTCAAGTTACCCTGGTGGTCCAACGGACTTGTTGTTGTTGCCGGCTTTTGGAAAGCATGTTGCTGCGTCATTGTGGAGAGGAGAGGTAAATTCTTATTTTAATTAATTTTCATTGAATTTGTTAAATTTCTGATTATTTCTTAATTTCTTAATTTCTGATTTTCATTGAATTTGTGCAATGTAAAACGAAGTATTTGAGGTGCATGAACAACGGAAAAAAGATAAATGACTTTACATTGCCGAAGTCGGACCTGCATTGGTTTTGTGATGTCGTTAAGGCTAGTGGACTTCGACCACTTTTGAAGACAAATTACAATAATCTTGACTGGGGATTGTTGACGGCATTTACCGAGCGATGGCATCCAGAGACCGGTACTTTCCATCTGCCGATTGGTGAGGTTACGATAACTCTGGATGATGTTTCCTGCTTGCTACATATTCCCATCACCGGTAAAATACTCAACCACCTTGGAACTTCATGCACAACGGAAGAAGGTGAAGATATGTGCCGAGAGTATCAGAACTTCCCTGGAACTAAGTGTAGGGCAGAGTTCAAGAAAATGAAAGGAGCACATATCGGGTTTCCCATGCTGGAGAAGATATACGCCACCAATTTGAGGCGAGCATTGAAAGCTGAAGAGGAAGAGGAAGAGGAAGAGGAGGAAGTTATGCAAAATTACAGGGATTGCACCATACGAGCATTTTTGCTCTACTTGATTGGTGGAACCATTTTCACCAACAAAAGTATGCAGTATGTGGATGTCATATTCCTGACATATTTGTAAGACCACAGCTTGGTAAACACATGGAACTAGGGTGCTTCTGGGCTGCCATATTTGTATCATTATTTGGAGAAGGCAACTAAGCCGAGATGTGGAAACCATGGAGGTTACAACTGTATGTTTCAGGTATATAAATTTAGTTTATTTAAAATGACTTCATTAATTTATCTATGCAGTTGTTAAATCATTAATTTGTTGTTTTTAGGCATGGATTTATGAGCATTTCAAAAGGTTCGGAGGGGGATGGGCTGGTGAAAAGTACAGCCACCGGGATCAAATTTGCGCTAAATATTTGCCTCTGAAAGGTTATAAATATCTGGATGTGCATAGGACGACATTGGATAGGATGGAAGTTGACGAAGTCACGTTTAGACCATATGAGGATCACCGACATATTCGCCCGTTTGAAGATATTTGTTAGTACAGTGGCTGGATTATGTGTGGAAGTGCTATGATATGTCCATATTTGCCTGAGCGTGTCCTGAGGCAATTTGGACATGTCCAGTCTATTCCCAGACACCCTGATGAATTTGCAAAAGCTGGTCTGAATCGGTTTATAATTGGTGAAGCATTTGCTAACTACTTGGTTGAGAACTATGTGACTGAAGAAATGAGAGGGCCAAGTGCACAAAATGGGTTTGAAACCGTACCCGGATACATTGCATGGTTTTATCGTGTCTCGCATCCGAAGTTATGGCCACCAATTGAAGGGAATCCGGCAAGACCTGCAAATCTGGAAGTATTGTTTGGGGAGGACAATGCGGCTGACAAACAAGACGTGTTTAAGATTTGTAGGACGGTCATAGAGGAGGTGAATGGAAAACTTGATGGTGAACTGACTTTGGAAGAAGTTAGGGAAGTACTTAAGAAAGTGGTTAGGGATTTGTAGCCTGTGGCGACATATTCGCTGCCAGTAAAGAGGAAGCGAGATTCTGGTGAAGGAGGCAAGAAGCGTAAGAAGAAGAAGAAGAAATCTGGTGAAGAGGGTCCTAGTAATTAGTTTAATGCTGATTTTAGTTTAATGTTCATTTGAAGGTTATTTTGGTATGTAATGTTGGATATTCGTATTTTGGTATAAGGATTATGTATTCGTATTTTGGATATTCGTATTTCATAATGTCTTTTGGATATTTGAATTTGTATTTGATAATGTCTTTTGGAAATTTGCACATGTGTGAACTTGTGCATTTGATTGAAAATTGGACAGGTATTAATATCTGAACTTGTGTTTCGGCGTGGATGATGAAAATCCATGTGAAGTTGCATGTTTAAAATATTGGTGCACTGATTAAACATGAGTTCGCTAGAAAGCTGCCAAAATGAATGAATCCAGAATCAAATTTCACTTATTTCGGTAGCTTTCTACCGAACTCATGTTATGTTTCACATACGAACATGATTTCGGTAGAAATCTGCCGAAATGAATGAATGTCAGAATCAAATTTCAATAATTTCGGTACATTTCTACCGAACGCATGTTGTATTTCAAATGTAATGCTGTCGCACAGATTAAACATGATTTCGGTAGAAAGCTACCGAAATAAGTGAAATTTGATTCTGACATTCATTCATTTCGGGAGATTGCTACCGAAATTATGTAGTATGTCAAGCATAACCTGAGTTCGGTAGAACGCTACCGAAATAAGTGAAATTTGATTCTGGATTCATTCATTTCGGCAGTGTTCTACCGAACTCATGTTTAATCTGTGCGACAATATTTTAAACATGCAACTTCACATGGATTTTCATCATCCACGCCGAAATACAAGTTCGGATATTAATACCTGTCCAATTTTCAATCACATTACAATGAAACAATGAAACAGGAAACATCCTTAATTAAACACATTACAATGAAACACGGAACATCCTTAATTAAACACATTACAATGAAACACGGAACATCCTTAATTAAACACATTACAATGAAATTAAAGACATAACATAAAACATCGAAAGACATAAAATTAGCTTAATTTAACATAGCATACAAACGTCCCCCTTTTGGATCAATTGGAATTTGATTAAACATGGAACGCACATCATCATCATCTTTCAATTCTTTCCACCCGTACTTTTTTGGTGCATCTTCAAATGAATTGCTTGAACAGTTAGCTACCAGATCGACCCACATTTCTGCATACCCAAGTTTCGCAATTTTGATTTGTTTGCCGTGTGCATAATGATACATGATTTCAATTCTATGTTTGATTGATTCAACGGTTGTTAAACTGGTATCCAATCCAAGGGTGAACAACTCTTTGTTACCTTGAAAATGGACAGAAAACTTATGTGTTTCTACCGGATTGTGAACTACAGAACCACGAGAACCACGTGATGAATTCATAGTTAAGATTTGAAAAAACTAGTAAATAAATTTAAACTGAGTTGTGATTTATCTGAATACGCATCAATATATTTATATAATTTGTTGTCTGATTACATCCACAAAAAGTGTCGGTTACATTTCAACCACAAAAAGTGTCGGTTACATTATAACCACAAAAAGTGTCGGTTACATTACAACCACAAAAAGTGTCGGTTACAAACTCAGTCCACATTTATGGGATCATCTTTATTCGTCTCCATCTCCATGTCACCTTTTTCATTCTTCATCAGTCGTCAAACTCAGTCATCCGATCCAAAAAGGTATCCTCCCAAGTCTCAGCCTCTGGCGCCCGATGAGTTTTCCATTCCTTGCAACTCGGAGGCAGTGGACACCCAGACTTCAATTTTACATACACACAATGATTTGGAACCATACCAACACACAGAATCCGTGAAGATGGATCCAATGGTGGACGACCGCGGATTGGAAAAAAGGTTTCAGAATGACCAATACGATGAGTAGTCAATTCAACTACAACGCGGTTGTAGGCGGTTGCAAGGATATGCCCCATATCTGGAAATGTCAACCAATTCTCTACTGGTGCAATGCCACTCTTAGGCATAACTTTTGGAGGGTACAAACCATTGAGAATGTATTCAAATCGTTCCTTAGTACCATAAATTGCAGTTGAATTCGGAAAAACCTTTGCAACAACATTCATCAATGACTTATCTCTATTGGTGACAATGACCTTCGAAAAGATCTCCTTACTTATCAAAAGACTCTTACATGTCTCAAGAGCCCATACAAAATTATCTTCTTTTTCATTCGCGATATAGGCAAATCCAACATTGTACGATTCCTCAGTTGACGTTACACCGACTATCTCAAATAAAGGCATTTTATACTTGTTTCTTTTGTACGTTGAATCCATCATCAAAACAGTCAGGAAAGTGTTAAACAATTTAATACTCTCCAGATGTGCCCAAAAAATGTCTTGTATAGTTGTGGAGTCACCAATTGTTCTACACTTGTGAAAATATTTGTGAGTTTCACAACACTTCAAGAGATGTTGCAATTCAGAAAGTTCACCCCTAACATCTGTTTTAAGCCTCTGGCGCGCATTGTATATTTGCTTCATATTTGTCTTGCTATCTGGATTTCGCCCTTTCAACATCGTCATAATGTTCTTCGGCGCCACCAAATTCCTAGTCAACTCGCGTACACATTCCTTCTCCTCCGGTTTTAAGCGTCCCACAAGAAGATGACCTTCTAATGTTTTTGACATCTCATGGTTATGTTCACCACACACAACACTTAGACTCCATTGTTCTGATGTCAAATAATAACCTCGCAGCCTGAACGGACACAATGTTATCCTCGTAGATGTGTCTTCTTTCTTTGATTTCTTTTTCCTTTCTTTGTAAACACCACCTCTTTCACATCCCAATATAAAAAACTTTTTCCTATTAAAAGCCCCATTGTCTGATTTCCAAATCACAATAGAAAATCTAGCGTTCGCAGCCTGTCGTTTACTCCAATCAATCATGACATCTCGCACCTTCATCTTTTCACAATTTACAAAATATTTGCCGGTGTCAACAACATTAGATTGTTTGTCATCGGGTTCCACAACATTGGGTTGAACAACGACAGATATGTCGGGTTCATCAATGTTTGGTTTCAATTCAATAGGAGGTTCAGCCATTAGAAAACCTACGCTATCAACCAAACACAAAAACAACAAGTTATACACTATTTCGGTAGCTACAAACCGAAAGGGGATATTTCGGTAGCTACGTACCGAAAATTGTTCATTTCGGTAGCGATTTACCAGAATATCTATTGACAGCAAAACCAAGCAAATTCGAAAAATAAACGGATTAAAGCGCTTATTACCTGTTGTATGACAACCAATCAGTGTAGGAACCCTCTATGAATGAATAAACGTCGACTTCTTGCCTCTGAAACCCCAAAAAACGCCCTAGATCGCAAAAATTTGGATTGTGTGTTGAAGAGGTTATGAAAGTACAACTCTGTCAGCTAGACCCTATATAGACCAACTTCGGTAGCTGCGTACCGAAGTTAAGCGTCTTCAGCACGGAGTTACCGAAACTGTTAATTTTTAAAAAAAAAATACAAGGTTTCGGTACGAAGCTACCGAACCCTTATATTTCTGTTATAAACCACGCCTACTAGGTAACTTGACATGGTTTCGGTAACTTGGTACCGAAATTTATTTGATTTGGTAACGTTTTACCGAAGTCATTAAAGGGCAAATGGGTCATGCAGTAGGGCCTGAAAGCAAATGACGGAGGCGATAAAAGCAATTTTCTAAACCAAAAAGCAGGTGCACTTGTAAGCTGTTTAACTTTCCCCTTAATTTAAAATCTTAGTATTCCTAATTAATTAAATTTGCACCATATATAATTTGTGTAAATAGAAGTTGATAAAAAATTGTGCACATCTCATATCACATACCAATTACTTCTTGTAACAAAAAAAGAAATACCAATTGCTTCTTTCATTTTTTTATTATAAAAAATCATAGGGACATGAATTCAGTGCAGTTGTTGTGATACAGTCAATGCATTACGGCCGTCTGATTAAAATCAAATTGATAAGGTTTAAATGAAATTGATATATAAAAATTCTGATATTTAAATATAAATCGTCCAATCTCGATCAAATGGTATTGATTTCACTGACCGCATGTGCAGGTCCCATACCAAGTGCTATATAAAATTTAAAGAATTGAGGCCTAAGCTAGGATATTAAAGGGATTAAGGCCATGGTTGATATATACTCTATTTATAGTTAGCTTTTGCTAAAACAATATGACAAACATGTTAATGGGAAGATTATGACGTGAGGATGATGTGATAGTGATATATACCAATGTTAAAGGGAAGATTATTAAAAATAAAATAAAAAGTGATACCAATGTTATTATACTCCAGTATAATTATGATGAACCTAAAAGAAGTCAAAGAAACTTTATTATGCCATTTCAATTGTTTATCATTGACGCAATCAAATAATTGTATATAGATGTTGTTTGAAGTTAAAGCTTGTATCCACACGTTGGAATGTGCATGAAAACAAATTTGATTATGCTGCTATGGAAACTTGTACGCTAACCTTCAATGGAACTTTTCCGGCTTTGCCTTACCTACATATAGTAGCATGTTGCTTTCATATTCTGGTTAACCAATAACGGAATGAAATGCACTTCAAAAACTCTATTATATATTGATGAAAAGTTTCTACCAAGAAATTAAAAGTTTATCAACACTTACTACCTATTGAGCTTGGGAGCTAGTGAATTGAGGGGCAAGTGGGACTGTGGGAGAAAAGATCGTGAAGTTTCAATTTTGTAGTATTCCAAATCGATTTGTGTTTGTCCTTTTTTTTTATGATATTTTCGGGACTTGCATGCCTAGGAATATTCGTGTAACTTTGTAGTTTTGTTTTCTTTTAGGCTTTAGCCATCTTTCTTTAGGGATTTGTGTTTGTCCTATTAGAGGTTATTTGTTATATTTTAGTCTTAATTACATATTTGGTCTTTATTTTTATTTTAGGTTTTAAGTTGGACCTCTATGTTTAAAAGTTTTAATTTGTTTATTTTTATTAAATTATGAGTAAATTTCAACTAACATTTTGTCAAATTTTAAGTCAATTTCGTCTAAGACTTCCACTTGGACACCCTCCTAAGTTGTCCACTTATGCAAATTTGTTAGTTACATGGATGATTTAAACAAAAATTTGACTAAGTGAAACTTTTTAAACTTAAGAGACCAAACATCACTTATAAATATTGTATACATTATCACTTTTTAGAAAAACAAATGAGAATTTTAAAAAAATCGGAAAATATCTATCTCTACAAATGAAAATCTAGCTAGACTAACTATTAAAAAAAAATTGATATTTTTTGGTAAAACAAATAAAGGATAAACAAAAGAAATGTCAGAAAGCAAAGGTAATTTTCTAATAAAAAAATCACTTTTATATCGTTGTAATGTTGTATATAGAGTTTTTTTTTTTAAAAAAAGATTTTTGAAGAAAAAAATCCGTAGCTAATTTTCATTTATTTACTCTTAAATTTTTTTTTTCAAATTTAAAGCTAACTATTTTTTTTTTGGATAAACTAAAAATATAGAGGATATCAAAAAATCTTTAGACTTCTCAACTAAATTGACATCCCAAAAAACTCTCATTATAACACCCCATAATACATTGTTTAGAATATATTATAAAGTCCATAATTAAATACCGAGTACATAAAGTTTACAAATACATGGAGTTTGATTAAGCACACGCAGGTGCTAAAGTACCATAAAGTACAACACAGCGGAAAGGAAATAGACTGAAACATAAAAACCAAATGTTCTAAACACGAACATCACAGTCACAAGCAATGCTACTACTCCGCAGCTTGCTTGCCACGATCACCCTGAGTACCTGAAACATGAACGGGGGGGGGGTAAGACTACTAAGTCTCGTGGATTCTACTACCCACCTATTGGAGACTACACCAGGGGAATCAACCTATAATCAGTCCTCACGCAATCTCAGCGCAATACATGTATTCATATATAAACAGTTTATATGGTGTAACACAAAGAATTATCTGAATTCATTTTAGCTATGCAAGGACGATCTGAGGTGAGCCGGTCTCAGAAAGCCTTACGCTTTTCCGTACCAATCTTCGTGAACTATAGCACATATGGTACGAAATAACTATGGCATCACAATCAATATTATTGATATCTTATCGCTTTGGATTCCTCGAATCCCTTTGGTGGTGCCAAGCAGCCACACATAACTATGGATTCCTCGAATCCCTTTGGTGGTGTCAAATAACCACACATCTCTATGGACTGATACTACACATAATTCTAATGTGTTAACATACTACCAATATATCTCAATCCCGGGGAAACTAACTTAGTTCATAACCTAAGTTAAATGGTATTATTTCCTAAACGTGCAATCCACATATTATTATTATCACCATATATTACCAATGGATTATAGACTAGGAAGAATAAGAATTAAAACCAGATTGAGTTTTGAAAAACAGAACAAAAGCCAAAATTCCTGTCATGGTCGCTTAGCGAGGGCTGGCGACCGCTAGCGAACCAAGTCAGAAGGTTCTGGCCAGCTAGCGAGCGCCAGCGACCAAAACCTGCAAACCCAGTACTCGTTCGCCAGCAGCTCGCTTAGCGAGCAACACGAAATTTCTGCTCTGTTATGTAGAATTCATTGAAAACTAGAAAAATTCACAAGTTCAATCCATAACCAGTCCAGCCATTAATAATACTAATGAACAACAAATAATATGGAGAGGGTTTTGGGAGTTAAACTCCTCTCATACACATAATCTAATTCCCTAAATCCTATGTTCTCATGCATTGTTGAATTTGGGGAATTCTAACTAATTTATCCTAAGAACCCACCTCAGAATTGAGCTTGATCTTTGGCTAATAACTTGATCAGAGACTTGGTTTTGCAGCTGAGTTCCCCAATTGAGCTTGTGGTTTGAATTCCACTTCCTAGTTGAACACAAATCCACAATTGAGCTAGCTTTCTACCCATGCATATATGAACAGAAGTTGAGCTTAGAAATTGGGAAGTTAGAGCAGTGATTTGGAGAGATTGGAAAGAGTTTTGAAGATTAGAACTTACCACCAAGGATTATTGCAACCTAAGGAATCTAACCCTTTATTTGCATGCTGGGTAGGATTGATTTCGTATGAGTAATTTGAAGATCAAAGAAGAGGTTGATGGCTGGTGTTGTGGTTGGAACGAGAGAGAGAGAAGAGATGAGTTGAGAGTGTGTGTTTGTTTTCCTCAGCAACCAAGGACTATGGTGAGGTGTGGTGACTTAGTGACTTGTGAGTCATGCCTCTCCATGGGCACATGTCAACCTTTGATCATGTTCTTTCTAAAAATGACACCCACACACACACACACTAGATAATCTACTACACTTAACATGTATCATGACTCTAAAGCTAGTTCTAGACATGTGAGATTTTAGAAAATACTCTTAATGGTATATAATACTAGTAAATGAAATTTGGAATGTTACACTCATCCTCTACTATACTCTCATAAGATATTCCAAATGGTTTTGTCTAATATTTCATCAAGGCTATATTTGGATTGGTAGTATGTGGTGGAATAGAATGAAATGATATATAAGGTATAAAATAAAATTTCATTGTTTGAATTTGCAAAAAACTAATGGAATGAAATGGAACCTAACGGAACCAATTTCATTCTATACCACTCAATCTTTCAATTTTTCATTTCTCCCAATTTTGGGGTAGCCAATGGAATGGAATATCAGTCTTTTAATATTACTTTTTTACCCTGATTTTATTTGTCTCTTTCTCTTCTGAAATACTCATATTTCACTCATCTCTTTACTTCATTTCTTCTATGTGTTATTTGTGACTCCTCATTTCTTCGCAAGACTCAGGATTGTTTTGTGTGTTGGTTTAAGTTTATGACAACAAAATCCAGATTAGGTTTTGAACTGTGTTACTGAATCATTTTTTTTTTCTTCCGTGAAGAAAATTGGATGTATATGATGTTGAGGCATAAACCACTTTGCATTGTCAGCGTGAGCCTTTTAAACCAACTAATTGTTAATGTTCTTCTGTAACATTCACATATAGCTCATAGTTTAAACCAACTAATCTAGCACTTGCATAACTCGTTGTATGAAACAATATGCACTAGGTTTAGTATAGATTGGAATAGCATAATTTGTTGTGAAGATTAGTGCAAATATATTATTATAATAATAATAATAATAATAATAATAATAATAATAATAATAATAATATGTTTTATATGATATATTTAAACAAGGGTAAAAGTGAAATAAAAAAATTAAAACTTATACTTTGTTTGGATGAGAAAGGAAAGTCGAAGGAAATAAAGTGAGAGGAAAGAATATTGAAGGAATGAATGTGAGTAGAAAGCAGTGTTTTAAAAACCGGACCGGTCATCAAACCGGTGAGGATACTAGGTCACTGGTTCATTGGTCGAACGATCGGGTTACTGGTTGAACCGCATGCATAAACCGGATCAAACCGGAGGAATGAACCAGTCTCTTTAATAAAATTATATAGCTATTAAACCGGTCGAACATGATGACTCGGTCTCTTAAAAAGTTAATGACACGTAAAAATTTAAAATGTCATAATGTCGCAACTCACAAGTTCTTAAATTCAAATCTTAAATATTGTCACCACGCACTATAAAATAGTACAAATTACAAACCCAAATAGATTTTAAACAAAGTCTAGTTGCAACATAATCTAATCGCAACATAAATGAAATAACAAAGTCTAATAATAAATTTAATTCCAAGGAGACATATTTGTTTCGGACACTATTTGTTTTAGTTTAGTTTTTTCATTTACTTTTAAAAAAAAAATAATAATTATGCAAAAAAAACGACGTCATTTTTATTTGAAAAAAAAAAATAGCAGACGCAATCAAACCGGCGGTTCTGGAAAACCGTCGGTTCGCCGGTTTTTTCAGTTTTTAGCGGTTCGCTCCGGTCTAACTACATGTCCAGTCCAACATTTGAACCAGACCGGCTACCCCTCCGGTTCGCGGTTCAACCGGTCCGACCGGCCAGTCCGGTCCGGTTTTTAAAACACTAGTAGAAAGTGAATGAAAAGTGAGAGGATTTTTTAGTTGTTTGGTTTAAGTGAAAGCGAATAGAAATTGAGAGAAAAGAAAGATATATTATTTAGTAAATGACATAATTATCCCTATCCAAAATTAATATATTAGTTAGTATATGTATATAATATTTTGGAATTCAAAATAAGTATTATTAAACTATTTATTATTTAAATATTAATTTATTTTTGTTCTTAACCAAGTGTTTTTTTGCAATTATTTGATAAACTTAAAAAAACATTAGTATTATGTAAAACAAAAAAAAAGTCATGTTGGCAGCCCTGCGTATAAGAAGAAAAAATCATTAAGTGGAAAACTGATGCATGCTTTTGATTTTTTTTTTTTTCCGGTAGGTTCATGCGTTTAATTTATTTAGTAATAAATTTCAACCAATAACTTTTTTTTTCGTTTGTTATTTTCATTAAACAAAAGTATAGTATTTCAGTACACAAAAAATAAAAATAAAAAGCATAGTAGTACATTTTAGGGTAAATAGGGTTTTACCCCCGTGCAAAATACGCGAATTTTGGTTTACCCCTTGCAAAAAAAAAAAATTGGATTACCCCCCTGCAAAATAAAGATTCCTTCAATTACCCCCTACATTGACAACTAGGATATGGAATATTCATTTTTGCTTATGTGGCATGTCTAGGTGGCTTTTATTTTATTTTTGATTAATATATTGCCATATAATAATTGTATTTAAAAAAAATTATATTGACATTTTATTTTAAAAACTAAAAAAAAATAAAAAATATTTGTTTCAATTTATGATTTTATTTAAAAAAATTTAATTTTAATTTTAAATTTTATATCTCATTTTTTATAAAAAATGTCAATTTAAATTCAATTATTTAAAAGCATCGATCTGATTATATTTTTAAAAAATGTCAATTTTAAATCCTTTCTCATTTCAATTTTCTAATTTTTTTATTTAAATGCAATTATTTAAACAAAAATTCTTTTTTTTTTAAAAAAAAATTCAATTGTTTAAAAAAATGTCAATTTATTTTTAAATTTAATTACTTTTTAAGAAAATAATCAATTTGATTTTTTTTAATTCCATTTTTTTTTAGATTTATTTTTTTAAATTGAATTATTTAAAAAAAGGGTAGTCAATTTAATTATTTTTAAAAATTAAATTGACATTTTTTAAAAAAAAATTAGGAAATTGAATTTCTTTTTATTCCAATAATTGAATTAAAAAATATTAGAAAATTGACAATTTTTTAAAAATCAGAAAATATATTTAAATTGACATTTTTTTTAAATTAAATAAAAAAAAATAAAAATTAACATTTGTTAAAAAAAATCAGATTTTTTTTTTTAAATGACAATCTTTTTTTAAAATAATTGAATTTAAATTGACATTATTTTTTTAAAAAAATGAGAATAAAATTTAAAATTAAAATTGACATTTTCTTACAAAATATCAGAAAATTGAAACCAAAAAAAAATTAAATCCTTTTTTTTTTTACTTTTTGAAATGTATTTTTTCTGATTTTTAAAATAAAATGTCAATTTAATTTTTTTTAAAATGACAATAGTTTTTTTAAATAATTGAATTTAAATTGACATTTTTTATAAAAAATGAGAAAAAAAATTTAAAAGTAAATTTAAGATTTTTTTAAATAAAATCATAAATTGAAACAATTTTTTTTTTTTTTTTACTTTTTAAAATAAAATGTCAATATAATTTTTTTTAAATACAATTATTTTGTGGCAATATTTTAATGATTAAATTAATCAAAAATAAAATAAAAGCCACCTACACATGCCACATAGGGGGGTAATTGAAGGAATCTCTATTTTGCAGGGGGTAATCCAAAAAGAAAAATTTCTAGGGGGGTAAACCAAAATTCGTATACTTTGCAGGGAGGTAAAACCCTATTTACCCTACATTTTAAAAGCAAGGGTCGTTTTATCTTTTTACAAGATTGCATCTCCAATTTATGCTTCCTTTCCAGGCACCTTCTAGGGTGGGAGAGCCGGATAGGTCTCCCACCGTAGGCAAGTGAGCTTACGCTAAACTTGATTGTACAATATTATTATTTTTTCAATTCTATTTTATTTATTTTTTACCAAAATTCCTCTTCTCCAAGAGCACCTTCATTCAGGATTGGGATTGCATGACTTTTGAGCGGGAAAGTCATGCTGACTTTGGGTAAATCTCGGCCGTTTGATCAATCGCGTGTACCATAACCTGCCACATTTATGCTTTTCTCTTTTTGACAATTATTAAATTAAATGTTAATTAAAGATTAAAGTTAAAACAAAATAGAAAAAAGAAAAGACAGAACGATTGTGCAGCACCGCTTCCACCACCGTCTCGCTTCCATCGCCGTCACACTTCAACCTTCCATCACTGTCTCACCTCACTCCTTCCATCTTCTTGTTGGTCTTCACTCTTTCCATCGTCGTTGCCGCGCCGGTATTATCCCAAGACGCCGATCTCTGCTTTGTCAACACTGTAGTTCCGTTGTTCTTTTGTTTTCTCCATTGTTCTCTGCTTAACCAAAACTAAAGACCCAAGCTTTTTCCTTTTAAAAAAGATCAGGACCCAAATTTATACTCTGTTGTAATGGAGCGGCGCATGGTCGACGGTAGGAAGAGGGTCGACGGAGACGCACGATTGATGGAGCGGCAAGGATAGATGGAGGCGTGTTGTCGACGGTCGTGACAACAGTAACTTTGTCGCCTAATTTTCTGTGCTTGATATTTAATTAATTTTTTTATAATGAATAGGCCACGTGGCATATTATGGTACACAAGATTGATCGAGCGACCGAGATTGGCCCAAAGTCAGCATGACTTTCCCGCTCAAAAGTCATGCAATCCCGATCCCCTTCATTCACCATTGATGGCAAAGAAGTCATCGGTGTGGTATAAATCAACATTTTAAGAAAAATCTCAACGAGTTTTCTCTAGCCATTAAATATGCAAAGATTCGAATAGCATCATAATCAGATAAACAACAAATTAAACCCAGAAAAATAGAAAATCAAAGTACTGCACCATAATCAGATACCACAAATGACACTGCGGACAACACAAGTACTGTAGAGGTAAAAAAATTGAACCAGAAAAATAGAAAATCAAAGTAAAGTTTAATTAAGTTTTTAAAGATCCAACGAGTTCCGGTGTTGTTGATGGTGGTGTCCAGAAAACTTCTCCAATCCTTCCTTTTCAACGAGTTTTCTCTGTCCATTAAATTTGCAATTTCAATCCTAAAAACCCAAATTTTTTCAGTGTTCAACAAAGATAAATAATGAAATTAATTGATTTTCTTTATATATTAAATGAATTTGATTTCTTTACGGTGGAGAAGATCCTAGATAGCATTAGTTAGAATTGGAGATCTTTATACTTGTTATTTTGATCAATGTTGTTGTTGTTGGAGTTACATAGTTTTTTTAATTATTTGTGATTTTTTCTACAAGTGTTAAAGCTTTTGTCATGGTGGTGATGGAGATGGTGGAGAGGTAGAAGAGGTGGTGCTTGCTATGGTGTGGAGGATGTAGGATAATATGATATGCCTTAAATAAATCTATGGTTAAAACTAAATCACCCATGGTGGGAGACCTACATCACTCTCCCACCCTAGGACCCGTTTGTTTGAGATTTTTTTTAAAAAAAAAAAATCACTTTTTATTTTAGTGGTGCTTGTTTCAGATTTTTTCAAAAATCATTTTAGTAAATAAATCTATTTTTTCTTCAAAATGAAAAGCTATTTCAATAGCTTTCTTCAAAATCTATTTTTTTGAAAACCATTTTCTAAAAAATAGATTTTTATGATTGTAAACAAACGCAAAATACCTTTAGATTTTCTTCAAAATCTCTAAAAAAAAATCTCTAGATTTTTTTCAAAAAAATCTATTTTTTTTTTAAAGTTTAAACAAACGGGCCCATAATGTTTTTATAGTGGCATATGGTCAAAACCATTCTGAAAAGACACAAATTATGGTGGATGTTGCAAATGAGCTTGATTTTCTCCTAGCTATAGCGAGGAATGATGACATATTTGGCCGATGTTTTGGGAGTCTGAGGTTGCCAAATTGGAAGGAGGTAAATGTGTGTTCATGGAGTTCTTTGATTGATAAAAATGGTTTGTTTACAACTGCTTTGATTGAAATGCTTATGCAATCTGGGAATTTGGAGGGAATGAATGCTGGAGTTGCCTTGGGAATTATGTGTAAACATGCATTCATACAATGGGATCCAGGAGAACTCAATTTTCTTATTGCAACTACAACTAATGACTATTGTTTGGGTGACTTATTTTTCATGGATGATTCAACTTTGTATTTGATAGAGACAAGTTGGATGGATGCAAAATTTCAACCTTGAGGACAAGGTTGTTCGAAGGGGTGGGTATTGATAGAGACTTGAATGGAAAGTGGGCCTTGACTTTGGCTCAAGACTAAGGTGTGGAAAGGAAGAGGAAAAGGAAATGAAAGGATAATGAGGTGGCAGAGTGCATGGAGAGCATGAGGACTTACTCCACTATATAAGGAGTGTTATACAGAAGGAATAATTTAGCTAAGAATTCAGTTAGAAAATTGGGGATCACCAGCATTGGGATTGATAGTCTCCACTGTCAATTTGTTATCTTCTAATTCTGGTATTTCATTCCATAACTACTGTTACATTGTAATTGCTCAATCTATTTCAATACAATTGCAGATTCTATAATCTCATTTCTCATTCATTTACTATCATTATTCCTCTAATTCATATAAGAACCCATCAATCTCCCAAGAGACGAATTACACCCATTAATGAATCAACATTCAACAAGACCCTGTTGCAATAATTCATGTACATTTACAGAATTATCAGAATGATAAACATACCGTAAACTTCATGTACATAGCTTCTGAAGGTTGTAGGCACAAAAATTCCTTTAGATTTTCTGTTTTGAAGAACATGAACCATTAACTTATAAAGAAAAGAAAATGCATCAACCAATTACCTTGAAAATAAAATATACACTAAATATGTATCACTGTCAATCTACAAATGCTAACATCTAGAAAAGTTAATGTATTACATAGGATTACCATATCAATCATATTTGATTTTGGGGCTGTGAAAAGAATTCCTTTGCATTATGAGCTACCTCTGCCTCTAAAATTGCTTCTTGAACTATGTCAGATCCTTTCACATTAGATCCTAATACAACCAAAGCTTGTTTCAAATCAGATATCATTATAACCAAACAGAAGCTCATCAATTATATGCATTACAGCTAGGACTTTATACTCAATCAATGACATAAAAGACATAAAGCTAATGTCCATTTAGTAATAAATAAAGAAAATAAGAAATTTATGCTATTCAGAAAGAAATAAAAACAATTTTTATAATCTTCTGGTTTTCTAGTATATATGTCAAATGAGCCACAAGCATAAACAATGACTGAAGTTCAAGGAAAAACCTTTACTTCCAGACCTTATGACTAACCAAATATCCAAAAATAAATAATCATACATGACGAACAAAGTCAGATCTAAAATATTTTTGTATGTGTATTTTTTTTTTGTAGAATTTGTATCAGTATTTTAGTGCCTGTACATATGGATGTATTGAAAGACATAGAAGGGAAACCATAAACATCACAAGATCATGATACATGCAGAAACTGTTCATATAAGAAAGCTGGGTAAAAATCTTTATAACATAGTATGCAACACTGATATCAGACAATCATGACAAGGCATCCCAACTACACAACACAAATTATTATTACCCCCACGATTTGGCAAGAGTCCGGTATTTTCAGCAGAAACTGGCATGACAATAAGCTGCAGACCATCTTTAGTCTTCTCAACTTCAGTGCTACTTGCCAATGAACCATTCTTTATGGCAGGAGCCTCTGCCAATCTGGCATAAGCAGTTGCTTTGCTTTGCATATTGAATGAATTGGATGGCAATGAAGTTGAATCCTAGAAAATAATAGATATGTAAGAAAACACAGTTCCTAGAGAAGAACATACTATATATCATCTCAGGTAGTATATCTGGTCAATAAACCTTGGTAAAAGATGATATTGACATATTCACCCCAGCAACTTCTGGTTTCCTGTTGTCTGTTTCTGCAACAATAGACAACAACAGAGTTATACAAAATCTTGGCAACTTGTATCGGTAAAATTATAGGATATTCTATAATATGTTTCAAATTAAAATGTGCATAAGTTGCAAACAATACCGTTTGAGATAGGTGCCTGGTCAAGATTGTTAAGGCTCCGAGTTAAGGGGCCAGGATTTATGATTGATATACTTCGAATTTCGTGACGAATGGCATCTAGTTGTGCCATTGTGTCCTGAAGTTCTTTATGAACCTACAAGACAAAATATGCAGGCAATCAAAGCTTTTTTTTATAATGAAAAGACTTAACCATGTTTTAGTATGGATAGGCAATCCTTGATGTTATTATGTCCCTAACTTTTAAATTCTTGATGTTATTGTCCATCAAATTCAAAGTGAAGTTAGGAATTTTTGTCATGGTTATATCAAATTTAGAAATACCAGTAATTAAAAGTTATCATCAAATTAAAAGTTATCATCATTATTTAGAAATACCAGGAATTTTTTTCATGGTTATATTTTCCCAATTTTTTAGCTAAAAACCAAATGTAACACGTTAGAATTTAATAGTAGGACTCACTCTGTATAAAGAGTAAAAGACATAATGAAATAAACCAATTTGAATTAAGTTCGGTCGAAGAAAGGGGAATACCTGGCGAGCTTGAGATTGCTGCATAACAGATTCAAACTGTCCACGGGCCAATTGTACATATCCAACAGCTCGACCAGCTAGCCTCCCTGCTGTTCTAGATATGATTGGCAAATCCTTTGGACCTATTGCACATCCATTTTCCAGATAAACAATTTACACTGTTACTGTTATTATTAATTTATTAAATCTTCCATATGATAAACAGAAGTAAGAATAGAATGAACCAACCAATTAGAGCAGCAGTGGCTCCCAGCAAAAGAAATAATTCTCCATATGAAAATCCCAGCATTGTTCAGTCTTCTTGAGTGAGATTTTCTGCTGGAGGAGTCACGACTCGCGAGTAAGCAAATTGTATACGTAGGAGTCCAATTCTGATCAATGTAGATTGGAACAATTTTCTTCAGAGTCGAATATTAGCTGAAATAATACCAGGCCCTATTTGAAAATCCTCATCTCATTTTCTTGTATCATCTAATTTGCACCGTGATTTGCATGTCAACTTGATTATACTGTCCACTGATTTAACAGGAAATTAAAATGAAAAGGTAAATATAAAACTAGTACAGTTTCTCCTCAGAGGACAATAACACATTTATGTTCAGAGCTTCTTTAACGGTCATGTATGTTTATTATAATTTAACTTCTATATGAATATATCATGCAAGGCAATCCCCAAAGACCAAAAACCTTCTGACTCTGTATTCTGAAACAGTGAAACTATATATTCACCCACTAGATGGAGTTGTTTTTGTTGATTAACAAAATGCTGAGTGTATTAACATTGTATAGAAAAATAGTTATATAGGATTTGTATTCTTGAATGTACTAGGCAACTAATTTTGATATATCACAGCAAAATTGTTAAGAAAAACAATTAACAATCATATATAAGGAAGTCAAATATTGCAACAGTAATCATTCAGTGACTGAAAAATCAGGAACATACATAACATCAAATCAGAAAATCAAAACCCTAAACAGATTTAGAATCTACTTGGAGTCAAATCTTTGATGCTAAAATTACTTCAATGAGAAAATATATGTTCAGAACTAGTAAAGTGACATGAAATTAACCCAAATGCAAAGGAATTAGGCAAAAATATCAGCGAAATCACTTGAATCAGAGAATATATGTTCAGAACCTGCAATCAATTGATTGAGGAGTCAACTTGAAAATTGTTCATCGAAACTGTGATTTTGGTGGAGAGATGAGAGACACGAGAATTGGTGAGAATAATCGGAAGTGTGATTTTGGAAGAATTGGTGAGAATCAATGACAATTGGTGAGAGCTGCGATTCAGTTTGATCGATGAAGAAATAATTCTCCAAATGATTTTCAATTTTTGTGAAATATTTTGGAAAATTCATATTGTTATAATAATATGATGTTTTCTAATCACACCTCAAAATATTCTCGATACGCCCCAAGTTGACCAACCAAAATACCTCTAAAATAAATTAAATTTTCAATGTCATGCAGGAACTGTTTCTTACTTTCTCTTCCACTCTCTTCATTAAAACCTCATATCTTAGTTGCAATCGATCAATCAAATCGTCGTCGCCGCCGTTCATCTCTACCGCTTAAAATATTCGTCACGTTCCTCCATCTTTATGGCTTGTGTACGTGCATGTAAACTCAATTCACAAACATAATGTAAATTGAGTTTACATAAAGTTTACCTAAGTTTATGTAAACCCAATTAACATGAATCGAGTGTAAGTGTTAACTAAGTTTACCAAAGGTTTATGTAAACTGAGTTTACTAAGTTTGTTTTTTTTTTATACAAGACATAAAGTCTCAAACTACTCAAGAGTTACAAAAGTCTTTCCTTTTTGGATAAGAGGCCCAATACACAACGGGTTGTGTGAAGAAAATTGCTTTTCCGACCCCCCATTTCTTTTCTACCCCAAACTGACGTTTTTGCCCTCGGGGTATGAAAAAAAATTTGCCAAGCAACTTCGGTTAATACGAACCGAATTTTTTGACAAGCAAATTCGGTTTATATTAACCGAATAAAAAAAATTTGCCAAGCAACTTCGGTTAATACGAACCGAATTTTTTGCCAAGCGAATTCAGTTTATATTAACCGAATTTTTCCAAAATTTTGAGGCAACTGGAGGATCCACTAAGTTACAAAACTTAAATCCCAAATTTAGAAAGAAATTTTCATAATAACATATGTAACTCTACCTACAAGTACAACAACCACCAAAGCATCTTCCAAGTAGATGAGATCAATTATTTAAATCAATGACTACATAATGTCTCATGGATAATATCAAATAATAGGCCATATAACTCCAAACTTCCTTTAATGATATGACTCTTACTTAACGGTGGTGGTGCTTGTATGGATCTTCTCCACACATGTCCAAATCACCTAAAACAATAATCTGCCTGCCAACTTTTTTTGCCAAGCAAATGTATTAATAATAACATATGCAGGTGTAGGAAAAATTTGGTTAATATAAACTGAATTTGCTTGGCAAAAAATTCGGTTCGTATTAACCGAAGTTGCATGGAAAATTTTTTCATACCCCCCAAGGCAAAAACGTCAGTTTAGAGGGTAGAAAAGAAATGGGGGGCGGGGGGGGTCGGAAAAGCAATTTTCTTGTGTGAATCCATTCCTGGTTGGGTTCATTTTCAGCCCATTTCGCCAGGGTGTGGGCGACCCGGTTCCCTTTAACCCAATTGATGTCGGCCAAGGGATTGTTCTTGAGAAGAGCTCTGCAACGGCGCACCACAAAACCCCAGTCCTTGCGAATATCTCTTCTCGTCTTCACAGCATTCACAACGATTTGGGAATCTAGCTCAATAGTGACGTTTCCTACACCAAGCTTCTCCATCCAATCCATGGCGTCACTAAGCCCTAGGGCTTCTCCCATCACCACATCAGTCGAAGCTACGTGAGCCCGCGTCACAGCCCGACCGACGCTTCCATCCGACCGACGAAGAACCGTCTGAAGTAGCAAAGTTTTTCACAAGAAAGGGGGGTTTGAATTGTGAACCTTTAAAATATTCCCTATAAAAATTATCAATCACAATATACTTGAAGAAAATGATTAGATTGTTAGTTAAACCAAATAACCAAAAGTGTTGCAGTCTGGAGATCGATCTCCCAATCACTCTCTGACAGTATATATATAACTATTAAATTGTGATGTGTGTGATTAGTGATTGCACAAATTAAATCAGAGTAAGGGAAGAGAATGCACACAATAATTTATCCTAGTTCACCCAAAATGCTTGGGCTAGTCCAGTCCCCACACTCCTTGTGAGATTGTCCACTAGGAGATGCTAATGATCTCAAATTACACTTCCTTTGATCTAGATCCAAGATCAAATAATCTTCTAAGCCCTACAAGCTTAATCTACCTCAGTCACACTGACTATGAAGGTGTCACTCAATTAGTAGTTACGTACTAACTTGAGCCAATGGTTACAAAGATGAAGGATTTTGGAATCAAAGCCTATTCACTCAATACACTTATGAGAAGCTTTGAAAATGGATGGATAAACTCTCAAAACACTCACTGGATATTCTGATCCTAGATATATATGAATTACAGATCTGAGTGAGAGAGAAAAGAAGAGCTCGTGATAAAGACTTGTATAGCAAAAACAAGTGTTGAAGTTGTAGTGGAGACTCTTGCTCTTCAAAGTTGCCAAAGACCTCTATATATAGATGAGTGATGATCAGGGAGTCTTGGCCACGAAGTATATCCGTTGGAGGCTTGAAAATAACGGCTAGTTGCTCTGCAGATGACAGCTCATGTAATTTGAAGAAAACAGATCAGTCTGAGATTGATCTCCAAAGTTTCTTCTTCTGACTTTTAAAAGAGAAGCGTATTGCTAGCTGTTGTTGAGCTGTAATGTTGTTGTACGTTGCTTAACAAACAAGTATAGCCGTTGTGCAGCTTTTGGATAACCTTTGAACAGCTGTAGCAAGCTGGTGTCACTCCAAGTGATGATTTTCTCTTTCCAGCATTGGTCTGAGATCGATCTCCCAATTCTGGCGTGAATGACATTCTTCTTTTTAGAGCAAAGAAGCTAGAGCACGAAAAGTCCAGCTGTTATGGATAAAAACAGCAGCTGGATGTTGTACTTGATGTTCCATAGTGTCCTTGTTGCAAGTACAATTGTCATATAGAAAGAGAAACTTCATTGGAGAATGTTCCTACTTTATTCTTTAAGGTACAAGTCAATTCTCCAAGACCAGGCTGTGCTGTCTACTTCTCCATGGTCCATATAATATCAGTTCCATTAATTGAGTATAAAAATGTCCTCATGTCATATGCTCAATCTTCACATGTTTAAATCATAGAACATGGTAAAAGAAGTAAGTTCTCTATTCATGAGAGAAACCTTTGCCTTAAATGATCTCTTGGATGTGTAGATAATTCGTGAGAGAGGCCCAAGAGAAAAGTGATCATTTGTCTTGTACATAGTTGACTTATCCATAAGTCCTTTTGCATTGATTGTGTGAAAATGATGTTTGCGCAGGTCTCAGAGACCAATCAGAGACCGTTCTCCAAGCTTTTGTTTTTATCAATGTAAAAACATGATATTTGATCTAAATAGCTCAATTGTTCCTAGCTTGATTAAAACACTCAAGAGCACTTGTTAGATACCAAAACAAGATTAGAATTACATTAAAAAATAATTAAGAGGTTTGTTATCTTTAAAACATCAATTAGGGATTTTGCCTCAACACCGTCCCTGTAAACCAACGGCCATCACTGCTAAGGTGAGCATCCACGTTGATTTTCAGAGTGTCCCTTCGTGGAGGACTCCAGCTAATGTTGTTACTGTTTTTACGTGTCACTGTAGATTTCTAGGTAGGTGATGGATCAAGTTTCAAGCTATGGTACTCCTGTAGCTAAGCTAGGGCAATGGAGCAGACTTCAATTGGCGAGAGGATCTTGTTCTAGAAGATTGCAGCGTTCCTAGCATACCAGATGTCATAGGTAATTGCCACTATCATTTCACAGCTTTCTTTGTCTGTCTGGTTTATCATGTATTGTATCTGTCATACCCCATTTTTTGACCGATCGCTTTTATACGTCTCTTTAAGACGGATTTTTCTTTGTTCGTTTCTGGCGAAATTTCGACAGAGAGGTATTTTAAAATACCTCATTTATTTGGTTTTGTTTTTATTTTCCTTTTATTATTTTTATTTTTATTTCTTTATTTATTATTTATTTAATTTGATTTTTATATTATTATGTGTATATTATTATTTTAATTTTTTATTACCATTTTCGTTTTATTTTTCTGGTGTTTTTTAGTCAGTATTTTCAAAGAAGTCCAAATCTGATTTTTGTCCTGGTCCAAGCCCAAAAGGGCATTTTTGTCCAAATGGGGAAATATTCATCTGCAAACCCTAGGTCTGACACAGTATTTATACTGTGCACAGTTCCCAAGGTCGGAGGAATTCAATCAGCCGCAGCTTCTTCCACCAAAAAATCAAAATTACAAAAAAATCAAAACATCACGATATCATCAACAGTTCATCATTAACCTTCTTTACCAACAGAAACCAAATCAAAAAAACCATTGAATCAGAACCACAAACAAATCCACAAACAAATCCAGAAACTAAAAATTCATCATCATCACAAGTTCAAACCGCAAAAACAGAATCAAAACCCTTCTTCATCCAAAACCAAATCCAAATCAAAACCCACAAAACCCAGAATCAAACACAAAACCCAGAATCAAAACCTTTCTCAAATCCAGAACCGAAACTATTCCAAATCAAAACCGTCATCCACAAATCAAATCAAAACCATCGATCCGAAAACAAAACCCAAAACAAAAACAAAAGCAAAACCAGAAATAGAAGAAGAAGAAATTGATTTCGGTTTCGAATAAAACATCAAGGTTGACCTTCATCCCTTTTCTTTCCGTTCTGTTTTGCTCGATTCGAAATTGAGAGAGAGGAGGAAA
This sequence comes from Trifolium subterraneum, assembly GCA_951799995.1. Classification (NCBI taxonomy): domain Eukaryota; kingdom Viridiplantae; phylum Streptophyta; class Magnoliopsida; order Fabales; family Fabaceae; genus Trifolium; species Trifolium subterraneum. The sequence continues at coordinate 2,132,595 of OX637465.1, read as the reverse complement.
GTTAGATCGAGATAGATCGAGAGAGGAAATAAGAGTTTGTTTTTTCTTTGTTTTGTTTCGGTAGAGATCAGAGAGCCGCGAGAGAGAAGAAGGTTGAGAGAAGAAGCTCCGCGGCGGAGAGGAAGAGTAGAGAGAGTTTTTGTAATTTTGTGATTTTTTTAGGGTTTTCTGTATATATATCCCTTTCCTGATCCCATGCGCGCAGGTGCACGGTCTTATGGTGCACCTGCGCGCCTTTAGCCATCTGATGTTAATCATGTATTCCTGATTCCTTTCCTTTGTGATCAGATCTGAGCTATCTGATCAATCAGACGGCTCTGATCTGATTTTCACATTTTACTTCACACACACCCCCTCTGGGCCACGCCCCCCAGCTGGGCTTGGGCCCAGAGTTGCTATTTGCACCCCCTTTCTGTTTTTATTGTTATTTGCACCCCCTTCTGTTTTTTTTTTTTTTTTAGATTGTATTTTTAGGATTTGATGTAAATTGAAATAATTGCATAGCATCATCTTGCATTCATTTCATATTTATTTTTCTTGCAAATACCTTAGAATGTAAATTAGGAACAAATGTACACTATAAATGAAAAAATTGCATCTCATGCATATTTATTTATCGCTTTCCGCAAAAAACGTTAGCATATTAATTCTGAGGGGAAAGACACCGTTTTGATCAAAATATCATTACGGTTCGTCTTCGCGCTTATTTAGTATAATGTTAATATCGTTCTTTTCGCGCGTTAGCCATTATCCGTTTCTTTTGTATCAAAAATGAGGTCAACACCTCTTTCAAAAAATATCAACACAATTTCTTTTCAACATCATCAAGCATCAAAACATTTCATCATCAAACATTTTCAAACTTTGGACTTTAAACTAAACGTTTCTTTTTATCGCGAAAACCTTGGATTTTAACCCAAGTGTCTTTTTTTTATCTTGAACTTGGATTTTAAACCAAGTGCCTTGGACTTTAAACCAACGGCGTCTTTTATCGTGAAAACCTTGGATTTTAACCCAAGTGTCTTTTTTTACCGCAAACTTGGATTTTAAACCAAGTGCCTTGGACTTTAAACCAACGGCGTTTTTTTATCGTGAAAACCTTGGATTTTAACCCAAGAGTATTTTTATCGCGAACTTGGATTTTAAACCAAGTGTCTTGGACTTTAAACCAATGGCTTCTTTTCTCGCAAAAACCTTGGATTTTAAACCAAGTACTTTTTCCTCATTCATACAATTTTAATCATGCGAAAACCTTGGATTTTAAACCAAGTGTCCGTGTCTTATTTTAATAATCAAACTTCAATCAATTTAACCATATAGACTTTCTTCACAAACTAACGTCAATCAAACTCACATTTTGCCACTTTCGGCTTTTGGTCTTTAAAACCATTTTCAAAACTTTAAAATCAAACAAACAAATTTACTCGTAACTTTTACCCCGAACTACGGTGGTTTGCTCCCTCGGGTACGTAGGCATGAGACTTGTCTCTCCAATCAATAAAATCAACAAAAACATTTTTCTTCTTTTTCATTCTTTAAACTTTTTTAATCATCACTTTAGTTCCCATACTTATACATTTTCACAAGCAAATAAAATTAAAGCGCAAAGTTAGAATAAAAACAAGAGGTTCCTATAGAGTACTATAGATACTTAGGGTGCTAATACCTTCCCTTCGTATAACCAACCCCCGAACCTTGTTCTCTAAAAATAGGGTTTTTTCGAACTTTTTCCCTTTCCCTCGGATAAATTAAAGATCGGTGGTGGAATATTAAATTGTGATTCGAAGTTAATTAATAACTCGATATCCAAAAATCACCGCGACAGTATCCAATCTTCAAAACTAGGGAAATGATTAGAATTTAAGTTTATAGTGAGGGGAGAGGCAAACCAAACTTGCTTTACCCAATCACAATCAAGGAAAGCATGGTGACAAGTTTCCATGGTAGTAGAGCATCTAGGGCATAGGGGGTCACAGGTTTATGTAGACTGAATTAACGTGAATCTTTTAAACAGTGTAAGTGTGAACTATGTTTACAAAATGTTTATGTAAACTGAGTTTACTTAAGTTCATGTAAACTGAAATAACGTTAACATTTTAAACATTGTAAATGTGTACAGAATTTACAGAAGGTTTATGTAAATTGAGTTTACTTAAGTATATGTAAATTGAATTACATATACTAACAATTGAAATCATAGGCAAATATGAAATTGAAGATCTTCGAATTTTAATTTTTCATTGTGATCAATGACATGTTAATGAAGTTTGTGAGAGAACGCTTTAATGAGGTTTATGAGAGAGAGAGAGAGAGTGTGTAACATCCCGACTTTAATTAATTAGTAGAAGAATATTAATTAGAGTTAATTATTAGAGACTACTTGGAAATTAAGTGGACAAGCATAAAAGAGATAATTAAGGGACACTGGTACAATTTGGTGATAAGTGGAAGATGGCAAACTAGTAATAATATTAAAGGTCAAGGGTAAGTACCATGTGATGGCTATTTAAGACCATAAGACAACTCACTTTCCATTTCATTGACCCATTTGCTGTCAAGGTAAAGAAATCCCACTCCTCCTTCTATTTCTCTCGTTGAAAACAACAAAAACACTCTCACATCTCTTTTAAAGAATAGCAAAACCATTCACCATTAATCTCTCAAGGTCTCACATGCAAATATCTAGTTTTGCTCTTAAGACTCAAATCAAATAGGTAAAATCCTCTTTTCTCTCAATTCAGCCATCCCCCTTCTCTTTAAACAACTTAGAACCATTTATGGAATTATGTTCCAAACCCATTGCAGTGTTTGATTCTTGGAAACTAGAAGATGTTTGGAAAATACTTGTGTAGAAGGAGCAAACCAAAGTGGAGCTCAAGGAGTTAGGAATTTGGGAATTGCATATTCAAGCTTGAAGAAGAGATTGTAGATCTTCAATAAATAGAAAAAGGGCAAGGATGCCTCTGTTATAAGAAAAGAGTGAGAATATGGAGTAAAAACAAGTTGAATTTTGGAACTAGTATAATAAGCATCACGTGGCTTCATTGGGAAATTAAGGTAAGGTCTAAGACTAGTTTTCCCCTCTTTTCCTTCCTCTGTCCAATGAATTCTAAAGTCTAATCTTAGTTCACTTACTTATTCATGTTTTCCCTACTGTTGAGCATTGGAAACTTAAGGAATAGAACCACTACTGAAGTGGATGCAGCATGAGGTTGATGTGAGCAAAAGAACTTTTACACGCTATGTCTAGCTCGCTTGGCAAGGATATCAGGAAAGATTATTGGCTCTGCATGCAATCATTTCCTCCTCTGTTGGTCGATGAGGCTCCGTAAAAGGTGGGTTCGCCTTTAGATGTTATTGGTAGAAATTATAGGATTAGAATTTTGATTCTTATAATTTTCTATGCCTTGATTCACATTAATTTATATATATATATATATATATATATATATATATATATATGCATATGGCTTGATTTGAATTGATTGTGTTGTGTGAGCATTAGTTGTTGCCCCAAATTGCTCATGGATGTGTTAACATATCTTTATAACTTGTTAATTGATTGTGCCATAAAATGGGGATGAAATGGTTGAGCCAACTAGGTGAATTGCAAACTTTTGTGCAGAAAATTACTGATTTTTAACAGGGTAAATCGATTTACCATAGCAGGGAAATCGATTTACCTACGTTCTGGAAGTTCAGAAAAATGTGTTTTTCAACAGGGTAAATCGATTTACCTGCCTGGTGTTTTGAAAATTTGTTTTCTATTTTACTAATGGTATCAACACTTGAAATGTAGTTGGTTCAGGTTATTATGGTCCCTAATTTATGACACAATACTTCACATCTTGATAAATGTAGTGTTAATCATCCACACAATCAATTGGAATCATGAATAAGCTTGGTATATAAATGATAATATGAATTGTTTAGGAACATTCCTTTAGTTAGTCAATCTTTGCGTACGGATTAATTGGTACGTTTTGTGATAGCTATGCTATTTTGGGATTCACTTGGAATCCAACTCTTGAAATAAAAATAAAGAATTGTAAGTTGTTGCCGTGACGATACTTTATATCGAAGAACGGATTGGTGAGGCCTCCGAGACCGGCTTACCTCGGAGTGTCCTTTTTGTAAAATTGAACAAGATAATAATTTGTGTTACACCTTATGATACTGTATTGTGCTATAAAATATTGTTTTGTGACTGACTATTAGGATTGGAATACATTTGGTACACTAGTCAATCCCAGAGGTAGGGATTATAGTAATTGGGTAGTATGGACCTACTGAGACGAAGTGACTGTCTCATCCCCCATTATTTATTGATTTCAGATAAACAGGTGGGTCGAGATATCACGGTATGCAAGCATGGAGTTCAGATATTGGGTTTATGCTGATTGAGCTGTCGTCATGTTATCTTATATTTTGCATATGATTTAGTTAGTTATGTTCAGTGTTAGCTCAAATTAGTATTTATCTCAGGATTTTTATAATCCTATTTTGTATTCGAATGATATGTAATGTAATTTAATGTTTCCCGATTCAATTATGTACATTTCTGTCGATATTCTAGATAAATCGATACGGGCTGTTATAATTGGTATCAGAGCAGGTCAATTCAGTATCAGACCTTGCCGTGGATCATTAAAATTCAATCCAAAGAAGTAAGGACTCTTTGGAGTCTGACTGTTTACGCTGAAATCCTCGCGTACTGAGTCTGATCAACTCAGTGTCGTGTGTGATAGGCAGAGTATTACGGTTGAGAACCGAAGTGGACCAAGGAGGTCGGGTGGTAAAAAGGAAGTTGAAGCGCAAACTTGGACGAAAGTATGAGTGAAGACCATTGGAAGCGGACATTGGAAATGCAGTAGTCGAAGCCACAAGAGGAAGTGACGCCAGCAGAGGATGCGTGGAAGTTGGAATAGTATGTGGCGAGCTACCAGTAGCAAGGAGTAAGTCAGGAGATGCACGAAGCGAATGCACTCAACTGACGGTAGCATGTTTAAGGATTCGCAGAATTATGGGAATGGATAACCCAGTACAAAAGTGTGTGTTAATTTGAGTAGGACCGAGACTGAATATTAAGGTGTGATAACAAGACAGTGGTAGTAAGTCCGCGGGGCGCAGTAATGTGGATAATGGAATTATGAGAACGAAGTGCGGTAACTAAGATAAGACCTAGCAGAAGTCAGTGAATCAAACCTTTTCGAATCTGTCAAACTTTTAGTTCAACCTATTAGTTGACCCTAGTGACATAAGTCAATCAGCTACACTACCAGAAAAGAAAAACTAGACTCCACACATTTCTCAAAATTCCGAATACCAGCTTGTTGTACCGTTAGTGTCGAACCAAATACTAAATGCTCCCTCAAGATGAATCCAGCCTCTCAGTTCAAACCTATATCTTATCCAGACCGATAGCAACCAAGTTTTGTTTAGAGTAGCTCGGTTCTGTAAATACACCAATCAGCTGACAAATAATTTTCAGTATTCAAACCTTTCGGCCAATAACCTAACATTCTGGTTAAACCTTTGTGAGAGTTTATCTGCCAAGTTCTAAAGAGGAGCAAGTCGTTCCGACCCCGAGGAATAGACAGTTAGGAGAAATCGTGAGATGTCAGCCTAGTGCAATAGAACGAAGATCTTCAATTACCTACCCTTTTGTGCAAACTTTAATTCAGCCAAAAACATCGACTCATTGTGATACACGATTCATAACTAGTAAGCCTTGTTAAGATGTGACCATACGTTTTCCCGTATCTACCTAAGTCTAGTAATGATATAAATTCTTCGACACTAAGAGAGCTATCACCTACAATTAATGTAAGAATCCAGTTAAGTTGAGAACCTTTCAAATTCCTCAATACCAGTGAAATCAACTCACCAGGAGAGTGTCATCCCTATGTAACCCTGACAAATGTCTTCAACTTTTCAGCTTGTTAACCGTAAGCAACTCAAGCATATGAAAATGTGATTTTCTTATTAAGAGTAATAAGCCATGTCTCCTTAAAGACTAACAATTAATCATGTCTACCTTTAGAGCAACACCCTTACGTTTACTACCAAGAAATTCTTCAAACTTCTAGTTTCTTTACCAATGACCGATTCAAAATCACCTAAGCCTATCTAGCCATTAAAGGTCATAAGTAGTTTAAGTTCTTCCGAACCTTGTTAACCTATCAAACAACGTCGTAAGGTACCTCAAATGTTAGAAACGTTAATTCAATCAATTCAGTTTCATTCTCTGTAACCATGTTAGACCGGTGTTAACTCTGAGTATCTCTACCATAATGGTCCAGCTCTATAATTTGTTGCCGATAATCAGTTCAAGTCAGCTTAAGTTGGAATTACTAGCGTAGAGTAACGACTTGTCACCATTTGGAAATTATTCCTCGTCCTATTCAATCCGTAACTGATCCACCAATCATCCAAACGTCAAGCAACTCAGTTCAGTCTTAAAATAAGAAGTTCAAACCTCTTGTGTTCGAGTAGCCAAATTCTATCATTTTAGCTTACCATTTAAATTTTCAAACAAGTCAAACCCTTACCCTTACGAGAAAATTCGAAACCCAAGATTCATCTGCATGTTGAATGTACAACTCGTTCGTTGTGTTGTACTAGGATGGATTGAAATGGTAGGTGGAAATCTACCTAAAGGACTATGTATTTGTTTGCAGATGAGTTTAACTTATTAGCAAAAGAATATGTAGTATTTAGGCACTCTTCCACTCGTTTTATATTTCAATCGATCCTAGAGTATTTAAACAACGTATGTGTTATGAAGTAGTACATATGTCATGTTGGGAGAATGAAGATCCTTGGAACTATCAGTATTAACGCTCAAGCTTATACCCTTCAGATAACCTTGTAACCCCAACCAGTGTTCCATTTTACGAAGTGTAACCAACCAGGCCAGATACCGACTTGATGAGACCTGTTGAGTAGTGGAACAATTGTCTGGGAAATAAAGAGAGCAGATATTAAAAAGGATTAAATGCAGTTGAGATCGGTGAAGTGATAAGTTAAGTTGAAACCGGACGTGAAGGGTAAGAAGAGACGTATGTTAGAAGTGAAACCGGATAAAGTGAGATGATGCGTGTCAGTGTTTGCGAAGTTGAAAAACCAAAGTTGTAGTGACGCGATCTGAAGAATGATAGTAAGTTGTCGGAATCAGAGTGCGCAACAAGTATGAGCTAAGAATGCGGTTAGTAGTCGACTTGCAGCTTGTTAACTCGTTGAAAAAGGAAAGTTTTATTCCAAGGAATTTGGTTGTGGATGACAGTAAGAGAGTTAATCAACGAATGATGAAGCACCTTTGGAGCCAAGACTGTGTTTGGGAAACCCGGTTTAAATGAGAATTGTTAACGCGGCATGTTCAAAAACAATGAAGTCCTGTTCAAAGTATATAGGATTACATCAGATCCTTAGATGCGCTAGTCCTGCAACGTATTAATTAATCTTGCCTTCATTCATGTTGTGGGTACATGATTTATTTCATGTATCTCAATCCAGAAAATTTATCCCAGATCCATCCAAGCCTATTACGCTCCTATGGAGACCACAGACTTCCAATCAGACATAACTTGTCAGTCTAACCCATTGGTATTGTGAATCATGATGTTAAGACTCTGCAGAGCAAGAAGGTTCAAATTGTGAAAGTCGAATGGACGCAGTCGCTGACTGTTGAGTTTAATTGAGAGAGGGAATTTGAGGTGGTGAAGAGTTATCGGTTTCTTTTCTCAGATAAATTTAAAATTTCAAGGACGAAATTTCTTTAAGGGGGATAGATTGTAACATCCCGACTTTAATTAATTAGTAGAAGAATATTAATTAGAGCTAATTATTAGAGACTACTTGGAAATTAAGTGGACAAACATAAAAGAGATAATTAAGGGACACTGGTACAATTTGGTGATAAGTGGAAGATGGCAAACTAGTAATAATATTAAAGGTCAAGGGTAAGTACCATGTGATGGCTATTTAAGACCATAAGACAACTCACTTTCCATTTCATTGACCCATTTGCTGTCAAGGTAAAGAAATCCCACTCCTCCTTCTATTTCTCTCGTTGAAAACAACAAAAACACTCTCACATCTCTTTTAAAGAATAGCAAAACCATTCACCATTAATCTCTCAAGGTCTCACATGCAAATATCTAGTTTTGCTCTTAAGACTCAAATCAAATAGGTAAAATCCTCTTTTCTTTCAATTCAGCCATCCCCCTTCTCTTTAAACAACTTAGAACCATTTATGGAATTATGTTCCAAACCCATTGCATGTTTGATTCTTGGAAACTAGAAGATGTTTGGAAAATACTTGTGTAGAACGAGCAAACCAAAGTGGAGCTCAAGGAGTTAGGAATTTGGGAATTGCATATTCAAGCTTGAAGAAGAGATTGTAGATCTTCAATAAATAGAAAAAGGGCAAGGATGCCTCTGTTATAAGAAAAGAGTGAGAATATGGAGTAAAAACAAGTTGAATTTTGGAACTAGTATAATAAGCATCACGTGGCTTCATTGGGAAATTAAGGTAAGGTTTAAGACTAGTTTTCCCCTCTTTTCCTTCCTCTATCCAATGAATTCTAAAGCCTAATCTTAGTTCACTTACTTATTCATGTTTTCCCTACTGTTGAGCATTGGAAACTTAAGGAATAGAACCACTACTGAAGTGGATGCAGCATGAGGTTGATGTGAGCAAAAGAACTTTTACATGCTTTGTCTAGCTCGCTTGGCAAGGATATCAGGAAAGATTATTGGCTCTGCATGCAATCATTTCCTCCTCTGTTGGTCGATGAGGCTCCGTAAAAGGTGGGTTCGCCTTTAGATGTTATTGGTAGAAATTATAGGATTAGAATTTTGATTCTTATAATTTTCTATGCCTTGATTCACATTAATTTATATATATATATATATATATATATATATATATATATATATATATATATATATATATATATATATATATATATATATATATATATATGCATATGGCTTGATTTGAATTGATTTTGTTGTGTGAGCATTAGTTAGGTTGCCCCAAATTGCTCATGGATGTGTTAACATATCTTTATAACTTGTTAATTGATTGTGCCATAAAATGGGGATGAAATGGTTGAGCCAACTAGGTGAATTGCAAACTTTTGTGCAGAAAATTACTGATTTTTAACAGGGTAAATCGATTTACCATAGCAGGGAAATCGATTTACCTGCGTTCTGGAAGTTCAGAAAAATGTGTTTTTCAACAGGGTAAATCGATTTACCTGCCTGCTGTTTTGAAAATTCGTTTTCTATTTTACTAATGGTATCAACACTTGAAATGTAGTTGGTTCAGTTATTATGGTCCATAATTTATGACACAATACTTCACATCTTGATAAATGTAGTGTTAATCATCCACACAATCAATTGGAATCATGAATAAGCTTGGTATATAAATGATAATATGAATTGTTTAGGAACATTCCTTTAGTTAGTCAGTCTTTGCGTACGGATTAATTGGTACGTTTTGTGATAGCTATGCTATTTTGGGAATCACTTGGAATCCAACTCTTGAAATAAAAATAAAGAATTGTAAGTTGTTGCCGTGACGATACTTTATATCGAAGAACGGATTGGTGAGGCCTCAGAGACCGGCTTACCTCGGAGTGTCCTCTTTGTAAAATTGAACAAGATAATAATTTGTGTTACACCTTATGATACTGTATTGTGCTATAAAATACTGTTTTGTGACTGACTATTAGGATTGGAATACATTTGGTACACTAGTCGATCCCAGAGGTAGGGATTATAGTAATTGGGTAGTATGGACCTACTGAGACGAAGTGACTGTCTCATCCCCCATTATTTATTGATTTCAGATAAACAGGTGGGTCGAGATATCACGGTATGCAAGCATGGAGTTCAGATATTGGGTTTATGCTGATTGAGCTGTCGTCATGTTATCTTATATTTTGCATAAGATTTAGTTAGTTATGTTCAGTGTTAGCTCAAATTAGTATTTATATCAGGATTTTTATAATCCTATTTTGTATTCGAACGATATGTAATGTAATTTAATGTTTCCCGATTCAGTTATGTACATTTCTGTCAATATTCTAGATAAATCGATACGGGGTGTTATAGAGAGAGAGAGAGAGAGAGAGAGAGAGAGAGAGAGAGAGAGAGAGAGAGAGAGAGAGAGAGAGAAGGAGAGCATAAAAAGATGGAAAACAGTTTCTAAAAATTTAGGCTTTAATGCAGTTTTGATCCCCCTATTTTGAAAAACTTGAACTTTTGATCCCCCTATTTTAAAAGTCAACTTTTTGATCCCCCTATTTTGAAAAACTTGAAGTTTTGATCCCCCAACTCATTTTGGTCAAATTTGTGATGATGTGTCAACCACATTGATGACGTGGCAGTGTCTATGTGTCAATCTCATATTACATATCATTATTTTTTTTAAAATAAAATATTATGTATTAAAAGTATTAAAAAATTAAAATGATTAATTAATAAATAATAATTAAAAAAACAGTAAAATTAACCTCAATAAATATATATGATTAAAAATCAATAAATTATCCCAATATATAATTAAAAATCAGTAAATTATTCAAATATATAATTAAAAATCACTAAATTGTCCAAATATATAATTAAAATTCAATAAATTACCCAAATATATAATTAAAATCACTAAATTGCACAAATATATAGTTAAAATCCAATAAATTACTCAAATATATAATTAAAAATCACCAACAACAATCCAATTCTCATCATCATCATCTATATTACTCTCACTAGCAACATTTCAGAATCATCCTCACTTAAGTCTTCAGGTTCCTTTTCACTTACTCCCGATTCTTTTTCCCTTGTTTCAGCCTGTTTCTCTGATGGCCTATACAAACAGTAATAAAACACTGAGATATAAAACCCTAGGCATGTTTCTTTCAAAATGGAATCAAACACTAAAACCCTAAACATTTTTTTGTCCACCACCACTATTAAAATAATAGCAACTAAGTAACAATGAAGGACCATAACTTTTATTAAAAGAAGACAACCGAAAGAGACGATATGGAGCATAACAACTACTAAATTAAGTGTCTGTCAAACAAAAAAACTACTAAAATAAGTGAATACCACAAACATATCTCATACAATAATTCATGTTTTCCATCTTCTTGTTCAACTTTGCGATGGCTTCAGAATATTATCTTATAAAGCGAGCGTAATGATGAACACGAGCGGATGATGAATCAAACAGAAAATTGATAACATGCAGATGAATGATGAACACGAGCGTGATGATGAATCAAAGAAGATGAAAGATTGAGACAGAGATCGTCGAAGATGGGTGGCACTAGGGTTCCATGATTTGGGAATTGGGTTACTATTTGTGCGTGTCTGATTCTTCTGCAATTCTTCCGTTTTGATCATATGCGTTCTTTAATTATTGTTAATTATTTAATTAATTATTTTATTGTTTTAATATTTGATTTAAAGATTTGATCAACAAAAAAAATTGATTTAAATATATTGTTTTAATATTTGATTTAAATATTTGATAAAAAAAAAAATTGATTTAAATATATTGTTTTAATATTTGATTTAAAGATTTGATAAAAAAAAAACTGATTTAAAAAAAATTAAAACATAATATTTTATTTAAAAAAATAATGACATGGAATATGAGGTTGACACATAGACAATGCCACGTCATCAATGTGGTTGACACATCATCACAAATTTGACCAAAATGAGTTGGGGGATCAAAACTTCAAGTTTTTCAAAATAGGGGGATCAAAAAGTTGGCTTTTAAAATAGGGGGATCAAAAGTTCAAGTTTTTCAAAATAGGGGGATCAAAACTGCATTAAAGCCAAAAATTTATATAAACAGGGACAACTTTAGTATTATAATTAAATTTTAATGAAAATTGGGTGTAACTAAGTTTTTGTGGAGTGTGACTAGAAATTTTCTAATAATATTCCTGATAAAAAACTTGGGCTCTGTTTAGATTTATGGAAACAAATAGAGCGGAGCGGAATATAAATTAGCGGAATTGAATGGAAAGGAACATAAATTTCATTCCACTGTTTGGTAGTTTATAATGTAACATAGTAATGTTTCCACTCTATTGTTATAGAATGCAATACTAACCATATGTTTGGTTCAAGGAAAAGGTGGAAGGATTAACTTTGGAAGGAAAGAAAATGCGGAAACCAAGATCCTTCCACTGTTTGGAAGTCTTGACAGAGAGGAAAGAAAGCTTACTGTTCATGGATCCCACAGCTAAAAACCTTTCCGTCGAGGGTTGGAAAGGAGGCCGAGGCTAGGGTGGGAGAGTTAGATAGGTCTCCCACCGTGGGAATGTCATGTGAACCGTTGGATGAGATATGTTATGGTGCACCAACTGTATCTTATTTTCTTTTCTCTTTCACTCCCATCATCTCTTTCACAGTCCGCAACTATTTTCTTTGTTCTCTCTCAACACCATTTTTTTTCCTTCACCTCCAAATCAAAAATTTCATCTCTTAAATACTAGTAAAACACAACACCTTATCCTAAGATTAAAGCCACACAGATTATATGAACATTAATAATTAATAACAATGAAAAATTCAGAATAGTCATTCTATCCATTTCAATGTCTCTCTTGAAGCTTTCTCCATCTTCATCAAATTTTGGTGTTTTAAAGTTTTTTTTTAATCCATAAATCTATTAGAATCTAACACACAGATTTTTTAGATTAAACAACAAAAATGTGTGTTGTATTTTTTTCTTCTCAAAAACTCTAAATATTAAAATTGATTACTTCCAACCGGATCTTATTGTTTGAAGGTTTTTAATACTTCAGATCTAATTAAATAAACCCATCAAATTGTTTGAGGGTTTTCATTTTTCTTGCTAATTTTTAATGAAATTAATACTAGGAGATTAAATTGATAGATTTGTGTTTAACAATTAGTTTAAAGAAAGTAATTAAAGAGGATGTTCATCTGAGATAGAAGAAAAGAATAAGAGACACAAATGAGAAAAGCAACAATGAGAGATGATGGAAAGAGAGAGAAAATAAAAATGTATAAGATACAGTTGGTGCACCATAACATATATCATCCAACGGTTTACATGACTTTCCCACGGTGGGAGACCTATCTAACTCTCCCATCTAACTCTCCCACCCCAACAATATAGAAAATTATGGGTTGACCTCAATAAAATTAGAGTATGAGTTATGGTAATTGAACCCCTTTTTTCTTGAATCCAATTGTTGTCATAAAAAGGAGTCAACTCTTGTGTTTCTACTCTGCCACAATTCTTAAATTTTTTCATCAACAAATTTTTATAAGAGAGTCATTGAATATATCAAAGGTTAAGGGTCTACACATATTCATACCATGAACCCAATTATTATTAATTTCCCAACAATATAGGAAATTATGGGTTGAGCTCAATAAAATTAGAGTATGAGTTATGCTAATTGAACCCCTTTTTTCTTGAATCCAGGTGTTGTCATAAAAAGGAGTCAACTCTTGCGTTTCTACTCTGCCACAATTCTTAAATTTTTTCATCAACAAACTTGCACTTATTTGGGCATGACCCATTAGTTTATAAATTTGGCCCACTCACAGTGCATTGTGTATTAATGAAGAAAATTTCTCTTCCGACCTCCTGCCATTCTTTTTTATCCCCCAATATTTCAATTTTTCCTCGTGGAAAACTTCGGTTCGCAGAAAATGGATTTTTTTAGTGCAAATTCAGAGGAATTTCGGTTTTTAAAAACCGAAATTTTTTTCAAGGGTAAAATTGAAAGTTCAGGGTGTAAAAAAGAAATATGTGGGGTCGGTTGAGAAACTCTCATGAATGAATACATAAAAGATGATAATGGGTGTCCCTTGGATGACTCATAAAAGAGAATAGAGGATGTGTGCTGACCTGATGATGACACGTGAAACCATCTTGGTGAAATGAGAAAACAACTTGGCTTTGAAAGAAATATCACAGGAAATTGAGAAGATAATTGGGGATCACCATCTTGGTGATTTGGGAACCACTTGTGCTTTGGGGTTGATATTCTCCACTATCAATTTGTTATCTTCTAATTCTGTTATTTCACTCCATAACTAATGTTACATTGTAATTGTTCAATCTATTTCAATACAATTGCAGATTCTATAATCTCATTTCTCATTCATTTACTATTATTATTCCTCTAATTCATATAAGAACCCATCAATTGGTCCAACCTACCGGATTAATGCGCCTTGAAGCCAGTGTTCTTATGCCACAGAAAAAATGGGAGAAAGAATTGAAGCTTTGGAAAAAGTAATGAGTGATTAGAAATCAACGATGCAAGCTTTTGCCCAAATCACCAAGATGGTGATCCCCAATTTTCTGATTGAATTCTTAGCTAAATCGTTCATAGGGTGCATTAAAAATGGTTGGAATCTTCCCTCGCACAGAAACAGAAAACACAAAGTAAATCATTGTCAGTGGTTAAAATATTCTTGTGCGCTAAAGATGCCCGAGTCGGTAGTTTCTCTAACAACAATCTCCAACCGAAAATTCCCACCTTGGAAGGCAAATCATTCTTCCAAAGTTTTCTAATTGCCACTAGCAAATGCGAAGGAAAAACATCAGTATTACCAACATGTAGCAGCAAATTATAACAAGATTTTACCGTGAAAACTCCTATGGAATCTGGGATCCACTTCCATCTATCACAACAAGTCGGATTCAATGAAAAATCAGTCAACAATTCTTGTAACTCAGCTAAATCAAGTTCTTCTGCATCAGTTAACCGTCCACACCATGTCCATCTCCATCTTGGTCCATCATTGTTATTATTCACTCTTTCAGCTACCTTCACATCTTTAAAGACTTCTTTAGCGAACAAATTAGTGAATAATACAGAAAATGCATTATTACCCAGCCACTTGTTCTTCCAAAAAGCTATGTTATTACCATTACTAACTATACTTCGGATATTCGACTTGAACTAATCAGACCATGTGATTGGTCAATAATGTCACAACTGCTCCAGTGACAAATTAAAATATGGTATTAGGTAGTGTACATATTTTTATAAGGTTCACTAGTAAAATTGCAAACTGAGTTCGCACTCTAAATAGCGAACTATGTTTTAGTTCACATCCTATTTTGCGAAAAGTGCACACTTTCTAAAATCCGAGGAGGTTATTTTGCTAATTTTCAGAGGGTGCGTGAGAATTTCGAATATTTTCAATAAAAACAAGAGTAACAAATAAAAAGAAAACTATAAAACAAATTAAATATTAATAAATAATTACAAATTTTGTGGCAACAATATGTTGGATTAATTATTTAATTAATCAATTATTATTAGAAATTCTTATTAATATAAATTATGGTCTATTGTTATTAAGTACATATTAATGACTTATATGATAGGACTTTTGCTTCTGAATGAGCCTTGATGAGTTTGGTCATTCAGTTGAGTCCAATAAGAGGTCCTTACTCTCGACCATTTGGCTATATAATTATCATCCCATTATATAGTTAACATATATAAGGCAAACAATCTATCTCTGAAATGATGATGAGGGTAGTCATTATCTCACGTACTCTGCTCTTATTTTTTGGTTATCTCCAAAAACTCTAAAGGTACACAATTCATTTTATTGATCTTTTTTATTAAAGTAGATATGCTATAATTTTGTGTCAATTATCTATGACTATTTTATTAAATTCCAACACAATAAACACCAAATATAAAAAAGATTATACACATTTTAAAAGATAAATTTTTTGACGTCAGCCAAATAAATATAAGATATTTGTGTTTGTATATAAAATCCTAGAATATTTTAGAAAATTGTTTGGGGACGGGTCTCTAAAATTGGGAATATGATTCACATCAGTTCAAAGTGCTGATCTTCAACAAAATTTAAATTAAAAAAACTCATAAAATTTAAATAAATACGTAATATCAGAGTCACTTATAATTGCTATTAAACCACTATATTTATTCAATCCAATAACACTCCCCTTCAAGAAATCCCACTTAGGGATGCAAAATGGCATCCTAATTTGTCATGAAAAAGTCTAATACTAATACATTTTTTTTACACTAAGTCTAATACTAATACATGTTAAAAATAACATTGGTCATTTGATTATGTATTCAGTATAATTATCTAGTCAAGAAAAAAATAGTGTTTCTTTATGGACTTATAGGAGGGAATAATAGCAATGGATATTCCTACTATTCTTGAGCACAAGAATCCAATCCCATAAAAACATAGAATCATTTTGATGTCCCAAATGAAAGTGGCAGAATTGGATCCATGGTATCTCCCAGCTAAACCACATACATGTATGGGGAACAAGGACATAAGGTACTAGAAAGTGTTTGGCTTCATAACGAATCCCCTTAACTTTTCCTAAAGTTTAGCTTTTGCTCCCAAAGTTCCATTATTGCCACTTGCCCATCACCATATACTTACTTTCTTTTAAACTTTTAAGCAATATATCAATTATAACTTCACCACTTTAGATGATGAGATTAGTGTTCACTTAATGCTACTAATCATTATTCTTAATTACTCCCTCTTTCCCAAAATAATAGTTGTTTAAGGTTGTTTCATACATACTAAAAAAATGTAATGATGTTGTAAAAAAAAAAAAAATGTTATAGGTTTTGTTTTCTTGAAAATAATGCATATAATAATAACTAGGGGTACAAATGGAATTGAAAAGTGAAAATGACAATAATTTTGAAACAAAATTTTATTTCTAAAGTGACAATTATTTTGGGACGGAGGGAGAGTAGACAATATAATTCCTAGAATCTTCTTCGTATCTTTTTCAAGTAGATTAAAATAAAGAAATATAACAAGTGATTGAAGAATATAGACCTAACTAATGAAAAATGAAGGGTAAAAACGAGAGCGAGAGAGGGGTAAAAGAAAAACAACATTAAAAAGTATTAAATCGGCCATCTAACGAGTATTATAAATATTTCAGCGCTATATTTTTCAAATTTTTTTCTTAGACAACTTCAATAAATTTTTTATTTTGTGAAGAAAATTTTATTAATTATACACATCATCATAAAATATAGTTTTAATATATATAGATTTAGAACTTTTATGTCATCCTTCCACTGTTTCCAATAATTAAAAAAGATTAGTATGATAGATTAAGTCTTGGAGCATAGCTAATTAAATTCAATCCATTTGTTAAGAAATGATATTTGTTAAATTATATTATCAAAATATGTCATCACACATTTTATAAATTCTCTAGACAACCACTATAATAGTCAAACAAGCTAACATTATTTATTTAATTTTGAGTGCATCCTTTTGCCATATAGTGTTTGGTTCCTACTCACTTGTACAAAGTTGCTATTATCCTACTTGATCCCCATCACATGTTAAGCTTATGGCACAAAATCAGAGATTGAGATATTATATATGGTAGACCCTTTCAAAGCCGTAAAAATGGTTGTGGACCCTTGAACTATATGAATATGAACATCACATGTATGGACTTTTGTGTTTTGGAATATGGAAAGGAAAGGCATGTGACTTTAAGTAGTGTAGTGAGGGGCTAAGGTTGTGAGTTTTGAAGAGAAATAAAAGAAGATGGGACTGATTAGGATCCACGTATGGAACCATATATATCGGAATTGCAATCATAACGGAAACGTGAGAGACCAAATTGAAACCTAATGGAAATGTAAGGGACCAAATTGATACTTTTTAAACATAAGGGATTAAATTGAAATCTAAAATAAACGTAAATAACCAAATGTGTAGTTAAGCCAAGATTATATTACTTGCAGTTATATTTCTTATTTTGAATTATCTTATGTGTTTTATTCTATATTCATATGTTGACGTATTTATGAATTGTTATTAAGAATTAGATGTCGTCGTAACAGAGCTCTAATTCCCAATCTGGGGTAATTATTCTAGCTAGCACTGGGAAATGAAAATTGAACCCCGATGCTAGAGGTAATAGGTTAACGTTCACAATATTATTGCTTGCATGATTTTCTAGTGGTGTTGATGGTCAGTGTCTTCAATTGCATATGGTGATTTCTTGTTCAAAAAAAATTGCATATGGTGATTTTAGTATGCAAAATCACATTTCACCACATTAGGGTTAATCTGTAGTGATAAAAAAATAATTGCAAAGAAATATAACGTCATATTACCGAATAGGGGAGGGATTTGAAAGCGCCTAACCATCTTTATCATCTTGAAATTATCAAATCTATCTTTATCAATTTATAAGCGAATGCAATATTTTACTTTTCTGTTATTTTCCTCGATAATCCCTGTGGAGACAAATCTTTTATATTATTACACGATGACAAACTGATACACATGTCAAGGGTCAGTCGGGCACTCTTGCAATGAATGTCTCTAGGCCACAAACCTGTCAATCCAACTACAACTTGAAGACTTGCTTCAGACTTGGTTACTGATTTTAATTGGTTGTTGCAACCGCTACCCTGGACTTCTGAAGTTTACACATGATACCCCATTTTATTTTGCATTTGCATACCTTTTAGTTTGCGCCTTACTGATATATTTTGCACCTAAACCATAAAATATGTCACATTCTCACCTCGTTTATACGACCAACACGGTAGTACAACATTTTTTACTATTAGAGACAAGAGTGATAGAGGGTTTGATTGCTTATTATAACTTATATATTACTTGAGGATTGTGAGGCGGCAGAACCAGAATTTCCTACTAAATACTTAGAAAAGGAAACCGGCTGTTACACATCTCATGTGCTATCATGGGAAACACCACATGACAATTGGTTGAAATGCAACATCAATGGTGCTCTTCTCTAAGCTGAAAGGTGAGTTTCATATATATATCTGTTTTCAAGACAATTCCGACCGTCTTTTTCTAGCTCATATGATTTTTTCCACTATAACTTAGGTAACTAAGAGTATATATATATATATATATATAGTCACACACACAAACACACTTATATTTATTTATATATTATGATAATTATTAAGGTAAAAATTTTACACCCCGTGGTCTATGGTCCGGACCCGTCACCAACTCTAAGAGTGTCCCAAAATTATATACTAAAGTGATTATTATAGTCCAGTCCTTGTATTTTTTTTTTATTTATCCTCCTGATTTTCTCAGTTATTTTTTATGAAATGAAATGAGTTAGAATTTCTTAAAAAAAACCTCTAATTACTAATATACTAACATCAAATATTATCTATAAAAAAAATATTAGTGCTACAGGCAGAACTGTCAAATTTGATCCAACCAAATAACCCAATAATTTAGACCGGATTAAAATTCTTCTTTTTTTTTTAACAGCCCCAATAAAGACCAAGTCATTTTTTGGCCCAACATGCCGTACTGAGCCATATTTTGTATTTTATTTTCACCACTAATCACCATTGACAATAGAATTTTTAATTCCACAATCTTTGTCTTACCTTACCCCAAAGTAATTATCCAAATAAATAAATCTTCCTACTATAGAACAAAATTTAAATAAAAGACAAAAAAAATTCACAACTAATAACCGACATACTAAATCGTCTAATCTGGTTCAGAGATCGATTTTACCATCAAGTGATTTCAGCCTAGCTTAATCACAGTTGCGGAAAATTGAATTCTGATTATTCCTATCAAGTTCAGCATCAATTACCACTAGACTAACTAACAATTCATAAATAAAATAACTTTTGCTGGCATCATCAGATAGATAGAACTGAACTCAATAAATTAAGAAAATTACCAAATTTTAACCAACTTTAAACTTTAGCTAGATTAAAATCTGCTACTTGTTTTATTCAAGAAACTACCAGGAAAAACACAAACCTCCCCAATTGCAATCAATAGACTCACAGTTTAATTTAAGTATGAAATCAATTTCTTATAAATAATCATATTTTTATATTCTTAGAAACTCTCACGTCATTGTAGAGTTTATTGAAACCAAAAAACAGTGGGTCAAGTTGGAGTGTGAGAACATAATTAGCTTTTAACTTTATTATTATTATTATTATTCTCCACCTATAACCGTGTGTGTATTCGAGTCCTTTCATGTTTCAACTACAAAACTTTCTTTCTTTCCACTCCCTTTCCATACGGTTGTTGAAAATGACTCAAGCTCATACCGTGTTCACTCTCTCCCGTTTTTACACTACACAACATCAATAATTACTAGTTTCTATATTTATTTAGTAAATATAATAATTAAGATATTAATTTTTATAGATAGACTGTAAAATGTAAACATGTTCATCTAATTAAATTATATCATAAAATATATCTTCTCAAATATTTATATAGTGTGATACTGTGATTTAAATAGGAATATGTAATTCTAGCTTAGTTCAATTGGTAGGGATATCGCATTATATGTGCAGGAGTCCGGGTTCGAATCCGGGACACTCCACTTATTCCTCTTTAAGGTGGATTTTCTAGCCACTATGCTACTTGACCAAAAAAAAATAGGAATATTTTACCAACAATGAATTGGTCCAAGTGGTAAGGGTCTTGGTCATCTTAAGGATGTGGTTAGGGTTTCAATTCTTGGCTTATGCGTATGAAAAAATTCCGTTGGAAGGAAAAAACTCACTTTATGTGTCCCACAATTTCTCCTATGGAGATTAATCATCTATAACGGCAAAGGAAACTTCGTATCAATATCAATGAGATTATGTGTTTACCTCTTGAAACATTTAGAACAGAATCAACTTTTGGAGTATCAAGGAAACATTCACTAGCAGGGACGGATGCATGTATAGGCCAAGTGTGGCCATGGCCACACCACATTTTCAATTTTTTTTATTTTTATATACATATATACATGTGTGTGTATGTGTGTGTATATAGTTAAATATATTTTATTTTCGTGAGTTTAATTCAGTTGGTTGGGACATCGTTTATCTTATGCAAGCTTCGGGGTTCAAATGGGTTCAAATCCCGGACACTCCACTTATTTACTTTTAAGGTGAAATTTCTAGTCACTACGCTACTAGACCAAAAAAATGAGTTAAATATGTTTTTGGTCTTTATAAAATATTGACATTTTAAATTTAGTCTTTATTTAATTTTTATTAAATTTTTAATCCTTAAAAAATTATCATGCACTCAATATCTCTACTGTTAAGAAAATTTGTATTTTTGAATGATTATTTTCTAGGTATGTTTAAAAAAATAAGTCCATCTAGAAAAAAAAGAACACAAAATATTTGATTTCTGGATCATAATTTTCATTACTTTTATCTTGAATTGTTGTCATTTTAAAAAGTCATATTTAAATACATATCATGTCAAAATATGATAAATTAATAAAATAGAAGTACAATTATTCAGTGTTGTAAATTTTCACTTACATAAGTTTAATGTTAAATTAAATATGGTGAAGAGAATACTAAACTTTTAATATTCCCTTTGTCTCTAATTTTTTGTTTTTCTAACTTTTTATTTTTTTTCTCAAAATTTTAAACCTTTTAAAAAATCAAAGTACGGTTAATGATATTTTATCCTTTGCTCTCTTATAAAAACTAAAAGCATCCATTAAATAATTTTTTAATAAAAAATAATAGTAAATATAACATAACTTTTCAATATTTATTGTTTCTTAATCTAGTTGTGAAGTTCTAAAATGACCAAAAATTTAAATTCAACATTGTCATTTTATTTTTTTTTATGCTAATAAATTTTGGCCGCACCTAAAATAAAATCCGCGGCGTTCCTTTTTGCAGGTCATTTGGCTTGTGTGGACGGAAAGAAATCATCGCTTATTTCGAGGCTCGACAAGCTTCCAACTACCATAGATGGTGGTCTAGTCTTCTGCCTTATTTGGGCCTTATATGATTTCTTTTTGTTACTCTTGTATATGATTTTTGTATACTATTATATTCTACATCGTTACACCTTATGTTGAGGAGACTATTTTGTTAATATATTCCATTTTGACTTGTTAAAAAAAAAAAAACGGAAGGCCGTGTTAGTCCATTGATATAAAAGGGAATATGCTTATTAGGATTACTCATATTTGGGAAATGTCCTCCGCTTTTATTTATAGAGTGTGAGCCCCAAAATAACCTTATACTAGTAATTATATTTAATTAAACTATTTTAATTAAATATAAAATACAAAATATTAATTGAATTAAATCATTTTTTTTAATAAAATTGAATTAAATCATATGGATACAAAAAATGTAACTTTGATATCGATTTTTTTTTTATATTTTATAAATATTTACTACACAAATTTTATTATATTAAGTTTTCTCAACTAATGTCCTGGGATATTAGCTAGCGTTTTCTTAATATATAATAAATAAATACAATTAAGAAGTACTAACTCAACTAATAAAAATATCGAAATTGTTAACGTCAAATATCATGATCGAAGTTCAAACTCCAATTTTGTTCCTACTTTTGTGCGAAAGTTTATAATAATTTTCAATTTTATATATATGAAAGAAAAAGTAAATCATAATTTGTCCATGCATAAATACTTGGAACTGGATCCTCTCCCTCCCCAACTCTCTCCTTCTCTCTCCTTTTCTAAATCTGGACGGTTAGATCAATCTTATGGTTTAAAATTTAAAAGAGAATAAATTAAAAAATAGAACAAATCTTATTTCGTGAACACCCTCTCTTCAAACCAATATGCTTCTCATCTCGTGATTGTGTATTCGACGACACCACCACTAGGACGGAGGTAATCGGCGATGGGCGGAGGTAGTCGACGATGGGCGGCAGGTTACCGGTATAAGAGATCAATGTTGGACGGTATTGTTGAGGTTGAGAAGTATGACAATGGAAGCTTGCAATTTTATATACTCTTTCTAATTTTGAAAAAAAAAAAAATGGTTGCAGGATCTGGGGCGGTAAAACACATTCCAAATGAATCTAGATGCAGGACATTTTGTGAAATTAATTTTGTGAATCTAGATGCAGTAAAACATATCCCAAATGAATCTAGATCTGGTGCAGTAAAAAATAGTTGCTATTTGAAACTTATATTAAGAAATTAATTTTATAGTGAGTAACAAGAAATTATGTGAGAGATAGCAGCCACTAATGAAGAAACTTGAAAGAAAATTGTGAGAGATTGCAGCCACTTTGTTGTGGAAGATGAAGGGGAAAATGTTTGCTGTGAAAAGATGCAAGGCATTTTGTTTAAGAAAGATATCCTCCCATCCATGAGATTGATCTAACGGTTTATATTTGGAGAAGAGAGAGAAGGAGAGAGTTGGGGAAGGAGAGAATCCGGATCCTAAATACTTATGCTCCAGGGGTGTGATACGTGGCTACTATCTAAACACTCCTTTGGTACGTGGAAGCTATCTAGTAATTCATTATTATATTTCTTTTTTACTAGGAATAAACCCGTGCAACGCGTTGCACGGGTTCGATTAAAATGCATAAATATTCTTATAAAAGAAAAATAATAATTGTGATAAATATAATTATATATAGTTAAACGATAGATACTATTAAAATATGATTATATTCAGAAGCTAAAACGTGGTCAGAAGCTAAACATGTTCAGAAGCTCAAATAGGATCAGGATGTCTGCAAGAGTTCAGAAGCTTAGAGAAGTTCAGAAGCTCAGAGACGTTCAGATGCCTACAAGAGTTCATAAGCTATCTGCTAGTCAAGAGTTATTCAGAAGATGAAGACGTTCAGAAGCTGAATTATGAAGGACTATCAGAGGCCAATTATTCAAGACCAATCAGACTTCAAAGATATTAAAGGTTCATCAGAAGCAAAGGGAATTCCTCTAGTCATCAGAAAGGCTACATCAACTACTCTTACCAAGCCTGATGATTTGTTTAAGGACAACTAATTGCAACAGTCATAAAGGATGTGATCCTACTCTCTCTAGGAGCTAGTTGTACCTTATTACTGTATTTTGGACAGACAGTAAAAGTGAAGCTTAACTGCGAAGAAAACGTGGCTTTGTTCAAAGGATATTCAAAAGCTACAGCTGTCCATTTACAACGGGAATTCTACAACGTCTCAATATCTTTCTCCAACTCATATATATATACATGAAAGAAAGAATTGATGACTAAGGAATCTTCATAGAAAATATCTCTCAGAATTAAGTGAGAATTGAAACTAGCTCAAGCCTCTGAAGTTATTATCTTGTAATAGTTTTAAGCTTATAAGTTAGTATTACTCCTGTGTGAGTAATTTGGAAAAGTCTCAATCTTAGTGATTAGAGCAAAATAAGTCTCTTAGTCTTGTGTGACTTTGAGCAAATGAAGTCTCTTGTCTTGTGTGACTTTGAGCAAAGGAAGTCTCTTGTCTTGTGTGACTTGAGCAAGGAAGTCTCTTGTCTTGTGTGACTTGAGCAAGGAATTCTCTTTGTCTTGTGTGACCTAGAGCAAAGAAGTCTCTTGCTTGTGTGCTTGAGCATCTGAATTGTAATCTTAGTGATTATAGTGAAATCCCTTGGAAGTGCAAGGGGACTGGAGTACTATCGTTTTGTGAGGGGAACCAGTATAAATTCTTGTGTCTCTTTCTCTCTCACTCTCTCATTTACTCTTGCATCATTCTCTTAGATTCACGTTGGTTGTGTTAATCATTCCGTTGTGCTTAAAGACTCTGTTAGATACAAATATCTGGAAAAGTTTTTAAATATCTAAAACACAATTCAACCCCCCCTTATTGTGTTTTCTCCACGCGCCTTCATAAACCGTTGAAACCATTGGGGAGAGTGTTGAAAAAATGATGTGGAGGAGTGATATGATGAAATGTTTCAACGGTGTTGAATCTGAGCGGAGGGGACACGTGACTGGTTTTGGTTTGCTGCGTTTGGCGCGTGCAGGCCACACACTAACAGGGCGCGTGGACGTGCAGCAACGCGGAGAGAGAAAGTGAGTTGAGGACAAGTGGCAACGTCTGATTGACTCGCTGGATTTTTATCACATTAATATTTTGAACTAAATTATTTCATTGCAAATTAATTTTTTATTTTTTTTTACCAAAATTCATGATTTTTTGTTATCTATAAATAGATACTTGACTCATTTGATTTGGACACAGAAAAAAACCAAGTTTTTCACTATCTTAATCTTATTATTATCTTTCTATAAGTGTTTATTTTGAAGTTTTAGTTTTTTTTATATGATTTATATCGTATAAATTATTTAAATAAATTATATTTTAATTTTAATTATGTTACTAAAAAAATAAATTGTCAAGTGTTTATTATTTTAATCGATAATTGTAATTTTATGTAAATTATAAAAACAAAAATATAAATTTAAATAAGAATGTTAAATAAAAAGTGGTGGGGTTAGAGTGTTGAATGAAAAACCATTGGAGATGGTAAAAATTGAATGAGTGTTGTATTATTAGGTGGAAGAAAGAGAAAATGACGTGGAGTGTTGAGAGTTGAAAAAGTGGATGTTGAGTTTTGTTACCATTGTAAATGGTCTAAGTAGTTAATAAGTTCTCCCTAAAAAAATTGATTTAGATTTTTTATTTTGTCAAAAAAACTAAAAACAAATTAGAAGTTTTTTTTTCCTTTTTCCGTACAATAATTACAAGTTCTTTTTGTAACCATTAACCACAACATGAATTTGAATTTCCATTGCAACTAGCTTTGCCTTCTTTTAAAAATGAGTGAAATGTCAAATACCCCTGAAATTTCAAGATTCGTTAAATATCTGTGAAATTTCAAGATTCGTTATTCCGTCTATTTTAATGAGGAAAAAAGAGAAAAAAATGGATGAGACAATAATTGATAAATATGATGTTGGTGATGAGTATTTCTTGTCTAGTTTTGAATATGATGACTTAAATTAGTCTATTGGGTGGTTAGAACCTCTTGGTTCTGATTTTGAAAGCATTGATAACGATGATGAAGATGATTCCGCTGATGATAGTTTTGCTGTTTTGGTTCCTTGTTGTTCACTTGGTTACAAGAAGGTTGAAGACTCAAATAATGTGCTTTTGAAAACACAAAATAGACGGAATAAACTGGCAATTTGATTGGAGTTTTACAATTTCAAAGGGTATTTATTTATTTCCAAATTTCATGGGAATATTCGAATATTTTGAAATTTCAGCATCATATTTAACATTTTACTCTATAAAAGGAGAGTTTACTTTCAATAATGCGCGTGAGTAAACGCACTGGTCGATGCGTGTTTAGTTCATTTGAACGCAATAGTAACTTTCACTCACACCTTGCTGTCAAAAAATAAAAAAAACTTTCACTCGCACCTTTCTAAAAAACAAAAGTTCCACGCGCAGACACGTGTTCATGAACAGGTAGATACATATATATCCAACCTCTTCCCATTTGTTTCAAACACAAAAACATTACACATTCAATCCTCTTTTTTATGTCTCTTGTTATTACTTCTACATCTCAAAAAAATAATCATAATTTTCTTCTTATTCTCTCTTTTCTTTTTCTCATCAACAACAAAAACAAACCAATTGTAGTAATGGGTCTCTTACTTTCAAGGACTTTGGCTTCCAAATTCTTTTACCCTTTACTTTTTTCTAAGAAAGTTCATAATTCTGATATTTTCCATCAACAATTGGAAAACATGATGTGTTTGGTCTCTCCTAGAACAGGAAGACATTTGCAACGATATGAGAAAGGCTGTCGCCAAGTTGTGGGGTGTGTGTTTCTCTTTCTCTCTTTCCTTCTCTTGTAATTTCTTCTTTTGGGGTTTCTTAAAAATTGGATTTTTAATGTTTGGAATTGAAGATGATGAATAATTTTTTAAATTTTAAGGTTTTTTTCAATTGAGGTTTCTTAAAGTTTTGACTTTTGATTTTTAATGTTTGGAAATGAAAATAATGGACAAAATTTGAAATTTTTATGGTTTTTCTTAGTTGAGGTTCCTTAAAAATTTGATTTTTAATATTTGGGATTGAAGATGATGGATAATTTTTTTCAACTTTCTAAGGTTTTTTCAATTGGGGTTTCTTAAAGTTTGGATTTGAAGATGATTGACAATTTTTGAAATTTTTTAGGTTTTTCTCAATTTGGTTTTTTTTCCTAATGATTTATAACTATGCCCTTTTATTTCATTATTGAATCATTGGAGGGAAAAGGGAAAAAGGATTTTTTTTTAAACAAAATTTCATACTTTTTGGTGAATTTAATTTAAATTTGACTTTTATTGTTTGATGTATTTTGATTTAAATTAATTGTTAATCTGACTTTTTTCTTATGTGATTTTGAAATGAACAGATGCATACCTTACAGATACAAAGTCAATGGAACCAAAGAAAATGAAATAGAAGTTCTTTTGATTAGTGCTCAAAAGGGTAGTGGAATGCAATTCCCAAAGGGTGGTTGGGAAAGTGATGAATCTATGGAACAAGCTGCTTTGAGAGAAACCATAGAGGAAGCTGGAGTTATTGGAAGTGTTGAAGTAAGTATTTGCAAATTGGAATCACTTTTTGGATTTGATTTTACTTTTTTCATCAAATAATATTAATTGGTATTGTGTGATTCTTACTTTGTGTATTATGGTTGTTTTTTTTGCAGAGTAATTTGGGTAAATGGTACTATAAGAGCAAACGCCAACCCACTATGCATGAAGGATACATGTTCCCTTTGCTTGTTAGCAAGGAATTGGATAATTGGCCAGAAATGAACTTAAGAAAAAGAAAATGGGTAAGTTTTTATGCCCAATTAAACTTTCATAATTCATTTCATGATCCTAATTACAATATCTTAATCATGTTTTTTCACTTGCAATTGTACGGAGAATTACCGTCAAATACAGGTTTTGCAACCTCAATTGTGTTGTGTAGAGAGCAATGATATTTCGACACAAACCATTGACACTGTATACAGAAACCGTATAAAATACAAATATACGGTGTCCGGTGTCAACTTTGTGTCGAAATATAACATTTGTTGTGTAGACATAAAAAACCTTGATGTCGCAGCTTAGATTGCGGTTGCATACCTTATTTTCAAAACCTAATCCTAATCAAGTAGCATTTATATATTTTTTGTGTCCTTTTCAAATGTCAATTCATCTTTCAAATTGCACTATCTTAATTAAGTAGCATTATTTGTTTATTTATTTATTAATTATTTATTTTATTTGTCCTAAAGTTTGTTTCATTTGTATCATGCAGTTGACTGTGGATGAAGCAAAAGAAATATGCCCATATGCTTGGATGAAGGAAGCTTTAGATGAATTAGTTAGTAGACAAACAACAACCAATTCAATCTAAGTTTTTAGGTCTTACATTATAGGCATTCTCTCTAGCTTTTTGGAATCTACGAAGTGGTAGAACAGAAGCACTCAAAAGATATTAATTAGGACATAGAAAATGAAATCAAAATCTTGTCTTCAATTTTCTTGAGTTAGCAACAGATTATGAATTCTTAGAGTGCAGTTGAGGTCTAAGCATAGAAGTGATCCATTGTAGATGTACAAAGTCAATTCATTCATTATTTCATTCAATTCATTCTTTGGTAATGTATCTAATAAGCTATAAGCTTTATTGTAATATACACTCTTCTAGTTTGTGGCCGAAGATTTTACTTGGTATCTATTGTTATCTCACTTTTGATCATCACGTGTTCTTTTGTTTAAAAATAGGATTTAATTCATGACAGTGTAATTCTAAACTTTACCACCAGTCATAAAACTTAATGAACTTAAAATTTTAAACCAATTACTTTGGTGTAGTGGTGAAATGTTTGAGTAGTATGCTAGAAATTTTGGTGTTTCTCATGATTATCTGTTGGTGAGTCCGGAAGAATGAAGCGGTAAGGCTATTGCTCCGGGCGTTATTCTAAACTCCTAGTGCTACTAAAGTCTAGTTTGGTTTGGAGAAGAGTAAGAGTGAGATTCTAGTTTTTGGATCAAATATAAGAGGAGAATCATACTTGAAGAAAATTATTAATAATACAAGTGTGATTGGTTTATCTCACATTGACTAATGAATAAAATACTAATATAATGAACTATTTGATTCATATATTTAATTTCTTACTATTTTTAGTGGAGGTGTTGTTTTTCCATCCCTTATATTCCTAAAGCATTGGTCGGTTATTGATCACAATGTTTATCCGAACAACCCCAACAATAGCTTGAGCATGAATCTGAGATCCGATTCGAAATCGACATAACTGACAATATATTGAGATCCGATTCGAAATCGACATAACTGATAATATATTGAAGCATTTGGTTGGGTGTGGGTTGGATTTTAGGTCAACCATTGCAAAAATTTAGACATGAACAGTTGTATCCGAGCGGGTGCGAGTCTCACAAATTGTATCTCTCCATAACCGAAAATCATTAAGATGCAAATTAAATTTTTTCCTTCCCCCACTCTTCTCTTTGTTTTTGTCTATCTTTGATATAAGAGAGATGTTATTTTTTACAAAGCTTAATAAGTTATAATACGCCGATGAAGGAGGTGCGAAAGATATTATAAGATATATTATAGATGTATTTTAATTTTGACTTCTCTTTTACTTGATCTATTATTGTCTTTAGATCTGCATATTTGAAACAAAGTAACTGCATCTCACCATATTTGTTTTTTAATTTAGTTCGTTTATCCTTTGTTGCATCATGTACGAGGTATTGAACTATTCGAAAAATTATGAGTTACCGAAGATATATAGACGGTCTGAATTAGATTCATATTAAATGATTGTGGTTTTTATCAGTTTAGTAATTTTTGGCCGGAACCCAACCAAAACTGACCGATGTTCAACCCTACATTAATGTCATACACAAATTTTGATATTTTTAAGTTTCACAAGCATAAGTGTTTCAAGTACTTTTCCAAAGTGAAAGAAAAGACAAGGTTATTGTTAAGAGAACTAACTAAATAAAGTATACAAAAGCTACTTTGCCCCTGGAAAAAGGGAAAAGAAATAGCATGAGCCGCATTATTATTGTGCACAATTTTGATGCTATCAAATTATCAATATGCGGCCATGTTAGGTCAGTCTTACTGTTCACACAAAAGAAAATGATCGAGCAAAGATATATTTAATTTGTCTTGCTAATAAGTGACGCAACATCATTTTTTATTTAGGAAAATTTAAAATTTAATAAAAATTTAAAATTTCAATTTTGAAGTTTAGTATAAGATTGATGTAAATAGAATACATAGATTTATATAATTTTGATGTTTATTTGGATATACGTTGTTAGTTTAATAAAGAAGATGATGAATATGATCATGATGATGATGAAACTTGAGAGGGAAATTGTTGTGCAGCAAGTGTGAGGTTTGAAGTCTCATAATGCTTAAAAAAAGTAAATGTTAATGTGTTTATGCTGGAAATTCGTAAACAAGCGCAATCAATCTAGCGCTTGTTTACGAATTTTCAGCGTAAACATAATGGTAATTTTTTTAATCTCTACAAAATTACGCTCTTTCAAGTTTAGTTCCTATTAAATTTTAATAGTAATTTTAGTCCTTCATAATATTGCAATTTGTAAGAATAGTTCCTATTTTGAAAACTTTTTATAAAAATGTTTTTTTTTTAACAAAACAAAGTTAATGCATTTCATTAATCACCAAAAGTTCAATACATGAAGGAATAATCTCAAATCTATGGAAACTAGTCCAGAAATTGGCCGTCTTAGCTAGCGTATGGCAACCGAGTTCACTTGTCTCCTAATAAACTTAACTTCAAAGTTTGCATTAAATAACATAAGATAGAAAATGGATATTTGCACTAGATAACATAAAAAATGGATATTTTTTGTCCTCAAAATAGTCTCTATAAAATACTAATAGGGAGACAAATGAATAATATTTTTTAAAGACTAAATTTAAAAACTTGTGATCTTAAAGGAACTAAAAATATATGGTAAATGTTAAACAGTGTCCCCAAACACAATGGTTAAAGAAACAAAAATGATAATATTTTATTTATTTATTTATTTTGTCTGAAAAATGGTAATATTTTATATATACTATACATTAGGTGTATACTGATATGATATCTGCATGCCTTAGATATCTTATTTGCATTTGGTGTTAGTGGATGCGAAATTGTTTTTTAGAATATAAGGTCACATGTTCAAATCTTAGTGGCTTTTTTTATTATTTATTTTTATTATTTAATACAGTTTTATATATGGATTTAATTGATATGCATGGACGGTGTAAAATAATTTTACACTGTCAACCAATACCAACCATATTTTCTGTCACTTTACCCCACTTTCTTGACATGACATGACAAAATGATGGTTATTTATTGGACGATGGTGTAAGTTACACCGTCGGTGCATATCAATTAAACTCTTTATATATACACACAAATATTACCAATTAATAAAATATATTATACAAATAATTAGATTTTTTTTAATATGACTTATAAATTTTGAGAAAATAATACATGCACAGACAATGTAAACCAATTTTAAATTATCATTCAATATCAACTGTATATTCTGCTAAATCACCCCACTACATCCAACTTCAATTTTATGATATGAAGAAATGCTTAATTTCTATTAGATTTCAGTATAAAATTGATTTACAATAGTAAAACATATGCAGAACTCACAAAATCACTCAAAATCTACCACCACAGGAGATACTATTTAAAACATATTTAACCTTAATATTAAAGATATACATAGTGACACTCTAATTAATATGAAGAGACGAGCTAATATTTTAGTTATGACAGGTAATATGAGACTCATGATCAAGGTTAGTAGAGTCAATCTCAAATGGTATTTACTATGGATTATTTTTATTTACCTTATGTCTAGAAAATGAGGAAATAATAACCACCAACCTTTAAACACATACACGATTTGACTAAATATGTTTTATAATATTTTTTTTGTCAAGTAGCACAGTGACTAGAAAATTCACTTTAAAGGTGAATAAGTAGAGTGTCTCGGGTTCGAACCCGAACTCCTGCACGTATAGTGTGATGTCTCTATCAACTAAGTTAAGCTCAGGAGGAAGATATGTTTTATAATATAGTAACTATCAAATAAGTGAAATACTTCCTCTTGTAAGCTTTTAGCTAAAAATCTGATTACAATTTATCAAACAAGGGGCGCGCATGCCTTCAAATCATTTAAAAAAAAATGGTTCGATCAACTATAATTTAACTCTTATAATTATAATTACTTGTTTATTCATGGTTTAAAGTGAGAAAAAGACATTTCTATTATAAAGCAAAAAAAAAGAATTTAAATAATTAATAAAATATGATTGCAATAGACAGAAACTCCCTTTGAGTAAAGTACAACATAAAAATTATAAAACCTGTGGCTGATTGTCAAATAGATTGAAAATTACCGTGAAGTTAAACAAAATAAAAAAAATGACAAGGAAGTATTTAAAAGATCAAAATGTGAAGAAATATTTATGATGTTCTACACATTATAGAAAAAAAATAACAAGATGCGTTAACTTGACAAAGATTAAAACTGCTTGTAGGATAATTTTATAAGGATTAAAAAATATGATTTTTTTATGAATAAAAAATACAATTTCTTTTTGAACAAAAAACAAAACAAATTTTATACATATAAAAAAAATTTTAATCTAAAAAATAAAGTCATTGAATAGCTGAAAGTATTTTTTTTTTCTATATGTATTTTTGGGCCTAAAATTCCACCTTAAATTGTTTGACCCTTGGGAAAACCCTAAAGCTTCACCTTAAATTGTTTGGTTAATGACAAAATTCTACTATATGCAAAATTATAATTCGATGTGTGTAAAATTCTATTTCAATTTTTGCAATTAGTTTATATATTAAATATAATTCAAACATGTGTTTCATTTAAATATAATAAGATGAAAATTCAAAAATTTAAATTTACTGTTGTTTATACAATGTAATAATAATAATAATAATAGTATAAAAACTAAAAACAGAGCCAGAGAATGGGTCAACCACTTAAGATGATAATAATTGATAAGGTAATATTATTAAATGATTCTTATTGGTTAAACAAAAATGTTGATAGTGATGTCCCATTTGCCATATGTATGTATCCCTATCTCTGTGGATCGCCCGGGGTTTCAAGCCAATGGTGTTGTTATCATTTCTTTATTATTAAATAAATCATAAATCATGTTTTCTACGTCCCTATCCAATGATGTGGAAAAACATCAATTATGGTGGTATATATGGTTCTCATGGTATATCATAGGTGTGGTGAACAAGAGAGTTTACAATTTTTGAATTAACTTTAGAATATTTCCATTGCGAATATAATTTAATTAGTAGAAATATTGTTATATGTTGTAGTAAGTTCTAATAATAAATATTAAGTGAGACGTATTAAATATAATAACACTATTTATAAAATTATATGGCTTTAATGCAGTTTTGATCCCCCTATTTTGAAAAACTTGAATTTTTTATCTCCCTATTCAACTTTTTGATCCCCTATTTTGAAAAACTTGAAGTTTTGATCCCCAACTCATTTTGGTCAAATTTGTGATGATGTGTCAACCACATTGATGACGTGACAGTGTCTATATGTCAACCTCATATTCCATGTCATTATTTTTTTAAATAAAATATTATGTTTTAATTTTTTTTAAATCAGTTTTTTTTTATCAAATCTTTAAATCAAATATTAAAACAATATATTTAAATCAATTTTTTTTTGGATCAAATCTTTAAATCAAATATTAAAAAAATATATTTAAATCAATTTTTTTTGTTGATCAAATCTTTAAATCAAATATTAAAACAATAAAATAATTAATTAAATAATTAACAATAATTAAAAAATGCAGATGATCAAAAGGGAAGAATTGCAGAAGAATAGACACGCACAAATAGTAACCCAATTCCCAAATCATGGAACCCTAGCGCCACCCATCTTCGACGATCTCTGTCTCAATCTTTCATCTTCTTTGATTCATCATCACGCTCGTGTTCATCATTCATCTGCATGTTATCAATTTTCTGTTTGATTCATCATTCGCTCGTGTTCATCATTACGCTCGCTTTACAAGATAATATTCTGAAGTCATCGCAAAGTTGAACAAGAAGATGGAAAACATGAATTATTGTATGAGATATTCTTGTGGTATTCACTTATTTTAGTAGTTTTTTTGTTTGACAGACACTTAATTTAGTAGTTGTTATGGTCCATATCGTCTCTTTCGGTTGTCTTCTTTTAATAAAAGTTATGGTCCTTCATTGTTACTTAGTTGCTATTATTTTAATAGTGGTGGTGGACAAAAAAATGTTTAGGGTTTTAGTGTTTGATTCCATTTTGAAAGAAACATGCCTAGGATTTTATATGTCAGTGTTTTATTATTGTTTGTATAGGCCATCAGAGAAACAGGTTGAAACAAGGGAAAAAGAATCGGGAGTAAGTGAAAAGGAACCTGAAGACTTAAGTGAGGATGATTCTGAATATGTTGCTAGTGAGAGTGATGTAGATGATGATGATGAAAATTGGATTGTTGTTGGTGATTTTTAATTATATGTTTGAGTAATTTATTGGATTTTTACTATATATTTGTGCAATTTAGTGATTTTAATTATATATTCGGGTAATTTATTGAATTTTAATTATATATTTGGACAATTTAGTGATTTTTAATTATATATTTGAATAATTTATTGATTTTTAATTATATATTGGGATAATTTATTGATTTTTAATCATATATATTTATAGAGGTTAATTTTACTGTTTTTTTAATTATTATTAATTAATTAATTATTTTAATTTTTTAATACTTTTAATACATAATATTTTATTTAAAAAAAATAATGATATGGAATATGAGATTGACACATAGACACTGCCACGTCATCAATGTGGTTGACATATCATCACAAATTTGACCAAAATGAGTTGGGGGATCAAAACTTCAAGTTTTTCAAAATAGGGGGATCAAAAAGTTGGTTTTTAAAATAGGGGGATCAAAAGTTCAAGTTTTTCAAAATAGGGGGATCAAAACTGCATTAAAGCCAAATTATATATAGTTAAGCTTCATTGTGAAGTAAGATAATAGTAAAATATGGAGACTTTTATGTGAGTAGATAGATGACCAGAGTTGGCCCAGGCCCGACACACCCAATTCCATGAGCTGGGCCTCAAATTCATGTGGCCCTAAAAAAATTTCAACGGTAGATTTTATGAAATTTGTATTCGTTATAATAATATTCGCAAGTAATGCATGATGCACCATTTGGGTCACTTGTGCACAATAGAACCTGCCTCAGTACTTATATACTATTAGCATTGATCCGGTGGTTCCGTGGTTGTGGTGTTTAATATGTAGTAAGAGGGTTACAATTCAACTCTTTTTTAATATGACTATGAAGTCGGTTGATGACCACTCCATAAATCATGATGAGGGACATGACCTATATTATCT
This sequence comes from Trifolium subterraneum, assembly GCA_951799995.1. Classification (NCBI taxonomy): domain Eukaryota; kingdom Viridiplantae; phylum Streptophyta; class Magnoliopsida; order Fabales; family Fabaceae; genus Trifolium; species Trifolium subterraneum. The sequence goes on along the minus strand of OX637465.1, from coordinate 2,097,246 downwards.
TTTCCCTCTTACATAACAAGCGTAATATTGTGGGCTCATTGATAGAGTGTAACTGTAAAAATGCATGGTCATGCTGGAATAAGTCAATACGAGATTGATATTATTTATTGTTACGGAGTCAACTCGAGTATCAAAGAATATAATTAATATATGACAATACAAGGTGACACAAACTATACCATGTGTCTAATATAAATATAAGAGCAAAAAGATAATTATACTTATGATCATTGTCGTAGAAAGGTTACGTCAAATCAATGACATTCTAGTCACTTGGGTAGCAGCGATGTGTTAACGTTGCTAGATACTTCTCACTGTTTATAATATTAAATAAGAGGTTTAATATTATTTTTAATGTTACCAGAAACTACAAGGTTACACACATAGAATACAATGAAACGAATGAATAAATTAAATAAGATTAAATTTATTTAGATGTTAATTGATAAATTAACATATACTCCCTCCAGTCTTTTTTATAAGAGACACTTAACCTTTCTTGACTCATTGAATAATAAAATGTGAAGTGTCTCTTATAATAATGACGAGAAGGAGTATGATTTATTTAAATAAATATGATTGATTAAATAAATGAGTGATGACAATTAATTAAATTAAATATGGTTTAGTTCAATGAATATTTTGTATTTAATTAGTTTAATTAAATATAAATGCTATAAGATTATTCTTGAAAAAACTTAAAATGAGATTTTAGGGTTTTAGCGTCTCACACTCTATAAATAGACGAGGAACACACATCCCAAGTAACACTAATCCTAATAGTTATATTCCCTCTCATATATATTGGCTAGCACCGTGTTCTGCTTTTGTGCCCGCGTGGACTGAGTAGCGGTTATGCTACTTTGTGTCACTGTGATTGTTTCGTTGATGTTTCAAGAGATTGTCTCCTCAAAGCTTTAAAACGTAAAGGCATAAACTTATTCATTGTTGATTTGTGATTAATGATTTAATCAAGATCCGTTTATTGAGATTATTCCGCTAAGAGATTAATACAATTTTGTGAAACTCTCTTAAATCCCTAACATATATGTAGGGGTTAAAGTTTGAACTATGAACTTCCTTCTTATGATGACTTTACAATTGAAGACATGTTAACCGAACAAAGATATTAAGAAAACCTGAATCAATTGCTAGTTGTCTCTTATGATAGTGATCTCAAACATAAGCATGTAATGAGCAACTATTGACTTGTGATTTCTCCTTAATCATTGTTTTTGATGCCTTGAATACTCTTTAGAGGGGAGAAAAGACACTATATTTGTGGACGGTTTACTAGAGGTTGCAATTATATATGAGAAAAAAGAATATGCATTGACAGTGTAAAGTAATTATACACTATCAACCAATACCAACTATATTTTATGCTATATCACCCTATTTTCTTGATGTGACATGACAAAATGATAGTTGCTTATTGAAAGATTATGTAAAACTATTTTACACTGTCGATGCATCTCCATTAAACTCATTATATATAGGATGATGACCAATTATTGTTGTGAATTCTACGAAATTAATCACACCAATAAAATACACTTCGGAGTGGGGCAAACGAATAAGCAACCAAATCAAAGAACGATATTTCTATGAGCAATAAAGTCAAACCAACAAAAGTAAACAACAAGAAAGCGATAAAAGACACCGATAAATTGTTTACCTGTTTGGCCCGACTTATTTTCTACTTTTCTACTTCTTTTTAAACAAAGTAGAGAAGTAAAAAAATTGTTTTTGACCCTATTTCTACGTAAAAGAAATAGAGAAATAAAATAAAAAAAGTAGAAAATAAGGAGAAATAGGGTCAAACGTAATTTTTTACTTAACTACTTCGTTTAAGGAGAAGTAGAAAAGTAGAAAATAAGCAGGGTCAAACGGGGCCTTAGATACCACCTACTATGGAGGAGAGCACCTCTCCGTTCCACTATCAACCAATAACTTGATTACAATAAGATTCAATACAAAAGAGTTGCAAGAAATATATTTTTTCCTATTTCTACCCGTGACCAAGAGATTCAATGATATGTGTTTACAAAATAGAGAAATGAATACCCAACTCTAATCTACACCCTAGATTAAAGTTGATGAAGAAAATTTCACTACCTTCTATCTCCTGACGGCTATAGAAAGAAAACAGAGCATATATATGAAACACGCACGCGCGCCGCAGTGGGGAAGCTGCGCAACGCGCCACCACCAGAAGGAAACACCCACACCTCACTAACGCACGCGCGAAAGGAGCTGCACGACGCGTCACCAACAAAGCCAACATCTTGTTTTCTTCTTCGTGATTCAAAAGTAAATTCCCAACAATTATGATTCTCATTATGTTAAAATAAATCATTTGGTTACAAAAAAAAAAAATCAAAATCATTTGTTATTGTAATTTGACCCCTTTAGTAAATGTAGAAAAAATCAACATTTTATATCATTTAGAATCGTCCTTGGAAAAAAAAATGTACACTTAGAAGAACACTTTCAATACTTTGTTTTGTTTTGAGACGACCCGTAACAGTCAGTCAACGGATAATGTTGAGATTTATGATTTGGAATTATATAAAATGCCGGGTTAAAGACGTGGGAGGAGACTTGAGATATACTTGGACATGGTCAATTGGTTTGTCCCGACATGTATAATTTGTGTATGAGAATAGACGAAGAAATATTAACACAATCATTTGCTTCTTACTTTGTCAAATATGGCAGATTATAACATGCATGGGTCATGGTTGTATCATCATATACCAATACTTAAAAATATTTAAATTTAAATGACAAAATGTATTCCGATATTCTTTAAGTTTTATGTTCATAATAATAAATACGTCATTTAAATTTTTAAGTAATAAATAAATCTTTTAAATTTTACGTCTGTAACATATATATATATATATATATATATATATATATATATATATATATATATATATATATATATATCCTTTAAGTTTTTTAAGTAAGAAATATATTTTTTAAGTTTGTAATTTTTAATATCTAGGTCATATTTTGTAAGTAATATAGGATAACTGGAAAGACCTAGATGTTACAAACAAATTTAAATGACGTATTTGTTACTTCAAAAACTTAAACGATCAATTTTTTTGGTTAGGTAGCCTAGTGACCAGCGACAGATCTAGAAATTTTAGTAAGTAGGGTCAATGTCAATTATATAAATACTTAAGAAAAAATATGTTTTTCTCCCAATAAAATTAACGAATTTTGATTTTCCTCCCCATAAAAAAATAGTTTAATTGCATTTTTTGTCCTCTATTTTACCAAACTCACGAAATTAGTCTTCATATTTTAAAATCAAACTTTTTGGTCCTTTATTTTCATATATTGAAATTCTGGCGCTTAGGTCCCGATGTAGGGCACAATGTTTCAACACTCGGATTTAGGATAGAATGTTTGATCCTAATGTTGTAACATTTAGTTTTACACTAGACCTACTGAATAAACAAAGTACGAAGCAGAAAAGTAAACAACACAAAGTATTTGTTAACTCAGTTCGGCATAACAACAACTACCCTGGGGGATACCAATCCAGGAAGAAAGTCCACTATGATAAAGCTAGTTCAAAGCTATCAGTAAACCGTCTGTTTACAGCTTATCACCTAACAACTACTCGTGCAAACTTCTACCTAGGAACTCCTAGATATGAGACCCATCTCACTCCCCCTCAATCATACCATCAATGTTTACTATTGTTTCTAATGAACAAACCAAACTCCGTACTTAAAAGCTTATAAGAGTGATTTGCAATTACAACTCAAAAACAATTCTACTCAAGCATCAATGAGATACATGAGAGAATCACAATGAACAATGAACAAATAAAAGCCTAAAACTCTAATCGCTAGATTTCTTCAATGGTTTCAGGTGCTTGAACCGATTAGGTCTTTAGTCTTTATATAGAGAATCAAATTCCCTTGGCTTGAGAAGATATAGGGAATTTGTTACACATCTAGCTTTGAATAATCTTTGAACAAACAAATCATAAGATAATAATTTGTTTTTATCTTGTTGAAACTCCAACTGTTCCATCGTGAATCTTCTAATCTTTAAAAGATAATATTGTGCCTTGTTGTGCAAGAAGGCGCGAGTCAGCGTAAATCTTTTTTCACCTTAGAAAATAGCTCATGTCTTGTTGCGCAAGTCAGCGTGAGTTTGTTACATCAAATCTTCAACCATATCTCACGTGTAAATATTTTAACCGAAAGCGCACAAAAACTGGACAACCTGATGTTGTACACAATGTCACGACATCTCGTCTAACATCTGGCCTCAAACATATTTTACCAAAATGTAGCCGCCATGAAAAACTCAACATATATGTTGCAATTTTGGTCCCAATCCATATTTTTGTCTAAAATGTTGATTTTTTGTGTCATAAAAGGTGATTTATTGTCTATTTTCGTGAGTTTAATAAAATAGATTTTCCAATTCCCCAATGGACAAATTTCATTTGACATTTTTTAAATATAATATAAACTTATATGAATTTAACATAATATATATACATAATATACATATTTTTTAAAGTCATAATATTGATATTAAAATAAACATAAGGTCTTTAGAAATTAAAAGTAAAACATGAAATATATGAAAATGCAATTAAACAACCTATAATTAAAATGACAGAGTTTCAACAAAATTAATTTGCACTGGTCTCATCAAATATAGAGTCTATATGCGTTGTGTGCTATCTGTGAAAATATAATGTGGGGGCACTTTAATATTTTACAAGTGGATTCATAAGATACAAGTACTTATATTGGTTAAAAAGAAACAAATCATGTGGGGTCAGCTGACCCCATTTTGCACTATGTGTATCCGTCCTTGATTATGCTTCAAGAGTATGAACTATCTAAGAAGGCGGATAGGATAGTACAAGTCCAAAATAGCGTTGAACATAGAATTGGTTGGCAACCTCCAAGAATTGACTAGGTTGTTGTTAACACATATGGAGCAAGGACGAGATCAGGTAGCTGTGGTTGTGGTGAGATTGTGCGAGGAAGTAATGGCGACTGGCTTGGTGGATAAGCAAGAGGATTAGGGGACTGTAATGTTATCGCTACTTAGCTCTAGGGACGTTAGCAGGCTTACATCTAGCGTGGAGTTTGGGGTTTCGACAAGTGGAGTTAAAGAGTGATTCCATGAGTGTGGTGAACATATTGAAAAATGAAAAAAGAGCTTGTATTGAAAGGATGGAGTGTGTTGCAGCAAATTTGAAGACTATCTGTAATTAGATTCAGAGGTGGTAGTTTCATGCACATACCATGAAGCAAACCGTTGTGGTGATGTCGTTAGGCATATAAGGTGTGACTGTGATCTATGTTTCTCAGTGATTTTTTTATGAGTCATGTCCAACTCAAATTATGCATATTTTTTTTTAATGACAAAGCTGATATTAGTATTCCACGCGGATAGTTTTGGTGTAATCATTCTATGGGCATATCCCCATTATTAAAAAAAAAAATGAATAAAAAATGTGTTTAAAAGACCGCACTGTCAATGTAAATTAATTTTATACCGACAACAAATTAGAATGGTTCAAACTTCCATGTCATATAAAAAAGTGGAGTTAGGTAGGGTGACATGACGGAAAACACAACTGTTAGTATATTTACAATGTTATGTTAGTTTTTCTTCTTGATAGGACTCAAATCTTAGACCCTTAGCTCAACTAGTATAAATCAATTGAGCTACCCATTCCACCCTACAATTGTGATTGATTGACAGTATGAAATTAGTTTACACCATTAGTATATATTATTTTTTCTCTTAAATTATTTGAATTTAGAAAAGGGGTAATTGTGGGATTTAAAATTAAAAAAGCAATTTAGTCAAAAAAAAAAAAAAATTAAAAAAGCAAAATATAGCCGTTACTCATTCTTTCATTACAGAGTGTTTGTGTTATTTCGTTATGCTGTCTAGAAGAAAACAAAAGAAAGCAGAGAAAAGAGCGAAATGGCGAAGATGAAAATGAGAGAAACATCAAAATCCGATTACGAAGCTGTCAGAATCGCTCGCATATCAGAGAACAAGGTAACCAATTAATTAAATTATGATTCTTCATAATGATTAATGAATAAGTATATTTTTTTGATAATTAATGAATAAATATTAATATTAAGATGTTGATGTTGATGAATGAAGGCTAGGTTAGAATCATTGGGTATTTTGAATAAAGTTTCGAAGCTTCGAGAAGCATCTACTCCGACTAAAAAACAACGTACAAATGTGAAAACGGTTTACGGTCTTACTCCCCTGCGCCGATCTCAGCGAATCAAGGATTTCACCGCCGGAACCATTACTCCGGTCGCCACAGCTACCTCCGATGACCTTCAGTCGCGACGATCTCACCGTTTTAAAAGTAGTTTCAGCAACGATGTTGTTACGCCAAAAAAAGGTTTTTCACTTTTCACCCTATTTTTCTTGTGTAAGTTTGCTATTCTACAAAATGTAGCAAAATATATTCCGAACAATGGCACCGGACTAAGACGGAAAAGTAGTGACTGCTAGAATAGAAGAGGAGAAGAAGAGAACATTTATCAATATATTCCCTGATCTTAATTAGTTTCATGATAGTCATTATACAATTTAGATGCTTTGAGTTTCGAGGGATAGCATGGTCATCGGATCAGGTGTGTCTCTTTGTCGGAGACGTGTCAGTGTTCCACATTGACACAACACTGGACACATATGATTAGATTGAATTATGTTATTTTCATATTATGTCCGACACGTCGGTGTGGACTGTGGACGTGTTAGTGTCGCCCAATGCTGGTGTCGGTGCTTCATAGAGAAAAAGTCTTAAGCTTCAATGGGATTTAACTCATGCCGTTGCGTTCAACGGTGTAATAATATATTTAAATTTAAATACGTGTCGAATGAATTTACTAAACGATGCTACAGCATATTATTAGATGCATTGTGAAATATTAAGGTGTACAGATATTTAACTCTTCAATGACTTTTACAACTGATTAATTTGTTGAAGCGGTAGAAATTTGTCATCATAATATACGTTTTTGTGTCATTACTTTTTTGTCTTTCATATGAATGAATCAGGTGATATGTTTGCATTTTGAAAAATCAATTTGATAAAGAAAAGTGTTAAAACAGTTGTACATTGCAGATATGGTATGTTAATTCTGGAAGAGCAAATAAAGAGTTAGTCTATTTGGTAATCCTCCAAAGACAAACCTGTGTTATGACATGGTATTTTTTTTCTCACCGGTTAAAGGACTAGTTGGATGTTATTCTCATTCTTTGAGAGATTAATGTGATGCATGTGTAAAGTGAAGGAACATATATATATGCCAATTGTTCATATTTAGAGGTGCAAAATGTGAAGTCACTCTTTCTATTTTTGCATTTGATGCATGGTGTTATGCCGTGAATTCTGATGGTTTATTGAATTTCATGACAGAGAAGTTAAATATAGAGGAAGGGGAAGAAGAGAAAGAGAGACACATTGTAACTACAAATAAATGGGAAGAGAAGAGGCCTGCCAATGCACCTCTTATTGAACTGAATCCAAAAGATGTAGAACATTTTCTTTGGGCAGAGACTTCTGGCAGGCGCTGCGATAGCAAGGGTAGAGGAAGTATTTATAATCCAGTTTTGGGGATATGCTGCCACTTTTGCAGGTCGATATTATAATTCCCTTGCCCTCTTACTTCAAAATATGAGATTTGTTTAACAACCCTGTATTCCTTGGTCACAAAATGTTTAATTAGTTTGATTTTGGTGATAGAGGTTCACACACAGTTTGTTATAGAAGCACATATATGTCATTGATGTAATTATAAATAGCAACTATAAATAGAGGGCCTATAAATAGTAGGGGTGATTGTGAAAGAGGGGATCTTGGAATTTGACTGGAAAGGGGCCATTTTGGCATTAGGGAGGTGCAAACCCTCGAAGTTTTGTGGTATCATTCCCTATTTCCTTATTCTATATCAGTTGGTTTCTATCACATTGCTTAGTAATGAACTTTGAACATAAGCACTATTTTCTGCAATATGCAATTGAATACATTGTAATACATATATGGGTGGGACTATAAGGATTGTTCAGTTTTTACTATAAGGAATGCTTGTAATAGACTCTCTGTGATTGTTTCATTTCCCAATAACTGAATACATTTTTTACAAAGTGATCAATTTAAGAAGCAAAGAAATTGACTTTTTTAATAAACAAATTAGTTATAGATAATGTGTTGAAAGAATATAGGGTAGTTTATTATCGTGTGTGTACCATTGTGCGTGTTTGTATTGTATGTGGATAAGTAATGACGAAATTGCAATGCAAAACATAAATGCAGGCAAAAGAAATTGTGTGGGGAAGAAGATTGCAAAAGATGTGGGAATTGTGATGTGGATGAACCTTGTCTAGGTAAGATTTGAGTGATGCCTTATTTTGCATTCTTTGTACAGGTATTATTTTTATGTTCTAACAGATTCACTGTGTATTCTTAACAGGAAAGACTGATTGTTCAGTGTGTCACTCGAGCAATGGTGTCTTTTGTCGAGCCTGTCTTAAGGTTCGGTACGGTGAAGGTAAGAAGAACAAGTAGTCATGCTTAAATAAGTCATCTAAACCGTGTATACAAATTAAAATTGCATTTAGAGCCTAATATAAGTAATAACATCAAATCTGTCATAAAAAACAGGTTAAATTTTTCATTATTTTCAAAGTAGGACGGTAATATCATCATATACCCGAAAATTTGTTTCTACAGGAAATTATAAATTGTGCTTTAATAACAGTTGTGAATTCTAAAATAGAGGAATACTTGCTGAAAATGATTCAAATTGATAGTTTGAAACTGTTCACTATGTTTCTGATGTAGAAATTGAGGAGGTGAGACAGAACAAGGAATGGATGTGTCCACATTGCATAGAAGATAAAGGAATAAACCCTTACTGGATATGTAACAGGTATAGCTATTAAAGTTCAGCATCTACTTAATCATTTTTGTGGTTTATATACTATAAATGTGCAGGCATAAATGTGTTTATTAAGTTGTGACTACTTAATTTATATGTAGCTCAATATGCCTGAGGAAACGAAAGATGTCACCAACAGGGATTGCAATACACAAAGGTTAGTCTTTTTGTAGTCACAACTTATACATGTTGTTCATAAGTTGTGTTGACCATAATTGTAACTTAACTTAACAATGATATTAAACTTAGGGAGCGGGTGTCACATTTATTGATGAGCAAAAATTTATAATAAGGAGAAGCGATAAAAAATTGTTCGAATCCCCTCGTTTTCCCTATATAGTAATTAAGGTTTTAACCATGACAATTAAACTCCTATATTCACGACAATTTAGCAAAAATAGATAAAGTGTAAATCTCTTAGCTCAAGATCCTGTTTATCTAATATAACACCCTACTATCTTAGGTCAACTAATTTGATATATCATTAGTCATACTAAATAATTCTAGATCCAGTCATATATATATATATATAGAGGCTAATAGTGAAGTATTCCTTGAAATCAATTCAATATTGGTCGGATAAAGAAAAGTATTAAGCATAAGAATTAATGAATAAATATAGGTTTCAATTGCATAAACTTAATACCCGTAAACTACATAGCTCCGATAGTTCTACTTGAGAATTTAAAGATTAAAGCGCAACTTCCTCCCGGATCATAAATCATCCTAAGAGATTAGCGGGATATATGATCAAGGGAGATGATTATGTTATCAAGAGATTGAACATAGTTATTTATTTTAATCAAATCGTGAAATTAGTTTGGTAATTTGTTAAAATACATGAACTACCGAGAAAATAGTAATTAGATGAACCGAAAAGGTCCAATCGCTTCTCCTTCTTAAGTCAAACCCTATTTTCAAAGTATTTTCTCAAACAAACCCTAGAAAACTCCCCCCTTTTTATATTATTGTCAATTTACATAAGTATGATGTCAGTTCGTTATTTTTGATTTATCACAATCCCTGTGAAAAACGATCTTTATTTTACTACTTGACGGCATTTAGTACACTTGCTAAATAATTCATCAAGTTTTTGGCGCCGTTGCCGGGGAACGAACCCGGGTCACCCGCGTGACAGGCAGGAATACTTACCACTATACTACAATTTTTTGTGCCATGGCTAATTTCAAGGCAGGCAATGAAATACCGGAGGAGTACTCATATCAACAAAAGAAGAAGTTTTTCCGAGATGCTAACTTCTATTTTTGGGATGACCCATATCTCTTCAAGGTAGGACAAAATGGTCTGATTCGTCGATGTGTTGATGACGACGAGGCGCAAAGTATAATGTGGCATTGCCATAGTTCGCCTTATGGAGGACACCACAGTGGACAGAGGACTGCAACAATGGTACTTCAGAGCGGCTTCTTTTGGCCTACATTGTTTAAAGATTGCGTCGAGTTCGTCCAACGATGCGATAATTGCCAAAAGACAGGGAATGTATCGAAGAGAGACGAGATGCTCCTGAATAGTATGCTCGAAGTGGAGCCATTTGATTGTTGGGGGATTGACTTCATGGGACCGTTCCCGTCCTCAAAGTCAAATCTCCACATTCTAGTATGTGTTGACTATGTGACAAAGTGGGTTGAAGCTATCGCTTGTCAAGCTAATGATGCCCACACAGTGGTAAATTTTTAAAGAATAACATCTTCACTCTTGGGGTGCCAAGAGTTCTTATCAGTGATGGAGGGAAGCACTTTTGCAACAAATATTTAGAAATTCTGTTGGTTAAGTACAATGTGAAACACAAGGTTGCCACCCCTTACCATCCACAAACAAGCGGACAGGTTGAAGTGTCTAACCGGCAATTAAAGCAAATTCTTGAGAAGACGGTTTCGACTTCGAGGAAAGACTGGTCGTTGAAACTAAATGACACCCTCTGGGCATATAGAACCGCCTTCAAGACGCATTTGGGGTTCTCACCGTACCAACTAGTTTATGGCAAGGCATGCCACTTACCGGTAGAGTTAGAACATAAAGCATATTGGGCTGTTAAATTTCTTCATTTGCAAAGATTCCTGCCAATTGCTCGAGCTTGGGCAGAATTTTTTGCAAATGAATTTTGGTGGGGTTGGTAGGGGTTTTACACTTCAACCAGTCAGTGCCTGGAAAACACACAGCATCCTTAATGGCACTCTTTGCGTCAATTCTTCTCCCGGCGTGTATGATAGTGGCTAACTCTGCCCGTGCTACAGCCAGGGGGCACGATAGATAATTCCTGGTACCCAAAAATGTATTCAGCCCCCTAGGTGACCAATCAATTTCTCTACCCCTAAAAAGTGTTCGGTATGAATGAACTTCATCTTCCACATAACCAGCAAATGCATTTGCAAAAAGTTCTTTTGCAAGTGTTGCATTCCCCGGTTTCTTCGAATCTTTCAACAATAATTCATTGAACCTTTCCCACCTTCTCCTGCTTAACTCAGCATAGATTTCGGGCACTGCCCCCAATAATTCAACAGAAAATCCTTTTTCTTGCACAAAATTAAAAGCATTGATTTGTGCATACCGTTGTGATGCTTTCTCCAATATGAACCTTGCATCAATGAATTCCAGAGGCACGGGTTGTGCTGGTTCAGATGTGCCTCCCGGTCCACTCCTTGAACTTGCCCGAGTTTTCTTTGTTGGTTTCTCCGCTTGACTTGATGAAGCTTTCTTCTTCCCCCTTCCGGTTTGGTTGTTCATGGTGTATTTGTGGAGTTGGGTGTGAATTTCGTGGGTGATGAATTGGGTATTTGGGAAGGTGAACTTTTGTGGGTTTATGAGATTTATTGGATTTTTGGAGGTTAAGAGTTTGAGTTTGGTTAAGGTTGGTGGTTGTGGAGGAATTTTGTGGGTGATTGTGGTGATTTGAAGGTTAAAGGAAGGGAATTTCGTGGGTGGTTATGGAGGTTATGGGTGGTTTTGTGAAGTTGGTTATGGAGGATTTGGGTGCTTTTGTGATGAAGGAGATGAAGGATAAGATTTGTAAGGTTGATTTGGGGCTTAAGAAGGGTTGTTAATGGATGATTGGGTGGTTGAGAGTGAAATTTTTGGGGAAGAAGGTGAAGTGGCCGCGGCTAGGGTTGAGGATTTGGGGAAGAAGAAGCCAAAATCGTGAACCATGGATTTTAACTAACGTGCCCGCGGCGCCGGTGGAAAATGAAAAACTGATGGTTTCTGGAGTTTGGCGCGCGACGCAAAAAAAAAAAATTATTTAAATCATCACACAATTGATCGAATTATGTAAAGCATTGGATACAAGGAATAATTAACTGAAACTAACTTCGTAATTAATTAAAATAGCATATGAAACTACATGGTTCAAGAACAATAACAATTAGAATCCTATAAGATCCAATCATGGAAGTTTAGCTAGACATAATTAAAGAGTAAATTACATCAACAAGGGTGAAAGAAAGCATTACAATAAGTTCTCTGATCGCCTTCAAAAGTCTTCCATTTCGCCGTAAAAATTCTGTACCAATTTTGATTCAGAAAATCAAATATATAGGGCTAGGTCGCGTGCTGACGCCGCGCGTGAAACATCCGGCGCCGCGCACCAAACAACAGAAGAGCAGCTTTTTTTTAGACTTGATCTGGCGCCGCGCGCCAAGATCCCGGCGCCGCGCGCCATTTGGCAGAAACAACTCTGGCAATTACTTTTTCTTCGCATTTTTGTTTCTTTCAGCAGTCTTGTATCTGATGTAACGTCTACTAAATGTTGCATGAAAATAAATAAAAACATCCTAAAACTGCCTAAATAAGTCTTGAAAATAGAGCAAAAACATACTACTCATGTGGAGTCATCAGTACGCAAGTTACTCAAATGAAGAGACTGTCGCTTGCTGATTAAAATTAGAACTCGATCCAGGAAAGAACTGGAGAGAAATAGTCAAAAAGACACTATACCCAATGAGAAATGAGCTCGACTGGGGATCTTCCTATCCATGTATTCGGAAAGGGATACAACTGAAGCAACCTTCTTCCACGAGGATGAGCTCGGTGGGGAATTTTGAAAGGATATACACTTTCTACTTATGGCTGACAATCTACTTGGAGAGAATGACACGCCTACCCCTATTCTTGGGGATACACACAACCAATATGAATGAATTAATAAATATTAAGAAAGTGTAGTCATGCATGCATTATGGAAGTATATATGTTATCTTTACATGAAAGTATGTTATAGATGTCGCGTATGTATGAATGTCATGTATGCAATGTGTATGCTGACAAAACTGATTGGACAAATAAGACTGGAGGTAAACCAACATCGCAGTATGTTCAAATACTCGGCAAATCTTAACAAGGTGTATATATCACTTGAGATGGACCAAAAGACACCGACAGGAAAAGTCTGATTATGAAGCTCAAACCTTTTTCAGGGAGGATAAATTTTATGGGAGAAAGACCCAACATTGGTTCGAATCACAGTTTAATTGGAGATAACGGGCCTAAAGATCCATTGGTGGACAAGAAGTCGCCATTTGAAACTAGGTGAGGAAGTTCCTCTTGAGACTTAACCGTTTTTTCCTTTTTGAGATAACTGTTCATGTCCCTCTTTGTATTCACCACTTAAAGAAAATGTGTTTGTAGCTGTCTTTTTTCAAAAGAGTGAAAATATTGCGTATGTACATTTTTGAGAAAATTTTTGTTCCAAACATTATCATTATAAATAAAAAGAAGTTATGCAAAACAAGAGTTCCAAATGAATAGGAAAGGCTCAAATTTCATTAATTGAATGGTAGCTTGCGAATAGCGTGCCCCCATGGATCATTACAAAAGTTGGAAAATGGTAAATACATGGAAAAGGCTACATTGATACACGATAACCACTATCCTCTCTAGCGACTTTGAGTTCCAACTGTGTTTTGAGCTTTAGATTGAAGATCGCTGACTCTTTAGTAGCTAAACAGAATGCCCCAAGCATCCAAGCTTAGCCTGATGCAGCTATTTTGTCAAAATCCTTAACTTTTGCCTATATTGCCTTTTCAAGTTTTCAATCTACCAGGATAATCTCCCTTTTTTTTTTTTTTTTTATGTCTCTAATTTTTTACTGGGTCGCCCTTTCGGGTTTTCGGTCCACCGAGACGCTCATTTTTGCCTAAGCCGCCCTTTCGGGTTTTTGACTTACCGAGTTGTTTTTTTTATTTTTCTAGACAAAATATTTCTTGACTGCATCGGCGTTCACAAGACGTGGGAGTTCATCACCATCCATAGTTGCGAGTGTCATAGCACCACCGGAGAAAGCTCTCTTAACAACGTATGGGCCTTCATAGTTAGGGGTCCACTTGCCCCTAGAATCTGGTTGGAAAGATAAAATCTTTTTGAGTACGAGGTCCCCTTCTTTGAACTCACGGGGTCGAACCTTCCTATCAAAAACTTGTTTCATCCTCTTTTGATATAACTGACCATGACACAAGGCAGTCATGCGTTTCTCCTCAATTAGATTCAACTGGTCATGTCTGCTTTGACACCATTCAGCCTCAGACAATTTGGCTTCCATCAGAACTCTCATTGACGGAATCTCAACCTCTACGGGTAGCATTGCTTCCATGCCATATACCAAGGAGAAAGGAGAAAGGGGTTGCCCCTGTTGAAGTGCGGATCGAAGTGCGATACCCATGCAAGGCAAATGGCAACATCTCATGCCAATCCTTATAAGTAACGACCATTTTCTGAACGATCTACTTGATATTCTTATTTGCAGCCTCAACAGCACCATTCATTTTGGGCCTATAGGGAGAAGAGTTATGTTGTTCAAGTTTGACCCATTATCCGTAATGATCTTGCTTGGCACGCCGTACCGGCAAATGAGCTGATTCTTGATAAACTTGACTACCACTTGTTTGGTTACATTCGCATATGATGCAGCTTCGACCCACTTGGTGAAATAGTGGATGGTCACTAGGACGAAACGATATCCGTTTGAAGCTTTTGGCTCAATCATACCAATCATGTCGATACCCCACATAGAGAAAGGCCATGGAGAAGAGAGAACATTGAGCAGAGTTGGTGGTACATGTATCTTGTCAGCGTAAATCTGGCATTTGTGACATCTCCTTACATGTTTGCAGCAATCCGATTCCATTGTCATCCAATAGTAGCCAGCCCTTAACATTTTCTTAGCCATTGCATGTCCGTTAGAATGAGTTCCAATAGACCCTTCATGCACTTCATTCATTAACATTTCTGCTTCGAGTTTATCCACGCATCTGAGAAGGACCATGTTAAAGTTTCTTTTGTACATTACACCCTCATTCAGGAAGAAATTGCCAGACAATCTTCTCAAGGTCTTCTTATCTTTGTTGGATGTCCCAGGTGGGTACTCCTGACTTTGAAGGAATTGTTTAATGTCGTGAAACCACGGCTTGTCGTCTACGACCTCTTCAGTGGCAAACACATGAGCATGCCTTTCAAGACGCCTAATGTTGATCCGGGGTATGTCATTCCAATGACTCACTTCAAACATGGAAGATAGAGTGGCTAAGGCATCTGCCATTTGATTTTCCTCCCGGGGAATGTGATGCAGTTCCACCTTGTTGAAGAAAGTGAGGAGTCGTCTTGCATAGTCTTTGTAAGGGATTAGGCCTTGATGACGAGTTTCCCATTCTCCTTTGATCTGATTAATCACAAGAGCTGAATCTCCATATATGTCGAGGATTTTGATCCTTAAGTCAATGGCTTCTTCAATTCCCATGATGCAAGCTTCATATTCTGCGATGTTGTTTGTACAATCAAATAGCAATCTACCAGAGAAAGGGATGTGGGTGCCCTTGGAAGTAATGATGACTGCCCCAATCCCATTACCATAAGCGTTAACAGCTCCATCGAATATCAAACCCCATCTGGATTCAGGGTCCGGACCCTCTTCAGGTAATGGTTCATCACAATCTTTCATCTTCAAATACATGATCTCTTCGTCAGGAAAATCAAACTTGATAGATTGATAGTCGTCAATGGGCTGGTGAGCCAAATGATCGGCGAGAATACTTCCTTTGATTGCCTTTTAGGTACGGTACTCAATGTCGAACTCGGACAACAATATCTGCCAACGGGCGATCCTTCCAGTTAGAGCAGTTTTCTCGAAGATATATTTGATCGGATCCATTTTTTATATCAACCAGGTGGTGTGATTAATCATAAATTGGCGGAGGCGTTTGGCATCCCATGCTAAAGCACAACAGGTCTTTTCAAGCATAGAGTATCGAGACTCACAATCCGTGAACTTCTTACTCAAATAATAAATGGCATGCTCCTTTCTTCCGGTTTCATCTTGCTGTCCAAGTACACAACCCATTGAATCCTCTAACACTGTTAGGTACATGATTAGTGGTCTGCCCTCGATTGGAGGGACCAGAATATGAGGCTCTAGCAAATATTCTTTGATATTGTCGAACGCTTTCTGACAATCTTCGGTCCAAGTAATCCCTTGATCTTTAAGGAGAAGTTTGAATATTGGCCCACAAGTACCAGTCATATGAGAGATAAATCTGGAGATATTCAATTGTCCAAGAAAGCCTCTTACTTGCTTTTCAGTCTTTGGAGCAGGCATTTCTTGAATAGCTCTGACTTTGTCTGGGTCTACTTCAATACCTTTTTGGCTGATAATGAACCTAAAAGTTTTCCTGACCGGACACCGAAAGTGCACTTATTGGGGTTCAAACGAAGCCGATACTTTCTCAACCGCAGGAACAATTTCAAGAGATGCTCAACATTCTCTTCTTCAGTTCTAGACTTAGCAATCATGTCATCCACATAAACCTCAATCTCTTTATGCATCATGTCATGAAAGAGAGTAATCATGGCTCTTTGATAAGTAGCTCCCGCATTCTTTAATCCAAACGGCATCACCTTATAACATAAAGTCCCCCATGGCGTGATAAAAGATGTCTTTTCCATGTCTCCGGGTGCCATTTTGATTTGATTATATCCGGAAAATCCGTCCATGAAGGAGAAAACATTGAACTTCGCCGTATTGTCGACCAACATATCAATATGCGGCAACGGGAAATCATCCTTCGAACTGGCCTTGTTTAGGTCTCGGTAATCAACACACATCCTAACCTTACCATCCTTCTTTGGAACTAGTACTATGTTGGTCAATCATTGAGGGTATTCAGATGTAACGAGAAAACCTGCATCAATCTGCTTCTGGACTTCCTCCTTGATCTTGACCGCTAAGTCGGGATGAGTCCTTCTCAACTTCTGTTTTACCGGTAGGCACTCAGGCTTCAGTGGTAAGTGATGTTCCACGATGTCAGTATCCAATCCTGGCATGTCTTGATATGACCAAACAAACACATCGACATATTCTTTGAGAAGCTCCGTCAATCTACTCTTGACATCTTCATCTAGTAGTGCTCCAATCCTGACTTCCATCTTATCTTCTTCAGAGCCTAAATTAATCGTTTCCAATGGCTCTTTGTGAGGCTGAATGACCTTTTCTTCATGCTCAAGTAAGCGAGAAATTTCATCCGGAATTCCTTCATCACCCTCTTCTTCGGCCTCAAACACAGGAAACTCAAAGTTGGGAGAGGGCACAGGGTTATTTTGTTCAATGGGGTCATTGATGATTAATCTGCACATATGATTTATGCTTGATTTTATAATGAATGTGATAAATATATGTAGATTTTTTTTAAAAAAAAGAAGTGTTTCTTTTTTGCTCTTTTTAGTGTTTTTTTTTTGTGTTACCATTTTCCAGAAAAAGTACAAAAGTAAAAAGACAGATGGAATGGAAGTCAAAACGACATTTTTATTGATGATAATATTTGAAACAGGAATGCCCTACACATGGTTCACTCTTGCCTTGGGTAGAACAAGAGGAATTATTTTAAAGGCGCCCTAACACAAGTTCACTTTCGTCTTGGGCAGAACGAAAAGATTTTTTTTTAAAGAGACAAACAAACACATTACTTAGATAAATGAGTAACGGAGGGAACGTCGACAGCTATCCAATTGCGGCAAACCACCCCTCTTGTGACGAAGCTTGGCAAATCCTCCTCGGGACCGTCTTCGGTAATAGCATTGACTTCTGGAGACGGAGGGTGAATGAACCCGGCACTGTAGAAAATGTCTTTAATTGGTTTGGTGGCAGCATTTGGGCCAACAACTTTTGCAGATGGTGGAGAGAAACCCAACCCTTCTCGAAACTTGTTTTCTGGTAGTGTCAGAACTTGTCCCCAACTGGCCGACGAACCATTTTGAACTATTTCTTGTGCATCCTTTAATGACGCCATGGGTCCCTTATTCTTCTTGGTGCCCTCATCATCTAAGGAAAGACCTTGAAATTGTGTCCCATCAACATTATCAGCACCGATGAAGGAAAAAGTCGACAGATGGCTCACCAACAAAGCTTGTTCACCTTCTACAATTATCAATTTCCCATTCTTCACAAATTTCAGTTTCTGATGCAAGGTAGATGTTACTGCTCCCGCCTCATGGATCCATGGTCGGCCCAACAAACAACTATATGCCGCTTGGATATCCATTACTTGGAAAGTAATCTGGAACAAGTGTGGTCCGATCATCATAGGTAAATCGACCTCTCCAATGACAGACTTCTTTGAACCATCAAAAGCTTTGACTACTACTCCACTGTGCCTCATTAGGGCCCCTTGGTAAGAGAGTCGAGCAAGAGTCGCTCTAGGCATCACATTTAGGGATGAACCAGTGTCTACAAGCACGTTTGACAGCATATCAGAATTACAATTCATGGATATGTGTAAGGCAAGGTTGTGATTCCTTCCTCCTTCCGGTAGTTCTTCGTCACTGAAACTCAAGTTGTTGCATGCAGTGATATTTTCCACTATTCCACCAAACTGGCCAACTGACACGTCATGGTCCAAAAAAGCTTGGTCCAAAACCTTCATTAAAGCTTCACTACGGGTATCAGAGTTCAACAGCAAAGATAACACATATATTTTTGTCTGCATCAATTGGTCAACCACCTTGTACTCGCTCTTTTTTATCAACTCCAAAATCTCATAAAAATCTGAATTGGGTCTAGTCCCACTGGACTGGCCTTTGACCTTATTTAAATATGGGCTCAAAACACGACCTTCTTCCCGCGCCTCTTTACTCACTGGATCTTCATCTTTTGGGCCGTTGGGGGAAATACTCGTCCACTTCTTGTGACTCTACTCACTTCGGCGATGTTGACCGAAGGTGGCAAAGGAGGTATGAGAACCTCGTGCCCATTTTCTATCATTGTGGCATTATATTTGTAGGGTATAGCCTTTTCAGAAATGTAAGGCATTGGTCCCCGTAAGCAAATCACTAATGGAGCGACATTAGATTTTTGACTGTTGTAGGTCACTTCCATACGCTCGGGAATGTCGAATTCGGGTATTATAACAAACACCTCACCATTGCCATCATTCGGATCCTCATCCTCATTCCTCTTATAAGTGACTTGGAGCTCCCTTCTATCCAACATACCTTGTACATCATACCTTACCTGTCGACACCCTCGTGGATTGTTGGGGCAAATTGGACAAGCCTCATAATCATGTTTAAAGAAAAACAGCTTGCATAGGTTCATGTGTATTTGGACCAATGGTTCTCGAATATGTCGGATATCAAAAACCTGAAATTTCCCCGGACATCCAAACACCATGTTGACAGATGCTGCCCCATGATTTGGTAACGGATTGGCTTGAACATTCGGATTCACATCTTTGAAGGACAAGACATTGGCTCGGATCAACCTTTGAACTTCATATTTCAAAACAAAGCAATGCTCGGTGTCATGACCTGATGCCCCTTGATGGAAGACACATGAGAGATCAGCTCTATACCATCCTGGCAATTTTTCAGGAACTCGGGGAGGTGCTCTAGTTTGAACCAAATTCCTCTCGAGTAGGGCAGGAAGTAATTCTGCATACTTCATATGAATTGGATCATATTGTGGTGGTGGCCTCTGAGCACGATTCTGCTGGGCACACTGTGGCGGAGTCTGTTGTTGATACTGCTGCTGATATGGTTGTTGACATTGTTGATGAGGTCTTTGCAGAAACTGGGGCCGATAACCCGGATTCTGGGAAACAGTGGCGACATGTTGATAACCCGTATATTGTTGCTGAGGTCGCCCATGGGCCACCATGCTGACTTCTTGTTCCTTCTTCCTTTGAAAATTGTTCCCAAACTTATTCACGCTATTAGTTGGGACATTCTCTTTGACCAATCGTCCTTGTCGGACTCTTTCTTCAAGGCGCATGCCTATGTTTACTAATTCAGTGAAATCATTTGTAGAGCTAGCAACCATTCTTTCATAATAAAACGGGCTGAGTGTATTCAGGAAAATCCTGGCCATTTTGTCCTCGTCCACGAGTGAGTTAACTTCAGCAGAACCTTCTCTCCATCTTTGTGCATACTCCTTGAAAGTTTCCTTATCCCTTTGTGACAAAGCTTGGAGTTGGTCTCTATTTGGGGCCATATCCAGATTATACTTGTACTGGCGAACAAAAGCCTCACCCAAATCATTGAATGTTCGAATTTTCACACTGTTTAAGCTCATATACCATTTTAGGACGACACCCGCCAAACTGTCCTGAAAGTAGTGAATTAACAGTTGATCGTTGTCTGTCTGAGTGGACATCTTCCGAGCATACATCACTAAGTGGCTTTGGGACAAGTATTCCCTTTGTATTTTTCGAAGTCAGAAACCATGAACTTAACTGGGATTTGGACATTTGGCACTAAACACAAGTCATGAGCATTCTTCCTAAATAGGTCTTTCCCACGGAGAGCTTTGATTTCCCGTTGCATGTCGTCAAACTTTTCCAAGATCTCATCCAATTGACTAAATCCCCTCATGTTTTCCACATGGTAGATGGGTTCATTGTCGTGCGGGGTAACATGAATCACCAGGTTTGGAACAACCGTTGTGGGTTGTGAGATAGGGACATGAATTTGAGGGAGTGGGGTTCCTGATCGAGGCACTGGAATTGCATGCTGAATGGTTGGAGTCGGGATTTCAGCAGTGCCCGGGTGACATCCTCCGTTGAAGTTCAAGGGCATACCCCAAGAGTATCCTTCAGGCATATTCTGTCTGAATTCTTTTAGTTTTCCACGGGACCGCTTGAGTCTTTCTATCTCCTCATCCTTAGCAACGAGATTATCTTTTGCGCTGAGCATACCATCCCCAATTTTCTCTCTTTTGTCTTCAGATTCTCTTAAACTTTTCTGATTCTCTTGCAAGACCCCTTCTTGGTATTTTAGATCTCTTTCTAATCTTGCTCTTTCTCCCTCGACTTGTAAATACTTTGATTCCCACTCTTCATTTTTCTTTTGAAGTTCCGCAATCTTGGTTTTCAACTCTTCGGCTTCCTCAATAGGAACCATAGTGATTGGTTCGGGTGACAAAGGCCTGACTACCACATCGAAAGGTAATCAATTAGCTTCAACTCTTTCCCGCACCCATTGAGTGTAGAGTGGCTTGGCTATGCAATTCTTCTTAGTCCATGGTTTATTGCATATTTGCCCCCAAACTCTTCGGATTTTTCTTAGCAATGCGGGGTTTTCTTCTCCTTCTTTCAAGATAAACTCTTCCAACAAATGATTGTCCGGTTTATCCTCCATTGGATACCCTAGTTGTCGAAATGCGAGGACATGATTATAGTTAATGCACCCTCGAGTTTCCATAAGAGGCACATTGGGAAAGTCACCGCAACTGAGGATAATTTATGTACCGTCTATCTCTCGAGAATACCAAGAAATGTTTTTTCAGTGAGAGCCATCATCCTTTGATGTCATTTCAAACCGGCTGGATTTGACACAAAAGAATCTTTCTTCGGTAGATGAGACGTTAACCACTCTTGTAATAAGGGAACGCAACAAGATGCTATACCCTTCCTTCGCCCTTCATATTCCCTCCACATCAAATATGAAGGGCGAAGGAAGGGTATAGCATCTTGTTGCGTTCCCTTATTACAAGAGTGGTTAACGTCTCATCTACCGAAGAAAGATTCTTTTGTGTCAAATCCAGCCGGTTTGAAATGACATCAAAGGATGATGGCTCTCACTGAAAAAACATTTCTTGGTATTCTCGAGAGATAGACGGTACATAAATTATCCTCAGTTGCGGTGACTTTCCCAATGTGCCTCTTATGGGAACTCGAGGGTGCATTAACTATAATCATGTCCTCGCATTTCGACAACTAGGGTATCCAATGGAGGATAAACCGGACAATCATTTGTTGGAAGAGTTTATCTTGAAAGAAGGAGAAGAAAACCCCGCATTGCTAAGAAAAATCCGAAGAGTTTGGGGGCAAATATGCAATAAACCATGGACTAAGAAGAATTGCATAGCCAAGCCACTCTACACTCAATGGGTGCGGGAAAGAGTTGAAGCTAATTGATTACCTTTCGATGTGGTAGTCAGGCCTTTGTCACCCGAACCAATCACTATGGTTCCTATTGAGGAAGCCGAAGAGTTGAAAACCAAGATTGCGGAACTTCAAAAGAAAAATGAAGAGTGGGAATCAAAGTATTTACAAGTCGAGGGAGAAAGAGCAAGATTAGAAAGAGATCTAAAATACCAAGAAGGGGTCTTGCAAGAGAATCAGAAAAGTTTAAGAGAATCTGAAGACAAAAGAGAGAAAATTGGGGATGGTATGCTCAGCGCAAAAGATAATCTCGTTGCTAAGGATGAGGAGATAGAAAGACTCAAGCGGTCCCGTGGAAAACTAAAAGAATTCAGACAGAATATGCCTGAAGGATACTCTTGGGGTATGCCCTTGAACTTCAACGGAGGATGTCACCCGGGCACTGCTGAAATCCCGACTCCAACCATTCAGCATGCAATTCCAGTGCCTCGATCAGGAACCCCACTCCCTCAAATTCCTGTCCCTATCTCACAACCCACAACGGTTGTTCCAAACCTGGTGATTCATGTTACCCCGCACGACAATGAACCCATCTACCATGTGGAAAACATGAGGGGATTTAGTCAATTGGATGAGATCTTGGAAAAGTTTGACGACATGCAACGGGAAATCAAAGCTCTCCGTGGGAAAGACCTATTTAGGAAGAATGCTCATGACTTGTGTTTAGTGCCAAATGTCCAAATCCCAGTTAAGTTCATGGTTTCTGACTTCGAAAAATACAAAGGGAATACTTGTCCCAAAGCCACTTAGTGATGTATGCTCGGAAGATGTCCACTCAGACAGACAACGATCAACTGTTAATTCACTACTTTCAGGACAGTTTGGCGGGTGTCGTCCTAAAATGGTATATGAGCTTAAACAGTGTGAAAATTCGAACATTCAATGATTTGGGTGAGGCTTTTGTTCGCCAGTACAAGTATAATCTGGATATGGCCCCAAATAGAGACCAACTCCAAGCTTTGTCACAAAGGGATAAGGAAACTTTCAAGGAGTATGCACAAAGATGGAGAGAAGGTTCTGCTCAAGTTAACTCACTCGTGGACGAGGACGAAATGGCCAGGATTTTCCTGAATACACTCAGCCCGTTTTATTATGAAAGAATGGTTGCTAGCTCTACAAATGATTTCACTGAATTAGTAAACATAGGCATGCGCCTTGAAGAAAGAGTCCGACAAGGACGATTGGTCAAAGAGAATGTCCCAACTAATAGCGTGAAGAAGTTTGGGAACAATTTTCAAAGGAAGAAGGAACAAGAAGTCAGCATGGTGGCCCATGGGCGACCTCAGCAACAATATACGGGTTATCAACATGTCGCCACTGTTTCCCAGAATCCGGGTTATCGGCCCCAGTTTCAGCAAAGACCTCATCAACAATATCAACAACCATATCAGCAGCAGTATCAACAACAGACTCCGCCACAGTGTGCCCAGCAGAATCGTGCTCAGAGGCCACCACCACAATATGATCCAATTCATATGAAGTATGCAGAATTACTTCCTGCCCTACTCGAGAGGAATTTGGTTCAAACTAGAGCACCTCCCCGAGTTCCTGAAAAATTGCCAGGATGGTATAGAGCTGATCTCTCATGTGTCTTCCATCAAGGGGCATCAGGTCATGACACCGAGCATTGCTTTGTTTTGAAATATGAAGTTCAAAGGTTGATCCGAGCCAATGTCTTGTCCTTCAAAGATGTGAATCCGAATGTTCAAGCCAATTCGTTACCAAATCATGGGGCAGCATCTGTCAACATGGTGTTTGGATGTCCGGGGAAATTTCAGGTTTTTGATATCCGGCATATTCGAGAACCATTGGTCCAAATACACATGAACCTATGCAGCCTGTTTTTCTTTAAACATGATCACGAGGCTTGTCCAATCTGCCCCAACAATCCACGAGGGTGTCGACAGGGGAGGAATGATGTACAAGGCATGTTGGATAGAAGGGAGCTCCAAGTCACTTATAAGAGGAATGAGGATGAGGATCCGAATGATGACAATGGTGAGGTGTTTGTTATAATACCCGAATTCGACATTCCCGAGCATATGGAAGTGATCTACAATAGTCAACAATCTAGTGTCGCTCCATTAGTGATTTGCTTACCGGGACCAATGCCTTACACTTCTGAAAAGGCTATACCCTACAAATACAATGCCACAATGATAGAAAATGGGCACGAGGTTCTCATACCTGCTTTGCCACCTTCGGTCAACATCGCCGAAGTGAGTAGAGTCACAAGACGTGGACGAGTATTTCCCCCAACGGCCCAAAAGAAGTATGAGGATCCAGTGAGTGAAGAGGTGCGGGAAAAAGGTCGTGTTTTGAGCCCAGATTTGAATAAGGGCAAAGACCAGTCCAGTGGGACTATACCCAATTCAGATTTTGATGAGATTTTGGAGTTGATAAAAAAGAGCGAGTACAAGGTGGTTGACCAATTGATGCAAACTCCTTCAGAAATATCTGTGTTATCTTTGCTGTTGAACGTTGATACCCATAGAGAAGCTTTAATGAAGGTTTTGGACCAAGCTTTTGTGGACCATGACGTGTCAGTTGGCCAGTTCGGTGGAATAGTGGGAAATATCACTGCATGCAACAACTTGAGTTTCAGTGACGAAGAACTACCGGAAGGAGGAAGGAATCACAATCTTTCCTTACACATATCCATGAATTGTAATTCTGATGCGCTGTCAAACGTGCTTGTAGACACTGGCTCATCCCTAAATGTGATGCCTAGAGCGACTCTTGCTTGACTCTCTTACCAAGGGCCCCCAATGAGGCACAGTGGAGTAGGGGTCAAAGGTTTTGATGGTTCAAGGAAGTCTGTCATTGGAGAGGTCGATTTACCTATGATGATCGGAGCACACTTGTTCCAGATTACTTTCCAAGTAATGGATATCCAAGCGGCATATAGTTGTTTGTTGGGCCGACCATGGATCCATGAGGCGGGGGCAGTAACATCTACCTTGCATCAGAAATTGAAATTTGTGAAGAATGAGAAGTTGATAATTGTAAAGGGTGAACAAGCTTTGTTGGTGAGCCATCTGCCAAGTTCTTTCAAGTGTTGAAAGGGTTGATCACTCATATGAACAAGCAACAGGTATTTCGAGTATTTTATGGAGTATTTACCTCAATCTAGAGGTTTTTAGCTAAGTTTTGCATAGAATTGAAAATAGTGCAAGTGTGCTTAAAATATAATTATAAATGTAATTGTATGGTTACAATGAGTGCTATTATTGGTAAGGTGTGCTATTATTGGTGCCATTTCAGATGTTAAGGAGATGCAATAATATCACTTATTATAGAGTTGTCTGGTTAAGAAAATGTTAAGTCTTGCAATTAATTTTTAAGCACACCTGTGAATATTTCCAACTCTACCAAATATAGCTAAAAACCTTTAAACAGAGATCAAATTCTTAAAAAAAAATACTATAAAATAATCTAATACTATTCAGACATGGAGTTATCAAGCGCTTATGCTATAAACATTTAATTTAATTAAGCTCTTTATCCAAACAATTAATAAAATGTGTTGTGATTGTTATTGCAATGCTAATTGTACCGGGGGACCAGCCAAAGTCCAATTCGCGTAAGCCCAATATGTATCTGTTGTTTGGCCGCCCGGCTAGAGAACTCGTCTAGCCCATTAAAGTCTGGAAGTCATCACCAGATCAAACCCACAATCTACCTACTAGCACGTGGGGAGGGCGAGCAGATCATTCAAGGACACGACCTTGATCACGTTCCCACAGCTCCCTAGGGGAGATGGTGGGGAAATGGGAAGTCCAAAGCAAAAACAGTTACCTTAGGCTTACTATATATATATACCCCCTCTACCAATAACAAAAGGCAGATCGATTAACACACTTAACATACAAACTTAACATACCAACTATGAATATACACCCCTATATCTTTAGCAGGAACATTTGGCGCCCACCGTGGGGTTGCGATAAAACTATTCCCAACCCTACCAACGACTGATCAAACGATCACAATGACAAGCACTGTTAGCAACGATGGGGGACCTACCATAAACCTACAAGCGGCGGTAGGTGAGATAAATCGCCTCAAGGCCAAAATGACAGCCATGGAGCAAGAGAAAGCAACATAAAGGGAGGCAGAAGTAGAGTTAGACAACATCCAAGACTCACAACCTCTAGCCCAAGCTCTATGGGATGCTCAGGTTCCCGCAAATTTCAAAATCCCCTAACTGCCACCTTTGAGGGAAAAACCGACCCATTGGAGCATCTAATGGTTGTCGGTACTCAAAAATTGTCATCATAGGCGCGGAGGAACACTTGAAGTGCAAACTCCTGTCTAGCACCTTCAAGGACGCCGCTCTGCGATGGTACATGAATCTACCTAGGAACTCCATTGCGAGTTACGCTGATTTTCATAAGAAGTTCATCCACCAGTTCGCTGAAACCAAGCACGTACATGTAACAACGACAAGCCTGTTTGGGATTCGCTAGGGACACAATGAAAACCTACGTGAATATCTTGCCAGATTTAGCGAAGCTACCATTAAGGTGTCCAACCCCAACCAAGAAATGTTCGTAGCAGCTTTCCAAAACAGCTTAAAAGCATGTCACTTTAACGAGTCACTGGCACAAAAGCCGGCGAGCACAATGCAAGAAGTTATGAAAAGGACAGAATGCTACATCAAGGGTGAGGAAAGCAACGCGGAGAAGAGAAGCAGGGACTCGAAGGAGCAGCCCTCCAGCCGAAGGTCTCCAGAGCGATACCACCGAAGAAGTAATCTACGGAGTGGTCATTACGAGAAAAAAGGCAGTGGAAGATCCCATCAACCATGGCGGAGCAACGAAAGAACCTACTGAACATAGGAGGAGTACACGTTGTTAAACGACTCAAGAGTGCATGTACTAGACGAAATCCTAAGCACAGGACTTGCGAGACTACCCCCTACAACGGACAACAGCGCGAGGATGAGTCCTAATGAGAACGTGAAATTCTGGCGATGTCCAGATGGGGTACCGGATGGGGCAGCATCTGCTTCAACACAGTTCCCAGCAGAACATAATGGACAATTTAACAATAAAAAGACAGAAATTAGAATAACACAATATGTTGTTAACCCAGTTCGGAGCAACCTCTCCTACTCTGGGGGATACCAATCCAGGAATGAATTCACTACTAAAGTTCTAGTTCAAAGATTCCAAAACCTCTCGTTTCTATCTTATCGCCTAGACACTATCTCATGCAATCCTACCTAGGAACTCCTAGATATGAGACGCCCCGTCTCACTTCCTCTTAGCCACACGCCCAGTGTGACCGTATAACACTAATAACAATTTGACGAAGAACACTTTTCAAACAAATACCTATCTCCGTACTTTAAAGCTTAGGAGTAGATTAAAAAATTACAACTCAACTAAAAATAGTCCTACTCTAGCATCAAGATGATACAAGAGTGGCTCACAAATAAAGCACAAGGCTTACAAGACACGAAACCCTAAAAGACTACATCTTTGATATTATAATTTGGTTCGGTTTCGGTGAATAAAATAGGTCTGAGTCTTCCTTTAAATAGCCACGAATTAGCATGGGATGATCATGAATTTCGTGCTTCACAAATAGCTTAGATATAGGGAAAATCCAGTACAAACATATTCTTCAAGCAAATCCAATAAATCCCTAAAATATAGGCATATCTTTAGGGACGATGCAAAAAGCGATCTGATCAGGAAATAAACTGAAATCCTTGTCTTTGGGAACAAGCAAGTCGCTTAATGGATTTACTTCACAAATAAAACGCGCTAATATTGTGTAACAAACTGTCCACATATTCTGGCCTCATGATGTTGTACCAAAGGTAGCCCCATATTGTCCCTCATCTGACTTGATCTTGTTTTTACAAAATGTAGCCAATTTCAAAAACCCAACAATCTCCCCCTTTGGCAAATTTTGGCTAAAACAATATCAGACCGGTTATGGAGAGATGCAGTTCAAATCTTCCTTTAAGTCAACAAACACACACAACAAATGTAGATCCAGATGTAAGAACATCTTCCAGCACATGCAGCACACATGAATAAACATCTGCTCCCCCTCAATACAACACTTCCCCTTACTGCATGCATATAAAACATTGTTACTCCCCCTCAATTCCACATACATCAGTACATAAGATCAAAGTGATCAAGGCGTAGTGGTTTCTCTAGACATACTTGAGTACATTCAATATTTAAGCATTGTTAAGTTACCCATATTGCTATGAATGATAACTAATTAAGCCACCCATATTTCTATGAATGATGACTTAAGCATAAAAAGTCATCCATATTCCTATGAATGATGACTAAGCACGATGAATCATCCACATTTCTATGGTTATAAGATTATGATCATGCCCTATGCTTTTAGAAAAAGTTAATGCTTTTAAGTATTTTTATGCACAATAAGCACATCCTTCAATACTCCCCTTTAATTACTATTCCTTCTCATGCATATCACATATTGCTACCGCATGCACACAATCATAACATACTTCTTCAACTCCTTCTTCATCGTCCATAATGCCAGAAAGTATCTTCCCTGGAGCTCACCCAGATACAGAACAGGATGCCTGCTCTGATACCAATTGAAATTCTGGCGATGTCCAGATGGGGTACCGGATGAGGCAGCATCTGCTTCAACACAGTTCCCAGCAAAACATAATGGACAATTTAACAATAAAAAAACAGAAATTAGAATAACACAATATGTTGTTAACCCAGTTCGGAGCAACCTCTCCTACTCTGGGGGATACCAATCCAGGAATGAATTCACTACTATAGTTCTAGTTCAAAGATTCCAAAACCTCCCGTTTCTATCTTATCGCCTAGACACTATCTCATGCAATCCTACCTAGGAACTCCTAGATATGAGACGCCCCGTCTCACTTCCTCTTAGCCACACGCCCAGTGTGACCGTATAACACTAATAACAATTTGGCGAAGAACACTCTTCAAACAAATACCCGTACTTTAAAGCTTAGGAGTAGATTAAAAAATTACAACTCAACTAAAAACAGTCCTACTCTAGCATCAAGATGAAACAAGAGTGGCTCACAAATAAAGCACAAGGCTTACAAGACACGAAACCCTAAAAGACTACATCTTTGATATTATAATTTGGTTCGGTTTCGGTGAATAAAATAGGTCCGAGTCTTCCTTTAAATAACCACGAATTAGCATGGGATGATCATGAATTTCGTGCTTCACAAATAGCTTAGATATAGGGAAAATCCAGTACAAACATATTCTTCAAGCAAATCCAAGCAAATCCAATAAATCCCTAAAATATAGGCATATCTTTAGGGACGATGCAAAAAGCGATTTGATCAGGAAATAAACTGAAATCCTTGTCTTTGGGAACAAGCAAGTCGCTTAATGGATTTACTTCACAAATAAAACGCGCTAATATTGTGTAACAAACTGTCCACATATTCTGGCCTCATGATGTTGTACCAAAGGTAGCCCCATATTGTCCCTCATCTGACTTGATCTTGTTTTTACAAAATGTAGCCAATTTCAAAAACCCAACAGAACGCATGGTGTCATTACCACAGGGCGAAAATTCCTTGAACGAGCAGTCAAGGGTAGCTTAACCAAGCGCTCACCGCCCCGTTCCCCAAGAAGGAAGCCAAGAGAATTGCAGTTAACACTATAGCCGGAGGATTCGCGAGAGGATGCGAGTCCAGAGCAGCCAGAAAGCATTACCTCAAGAGGATCATCCAGGAAACAAACTTCGTGGCGCAGGTATCTTCCCTAAGAGCACCTGAAATTTCGTTCTCGCACAATGATGGGGAAGGCCTGTTCCCCCACGACGACGACCCTTTGGTAATTCAGGTCCAGATATTAAATTGCGACGTAAAGCAAGTTCTGATAGACTCAGATAGCTCGGCAGACATCATGTACTAGGAGGCATTCTGTAACATCCCCAAAATTTAATGAAAATAAAAATTCTGGAACTACTCAATACGACCAAAAGACCAGTCAATTTAAGTCCAAAAATCCAAAAGTTACCAAACCAAATAACAGCTTAAGTCTCCAAACATAATGAAATAAACCTACATATAAGCTCCAATAAAAGAAAGTTATCAATCTCAAGTCTGTAACATAAAGAAAAATCCTAAAGCTGATCAAATCTAATAAATCCTATGCTAACGTCAAACTCAAGATTCTTCTAAGATACTTCAAGATTAACATCATCCTCATCTCCCTCTAGAATGTCACTCCAAATCCCCGCAGGGGGAACCATCACGGGAAGGTGAAATGTGGTCATCATCTGATCCAAAAGTAAGGGTCATATCCAGCTAACAAACATAATACATATATATATAGATTCATAATTATAACACACAAATATAATCAACCGAGTATTCAGATTAACCGTTATCACCACGTAACACCAAAAATACAGCTTAATGGCACCTCACCAATCCTAGTTGTTAGTCTACATGACAACTAATGCACCCTACATGATCCGGATATCACAGCTCCGCAGAGTAAAATAAAATGTCCCACCGTTGGACAGTGCCCCACCATTGGACACAATACCCCACCGTTGGGTATTATTCCGACGAGTTTTAGGTTCGATACCCCACCGTTGGGTATTAGTTCGAACCACACCGACACCAATGAATGAATGTTCCTCTCCGTTAGTCACACCAAGGATTCCTCCTATTTGAAACCTCTCTAAATCCACCCGATTAAGAGACTAAATTAACACCTTTGGAAATCATCGATACCAATTGTAACTACCACCTACTTATTTAATTAAGATACCACCCGTAAGCATAAGTAATTAAATAGATGAATAGAAATCATAAAATTAAACTCGCGACAAAATATCAACCACAACACTATCAATAATAATAATACATATTGCAAAAAGGAAAGCGCGTGGAGTATGCCCTTACCTTCGTAATAGCAGCTCTTAATTCCTAACACAGCGGTCTTCACTCTACTACCTCTCAATTGACCTTCACAATTAAATATTAACTCACTTAGTGTCAAATCTCATTCACACTTAATTCTGATTTAATACCTGAGTTTTATTAAAACATGATTTGCTACTACGTGATTCTTTCTAAATATCAGAACTTTCTGCAATTGCTATAACAATAGTATAACACCCTAACATCTCAAGCATGCTATAAACACCAACACTCAGTAGCAGTATAAGGCACTAGTAATTTTCAAAAGAATATGGCTCACCCATTAATTAGTATGTAAGAACCTAATGAACAATTAAAACATACTTTTATTAAAAATTAATCAAACGGGAAATAGGAAATGGTTCTCTGACTTCCATCTAATGTGACTCAAATATATACTAGCTCATATTCATCCTTTTTGAAAGCTAACATATATATTATAATGTAATCCCATTATCAGTTGCTATTCTTCAAAAGAAATAGTTTATTTTACTAAAAATGTTAGTTTAATATCTTAATAATGCATAGTTAACTATCTGATATTTCTAAAGTAATAGACCACACACTAAAAAAAAAATAGAAGTTCATAATAAAACTAGGTAGATGAGCAGTCTTACTCAAAATTTATTTTGAAACTAGGACTTTACTTTTAGATGAACAGAACCCACAGAAGAACTTCAAAAACTAAAATTTCTTTTAAAATGAACAAATCTTGATTCCAGCTTCCTAGTATCACCAACTGGCTTTCTACTTAATACCAAAAACCTGTTTTTATTTATTTATTAATTCCCAATAGCAATACTCTGATTTAGTTTAAGGCTAATATTAGCAAAAAAATAAAACGATTACCAATCACCCACAAATTTTTCATAAACCTGATTTGATTTCCAGTTATAAATTGACATTAAGAAAAGAAGAAATAGCAAACAAGTATTCTTACTTGTGGTGATAAACTCAAATAAGGACTCCTACGGTTTGATCGTTCCTTGATTCACCTCTTTCCTTCTAAACCCTCTGAGTTTCCCCTCTGATTATCTGTTTTCTTTTTCTAACGCGAAGTCAGAACGGAGAACCGGTTACCCACATTTCCTATAATAACACCTTCCTAGTTAGTAGGGACTAGTGGAAGCACATGAATTTACTTCTCTAGTTAAGTCAGCTCACTTTGAATCCCTCTATTCCTAATTTTTAGCATCACAATTCACCCATGTATATATATATATATATTTTTTTTTTTTTAATAACAACACCAGCACACACATATTATCCACTATTAAATTTACTTAATATTTCTTAAACTATTATATATATATATATATATATATTTTTTCCATAGTCTCACTAAATAACCACTAATTAATAATTAACTGCATAAGGAATTCTAATTATTAATTAAAAAAAAAAGAGGATGTTACATTCTTACCCCCTTAAAATAGTTTCGTCCCCGAAACTGACACTAGAAAAGATCTGGATACTGCTCCTTCATCTTATCTTCCAACTCCCAAGTAGCATCTCCTGTAGCTTGATTCCAAATTACCTTGACCAAAGGAATTTCCTTGTTCTTTAACTGTTTGATTTTCTTATCAGCAATCCTTACAGGAGGCACTTCAAAAGACAAGTTATCATGCAATTCCAATGTATCGGATTCAATTATATGGGATGAGTCGGTTATGTACTTCCGCAACTGCGAGACATGGAATACATTGTGAATATTGGATAGTATTGGTGGTAGTGCAATCTGATAGGCTACCGGCCCCACTCGAGAGATAATCTGGTACGGTCCAATAAATTTTGGGGTCAACTTTCGGGACTTGATAGCTCTCCCAACTCCCGTAGTGGGCACAACTCTAAGAAAAACATGATCACCTTCTTCGAACTCTAATGGTTTACGACGTTTGTTGGCATAACTTTTTTGACGGTCTTGCGAACTTTTCATCCTTTCCCTTATCTTGCGAACCTTCTCTGTAGTCTGTTGAACCATCTCTGGCCCGACGATCATACTCTCTCCATTCTTGTACCAACACAATGGTGTTTGACATTTACGTCCATACAGTGCTTCATACGGTGCCATTCCAATGCTTGCATGAAAGCTGTTGTTGTAGGTAAACTCAACCAAGGGTAATACATCGTCCTAACTTCCTCGATTATCTAACACACAAGCCCTTAAGAGGTCTTCAAGTGATTGGTTTGTCCTCTCAGTCTGTCCATCAGTTTGTGGGTGGTAAGCAGAACTCAAACTCAGATTGGTTCCCAAGGCTTTGTGTAGTTCTTCCCAAAAATGAGATGTAAACTTCGGGTCTCGATCTGAAATGATGCTTGAAGGTACACCGTGAAGCCTTACAATTTCAGCAATGTAGATCTCGGTATACTTCGGCATTTTGTAAGTAGTCTTCACTGCCAGGAAGTGAGCAGCCTTAGTCAGCCGGTCCACAATCACCCATATTGAATCATTCTTCTTCTGTGTTTTTGGTAGTCCTGTGATGAAATCCATAGAAATACTGGTCCACTTCCACTCTGGTACATCTAGTGGTTGTAGCTTCCCTGCTGGTCGTTGGTGTTCTATCTTTGCTTTCTGACAAGTCAAACAGGATGCAACATACTCCGCAATTTGCTTTTTCATTCCGGGCCACCAAAAATTTTGTTTTAAGTCTTGGTACATCTTTGTCATTCCCGGGTGAATACTCAACTTGTTCTTATGAGCTTCATCTAAAATCTTTTTCCTTATTCCTGCTACATTTGGCACACATATACGTTCGTTACATCGCAAGATGTTATCTGATCCAACCTTAAAATTTGATGCTTTCCCTTGGACCATTAATTCCCTTCTCTCTTGTATGAGGTCGTCATCTTGATGACTCGCAATCTCTTCCATCAACCCATTTGCAATCTTAACCATGCTCATCCTCAATGATCCAGGTGAAAAATCCACATCCAAATGTAAATCCCGAAATTCCTCCAACAATTCTTGCTGCCTGACCATCACTGTTGCTGAGGCAGCAAGAGCATTTTGCCTACCTAGTGCATCTGCTACCACATTGGCCCTTCCAGGGTGGTACTGTAAACTGAAATCGTAGTCCTTGAGAGTATCCATCCACCTCCTCTGTCTCATATTGAGCTCCTTTTGGTCGAACAAATATTTCAAACTCTTATGATCACTAAAAACTGTAAAGGTACCTCCATACAAATGATGTCTCCAAAGTTTCAACGCAAACACTATTGCCGCAAGCTCCAAATCATGTGTAGGGTAATTCTTCTCATGAGTCCTTAACTGTCGCGACGCATAAGCTACTACCTTCTTGTCTTGCATCAACACACTCCCTAACCCATGGTAAGAGGCATCGCAAAACACCTTATAAGGCTCATCTGGTTGAGGTAAAATCAATACGGGTGCAGTTGTTAGCCGTTTCTTTAGTAGTTGGAAGCTCGTTTCACATTGTTCTGTCCACGCAAACGGGTAATCCTTACGAGTAAGTTGTGTCAACGGAGCTACAATCTTAGAGAACCCTTCAATAAACCTCCGGTAGTAACCGGCCAAACCGACAAAACTTCGAATATCTGTAACAGTCTTTGGTTGTCTCCATTCGACCACTGCCCGAACCTTCGCGGGATCCACCGCAATTCCCTCTTTTGAGATCACGTGACCCAAGAAGTTCACCTCCTCCAGCCAAAACTCACACTTTGATGGATTTGCATATAATTATTTCTCTCGCAAAACTGATAACACCTGCCGCAAATGCTCCTCGTGTTCCTCATGACATTTAGAGTAAATCAGTATGTCGTCAATAAATACTACCACAAATTTATCCAAAAAGGGATGGAATATCCGATTCATGTAATCCATGAATACAGCTGGTGCATTAGTTACCCCAAAAGGCATTACAAGGTACTCATAATGTCCATAGCGTGTCCGGAATGCGGTCTTTGGAATATCTTCGGTCTTAACTCGAATCTGGTGATACCCCGACTTCAAATCAATCTTAGAAAATATTGCAGCTCCATGGAGTTGGTCCATAAGGTCATCAATACGTGGCAACGGATATCGATTCTTGATAGTCGCTTTATTGAGTTGTCTATAGTCTACACAAAGACGAGAACTCCCATCCTTTTTCCTTACTAGCAATATTGGGGCTCCCCATGGAGAAACACTTGGTCGAATGAAATTCTTTGACATCAACTCATCCACCTGTCGTTTAAGTTCAACTAATTCTGAGGGTGACATCCGGTAAGGTGAAGCTGTGATTGGGCTCGTTCCGGGGTGTAGGTCAATTGCAAATTCAGTCTCCCTCACTGGCGGCAACCCCGGTACATCAGTTGGGAATACATCTACAAATTCTCTTACTACAGTTATCTCCTCCACTCTCCTCCCTGTTGTAACTTCTGAACTGGCGAAGGCAGTACACTCTTGATTTCCATCTTTTAGAGAGACTTTGACTTCATATGCACTTAAGAATTTAGCTAAACCCGGGTCTGGGAGGATTACTAGCTTACGAGCACAATCTAACATGATGTAATGATATGATAACCAATCCATCCCAAGGATGACAGAAAGGTGCTTATGGGGTAAACATATCAAATTAACCAAGAATTTTTTACCAAGTACAGTTATAGAACAAAGCATACATGCAGTATTTGCTGTCACTATCTTGTCAGCAGCGGTAGTAACCATCAAATCAAAAGGTAAAGGGGTAGCATGCAATTTCAAACAGTCCACATAGTCCATAGAAATAAAAGAATGAGTTGCTCCAGTATCAAAAAGCACCGGTAAAGTAGTACCTGCAATCTGACACTCCCCTTGGAAGGATTCATTCGGGCGCGAGGCTTCTTTCCCATCCATCGTATAGACCCGTCCTGAAGCATTCGGACGTGCATCCTTAGGGGCATTAGTTGTAGCTTCAGTCCTTGGAGCCCTACACTCCCTAGAGATATGTCCTGGCTTGTGGCAGTTGTAACATAGATTCCCGCTTGCAGTGCATTCATTGGCATAGTGAGCTGGATCCCCGCAGCGGTAACAATATGGCTTTGTCTTCGAAGGATCCCCCTTACTTCCTGAAGACGATGTGGTTGGACGATCTTGTCCTCTGGCTGAACCTTGAGGGCGTTGATACGGCTTTTTTCCTTGGCCTCCTCGTCCATGATTCTGTTGGTTTGGACGGATCGGTCCCCCAGAGTTACTGTTGTTTCCCCGATTCAGTCTTCTATTCTTCATCGTCTCTACATCTCTGCACTTCTCAACCAAAGCATGAAACTGTTGAATTCCCAAAGGCATTACTGAGTCTTGAATGTCATATCTCAGTCCTTCTTGAAATCGGTGACACATGTAGCTATCATCCACACCATCTTGGAAAAACTTGAAGTACCTGGATAGCGATTCAAACTTTGCCGCATATTCTCCTATTGACATGTT
Source organism: Trifolium subterraneum (assembly GCA_951799995.1). Taxonomy (NCBI): domain Eukaryota; kingdom Viridiplantae; phylum Streptophyta; class Magnoliopsida; order Fabales; family Fabaceae; genus Trifolium; species Trifolium subterraneum. Next base: position 2,060,493 of record OX637465.1, on the reverse strand, counting down.
TCCCTGACGCAACTTCAGAAAATCATCCCCTAGCTTGGTTCTTGCACTCCGAGGAAAATACCGTTCCAAAAACTTTCTCTGAAAAACCTCCCAAGTGATAACTTCTTGAGCAGCCTCTGCTATACATTTTGTACTTTTCCACCAATATTCAGCATCACCACGCAACTGATACGTGGCATAGGTCACTTTTGACCCTTCGGGACAGCGGGTCGCTTCAAAAATCCTTTCCATTCCTTGAATCCACAAATCAGCCTTTTCTGGATCTATTTCCCCCTTGTACTCAGGTGGGTTATGGCGACGGAATTCAGTCATTACTCTAGCCTCAGTTGCCGCTTCCTCTCGTTGTTGCTTCTGTAAGTCTCGTTCAGTTTTGGCAGCAGTCTGTGCAGCAACAGCAGCAGCCATATCAGCCACGGCTTGGGCCATATGAGCCATTCCATTTTCAGGAGCTTCAGCCATTGTTTCCTGCAACGCTCAAATCAGTTAGTATTCTTTTTACAGAAGTACTCACATAATTCTTACGTCATAGCAATTATAACTACTCGACACTGATCAGCTTAAGACACCACTAACAGGCCGGTTAGGACCGAACTGCTCTGATACCAACTGTAACATCCCCAAAATTTAATGAAAATAAAAATTCTGGAACTACTCAATACGACCAAAAGACCAGTCAATTTAAGTCCAAAAATCCAAAAGTTACCAAACCAAATAACAGCTTAAGTCTCCAAACATAATGAAATAAACCTACATATAAGCTCCAATAAAAGAAAGTTATCAATCTCAAGTCTGTAACATAAAGAAAAATCCTAAAGCTGATCAAATCTAATAAATCCTATGCTAACGTCAAACTCAAGATTCTTCTAAGATACTTCAAGATTAACATCATCCTCATCTCCCTCTAGAATGTCACTCCAAATCCCCGCAGGGGGAACCATCACGGGAAGGTGAAATGTGGTCATCATCTGATCCAAAAGTAAGGGTCATATCCAGCTAACAAACATAATACATATATATATAGATTCATAATTATAACACACAAATATAATCAACCGAGTATTCAGATTAACCGTTATCACCACGTAACACCAAAAATACAGCTTAATGGCACCTCACCAATCCTAGTTGTTAGTCTACATGACAACTAATGCACCCTACATGATCCGGATATCACAGCTCCGCAGAGTAAAATAAAATGTCCCACCGTTGGACAGTGCCCCACCATTGGACACAATACCCCACCGTTGGGTATTATTCCGACGAGTTTTAGGTTCGATACCCCACCGTTGGGTATTAGTTCGAACCACACCGACACCAATGAATGAATGTTCCTCTCCGTTAGTCACACCAAGGATTCCTCCTATTTGAAACCTCTCTAAATCCACCCGATTAAGAGACTAAATTAACACCTTTGGAAATCATCGATACCAATTGTAACTACCACCTACTTATTTAATTAAGATACCACCCGTAAGCATAAGTAATTAAATAGATGAATAGAAATCATAAAATTAAACTCGCGACAAAATATCAACCACAACACTATCAATAATAATAATACATATTGCAAATAGGAAAGCGCGTGGAGTATGCCCTTACCTTCGTAATAGCAGCTCTTAATTCCTAACACAGCGGTCTTCACTCTACTACCTCTCAATTGACCTTCACAATTAAATATTAACTCACTTAGTGTCAAATCTCATTCACACTTAATTCTGATTTAATACCTGAGTTTTATTAAAACATGATTTGCTACTACGTGATTCTTTCTAAATATCAGAACTTTCTGCAATTGCTATAACAATAGTATAACACCCTAACATCTCAAGCATGCTATAAACACCAACACTCAGTAGCAGTATAAGGCACTAGTAATTTTCAAAAGAATATGGCTCACCCATTAATTAGTATGTAAGAACCTAATGAACAATTAAAACATACTTTTATTAAAAATTAATCAAACGGGAAATAGGAAATGGTTCTCTGACTTCCATCTAATGTGACTCAAATATATACTAGCTCATATTCATCCTTTTTGAAAGCTAACATATATATTATAATGTAATCCCATTATCAGTTGCTATTCTTCAAAAGAAATAGTTTATTTTACTAAAAATGTTAGTTTAATATCTTAATAATGCATAGTTAACTATCTGATATTTCTAAAGTAATAGACCACACACTAAAAAAAAAATAGAAGTTCATAATAAAACTAGGTAGATGAGCAGTCTTACTCAAAATTTATTTTGAAACTAGGACTTTACTTTTAGATGAACAGAACCCACAGAAGAACTTCAAAAACTAAAATTTCTTTTAAAATGAACAAATCTTGATTCCAGCTTCCTAGTATCACCAACTGGCTTTCTACTTAATACCAAAAACCTGTTTTTATTTATTTATTAATTCCCAATAGCAATACTCTGATTTAGTTTAAGGCTAATATTAGCAAAAAAATAAAACGATTACCAATCACCCACAAATTTTTCATAAACCTGATTTGATTTCCAGTTATAAATTGACATTAAGAAAAGAAGAAATAGCAAACAAGTATTCTTACTTGTGGTGATAAACTCAAATAAGGACTCCTACGGTTTGATCGTTCCTTGATTCGCCTCTTTCCTTCTAAACCCTCTGAGTTTCCCCTCTGATTATCTGTTTTCTTTTTCTAACGCGAAGTCAGAACGGAGAACCGGTTACCCACATTTCCTATAATAACTCCTTCCTAGTTAGTAGGGACTAGTGGAAGCACATGAATTTACTTCTCTAGTTAAGTCAGCTCACTTTGAATCCCTCTATTCCTAATTTTTAGCATCACAATTCACCCATGTATATATATATATATATATTTTTTTTAATAACAACACCAGCACACACATATTATCCACTATTAAATTTACTTAATATTTCTTAAACTATTATATATATATATATATATTTTTTTTTTCCATAGTCTCACTAAATAACCACTAATTAATAATTAACTGCATAAGGAATTCTAATTATTAATTAAAAAAAAAAGAGGATGTTACACATTCAAAGCCATGCAGTTAGCCGGGGAGCATTTGAAACCATACAACGGAACGCTGGTAGGTTTCGCGGGCGAGCAGGTAGAAATAATGGGGCACGTCACGCTGTTGACAACTTTCGGCGAGAAAGATAGCGCCAAAACGATCAAAGTAAGGTACCGAGTCATAAAAACTCCTTTTACATCATACTATAATCATAGGCCGCCCATCCTTTAACACTTTGGGGGGCGGCAATGTCAACCTTGTACCTTTCCATCAAATACCCATTAGAAGATGGAAGGATTGATACAGTCAGAGGAGACCAAGCACTGAGACGTCAATGCTATGAGTTAAGTTTAAGATTAAAAAGGAGCCAGGCTTCAGTCGATCAGCCACACATATCCAGGGTGAACATGATAAGCAAAGCAAATATGGTGGAGACGTCGGATCTTGATCCAAGGGAGGAATTTGAGGACAAAAGGGTCAACCCTATAGAAGACCTGGAACCGATCCAGATCGAGGAGGCGCTCAAAGAGAATCTGGATTTGCTAGAAGAGGTAAGAGAGATTGCGCACTTCAGGGAATTCACGGTGAAGCAGAGAGCATCAAGAAAATACAACACCAGAGTAGTGGCAAGGGAGTTCCGAGAAGGAGACTTAGTGCTGAAACGCCCAATGGGACGAAACAAGGGAGGAAAGCTAGCCCACAAATGGGAATGCCCCTACAGAATTCAAGAAGCATTTGGAGGAGGAGCTTACAGGTTGGAAACACTGAAAGGTGAGACGCTACCTAGAACGTGGAACGTAGTCAACCTACATTTCTATTACAGCTAGGTCGCCCTATATTTAAGTAGTTTTGCTTGCAATTTATTTCATGTTTTTATCTATCGTTGTACGGACATGTTTCATTTGGCTTTTATCGAGGCCCATCGTTTCTAAATGTCACCGTTTCTTCTCCCCAAATTGCCATGAAAAATAAAGGCGTCTACCAAGACTTGCCATGAAAAATAGAGGCGTCTACCAAGACTTGCCACAGAAAATAAAAGCGTCTACCAAGACTTGCCATGAGGCGTCTACCAAGACTTGCCATGGAAAATAAAGGCGTCTACCAAGACTTGCCATGAAAAATAAAGGCGTCTACGAAGACTTGTCATGGAAAATAAAGGCGTCTACCAAGACTTGCCATAGGCGTCTATCAAGACATTTGGACCCACTTAATGTCACACTTTTGTATTTATATTTCCAAAACTATATAGTAATGGAAGAAATGGAAATAATTGGAAATGGAGAGGATCCCAACTCGAAACGAAACATTACGAAGGAAAATGGATAAGGTGTTACACATTATAAAATACATCAAGTACATCAACAAGCCATCAAAAAGGCAATTAAACAAAATACATCAAGTACATCAACAAGTCATCCAAAGGGCAAGTAAACAAAATACATCAAATACACAAGAAAGCACGTAGGAACATAAACACACAGGGGCGAGCACGAGTACAAACAAAGGGCGAAAAGACCCTTACGGGCACGTAAGCCCTTTTGGGCGAGTAAGCCCTCTTAGGCGAGTAAGCCCTTTTGGGCGGACGAGTAAGCCTTATGGACGAGAAAGCCCTATGACGCGCAAGTCCTTTTGGGCGAGTAGGCCCATTTGGGTGAGTAAGCCCTCTTGGGCAAGTAAGCCCTTTTGGGCGGACGAGTAAGCCTTGTGGGCGAGAAAGCCCTATGATGCGCAAGCCCTTTTGGGCGAGTAAGCCCTCTTGGGCGAGTAAGCCCTTCTAGGCGGAGGAGTAAGCCTTGTGGGCGAGAAAGCCCTATGATGCGCAAGCCCTTTTGGGCGAGTAAGCCCTCTTGGGCGGACAAGTAAGCCTTATGGGCGAGAAAGCCCTACGACGCGCAAGTCCTTTTGGGCGAGTAAGCCTTACGGCATGTACGACCAGTACCGCGAAAAGAAACAGGGTGGTCACATATTTTTATAAGAAACCAAAAACTCCCTGATGAAGAAGAGATGTAGGCATGGAAAAAAGCAACGGAGCATAGGAATTAAGAAGATGGAGATCTATAGAGAGCGGGTTCGCCCGTTTCGGATGGCATATCCGTTGAGAAAAGCAAGGGGATTCGAAAATTAAAATATCGCAACAGCCTACGCATTGATGGATATAGATAAAAGCAATACTCGCCAACAAATAAGGAACAATCAGTACTACAACTCAGTTTCTGAGCCTTGTGCCCTGGGGGTTTGTACCGGGGGACCAGCCAGGGCGAGCAGACTAGTCAAGGACACGACCTTGATCACGTTCCCACAGCTCCCCAGGGGAGATCGTGGGGAAATGGGAAGTCCAAAGCAAAAATAGTTACCTCAGGCTTACTATATATATATATACCCCCTCTACCAATAACAAAAGACATATCGATTAACACACTTATAACATACAAATCTAACATACCAACTACGAATATACACCCTCTGTATCTTTAGCAGGAACACTAATATAATATCTCTTTTGAGTTATGTACAATTTTCTTACTTTTTTCTTTGATTGACTGAAATGAAGCTCGGGAAATGGGATATGAATCAGTAGCACATCTGCTAATGGAAGAACTTAAACGTGGAAGCAGGCACAAAAGATAAGAAGTCGACAAGTAAAAACATCTTGTAATCTGTAGTTACTTTTTACTAATTTGGACGAATTTTCTAATTAATATTGAAGCTCAATGTTAGTCTTATTCAGACACTGATTTAATTTCATTTTTATATATTTGTCTTGTCCATTAATTTCTTTGATGAACAATTTTCATTGATTTATATGTAATCAATGTGGTATCTATATCTGTCTCACAACAAGTCTATAGAATCCACAAGTCACACTTTTAGATCAAATGAGGTGCGTGGTGTGATGTGTTTGCTTTGCTAAAATCTTCTATTTTATCATGTAATTACACCTAAAAATTTACTAAAGCACTATAAAGTTATTACTAAATACTTAATATGACTTACTTGTTGGATCGTCACGAGGGGGCAGCCAGGGGGATCATCCACATTGGGTTCAAGAACAACTCTACAAGTGAGTTGGACATCACACTCTTACCCAAAACCTTAAGGTGTTAGGTTTATGGGTCCTCTTACTTATAAAGTGTTCAACCTCCACTATTCTAAGCAATGTGAGACTTAACACTCACACTTGCCACAACAATCTCCCCCTCAAGTGTGAGTCCATCCATATCAGGATATGCTGCCCCTCAAGCGGAAGCTTATTCAGCAACACTACACTTGTACCGCCGTTGCCACACTGCACAAGGAACACGCCGCCTGACCACCTTTGTCAGGAAGACTTTCGATACAAGGAGCCGGTCGAACCCTTCTTCGAACCATCGGCTCTGATACCATCGGCTCTAATCAGCTTATCAAAGTTCATATAAACACACATTTTTATGAGACATAAATTTTGGATTCTCTTTCTGTAATAACTAAGTTTTGTTGTACTCCTACCCAAATTTAAGATGTTTATAGTTTCATGAGCAATTTTGACAAGGAAAAGATTAACTCCAAAGAGGATAAACAAATTAATTTTTTATGTCTAAAAGGCTTGTAATGTAGAGTTTGTAGTTTGTCACCACTTTTTACGGCTCAAAGGGATTAGCAAATGATAATTATAATAAGAGAAGGCATGAAAAGGCTCTAAGTACCAATAAAATTGTCTCAATGTGAGAAATATACAAACCAATCAGTTATAGAGAATAAGTGTAAGTTCTAGAAAACAAACAAGTACATGGATATAGATATAGAGAGAAAAGCGTATCATGGAAATATTTAGGCTTGAATTCCTCACTAGCTATTGTATCTGAAAGTTGAGTCGATGCACCTTGCAAAACACTAATGTTTGCACTTTTATGAGAAATTACACTTTAGTGTTGCACTTCATTTACCAAACTGAGAAAATTATAGAAACATAAAAATATGTTCATTAATAATAAATAGCACCAGTTTAATAAAAGATACGTGATTGTCAACGAATGACATCCATTACTGATAAGAATTTGGAAGGAACATAATAGTAGAGTTCTTAACCGTAAAGAAATATCTACGAAAGAACGATTTGCAATATTAAAATCAATGTTTGGTGGTTGATGAATATCTAGCAAGTGCACTAATTTATTGCTCAAGTAGTAATTAAAAATCGAACCTTGTAGCAATTAAAACACGTACTTAGAGAAATTATAAAAGACACAGGGGGAGTTTAAATTTGTTCATAGTAAGAAAGATTAAGATCGAACGTATACTTTGTTATCATCAAAACTATGTTATCATTAAAACACGTTACTATATCCAATTTGTTCTTTCAATACTTTGTTATCATCAAAATTTCATAGCCATTGTGCAAATCCATTTTGTTCCAACATATACCATAGAAAAGGACAAGTTATTGCAAAATAACATACGAGTGTTGGTTGACATTGATACAAGGTGTGTGGTTACAGTGGCGGATCCAAGACTCTGGATCAGTGGGTGCATATTGTACGGTAGAATAATTTTTTTGTCAAATCTAGTGGCAAAAAAATTCCCAAAGTGAAGAATTCCAAATTTAAATTTCCTACCAACTAAATTATGTTTATTAGGATAGATTTTTATACTTTTTTAATATTTTGTATAACACAAGAAATATATATATATATATATATATATATATATATATATATATATATATATATATATATATATATCTAACAAGGTAAAATTTAAAAAAAGGTAAAATAAACTTATTTGATTAGATAAAAAAAGGTAAAATTTAAAAAATAAATCAACTTAGTAGCAAAATACTACACCAATATATAATATTTATCATGACTACCAATCATGCTTATGACGGTAAATAAAAACTATGTTGGTAAGTGGTAAAGTGTTCTTACAAATCAAAGAATTTAGTAGCCAAACAAGCTCATCACTCACATACTTACTCCCGTCTTGAATATTATTAGAAAGAAAAAAAAAGCACACTCTTTAAGAAAAGTGAATAAAGTATAAAAAAAATATGTCATTTATTATTTTTCCTTTAGTTTTATTTTCAAATAAATTAAAAGTTTGTTTACATGTGCACACTTACCTCATTGTTAAAGCTGAAAATATAAACAACCTTAAAAATAACTTTTGGTATTCTTCTTTCATGGTTTCCAAGGGTAAAACTAAGGGTAAAATTGGAATATTCAAACTAAATATATATAATGATTGTAGTAATTTTTGTTTATATTTAAGACTTTGTAATTTTTTTTGTTGCTTATATATGAGGCCGGAGGGAGTACGTACATAATCTTAATACAAGATTATATGTGCAAAATTTAAAAGTTTGCACACCCTCACTTGCACTTAGATCAGCTGCCCACCCTCACTGTCACTTGCACTTAGATTCGCCACTGTGTGGTTAGATGTGTCGATGACTGAAGAATCTCCTGAAAGCCAACATAAGAGTTCCATCATAATCTTTCAGTAAGTGTACTATTTATTGTGGAATATGATTGTTGGTATAGACAATGAAAGCGGAAGATGAAATTCTTAGAGTCAAGGTGAAGATTGTTTGTGTTGATTGTCAAGTGCAACATTGCCCAGTCTCTTAAATAAAGAAGGAGGTTAAAAAAAATTTGTTATCAGAGAAGTCTCACATTGCTAATTGTGATGAAACAAGTGGGAGACCAAGGATATTAATTGGACATAGGTTCTTTGTTTTTAGATGCACCAATCTGTAACACTTTAAACTTATATTTGACTTAGATCAATTATATATATAGGGATATATTGACTCCAAGAGTAAGTTCTATAAGTTACTCCAAATTTTAGCCTTTGATTTTAATATGAATTAATAGATAGGATTGATTCATAATAATCGTTAGAGTGAGACTTATTTCTTTGTTGTATTGGAAAACAAGGATTATCATCACATGCTTCAAATAGAATGAATGAATTAATTCTTCTCCCATGAAAAAGGAATATGAATTATGCCATTTATTATCAAAATAAGGATTCCTCACCCTTGTTCATATATCTTTTACGAATAAAAAATTGCATAATAGCAAGTATTAAAATACAAATGATTACTTTGTAAAAAAAAAAATACAAATGATTACATGATTAAAAAAAAAATACAAATGATTACATTTGTACGTACCAAAAAAAAAAGCAAATAATTGCATAAAAAAGAAATAATTGATTTTGACAAAAAAAAATGATACGTTTTCTTATAAATTTAACAGTGAACAATTAAAATTCCTTATAAAATAAACAACGAACAATTAAAATAATTAAATCCATTTTAAATAGTTCCACCTAACGGCTGCAAAGGAAGAGGTGAATCCAACATAACATAAATAATCAACATAAATAATATTTCAAAAACAAAGATGTAACAAAATCCAACAAAAATAAAATAATTGGTATATTTTTAAACAAAATAATAATCAGTATGTTGTAACTACCAACAAAATAAAATAATAATCAGTACTATTTAAAGCATTATCATAAACGTGAAAATTGGGTACGAGCATAGAGAAGACAAGAGTTTACAAGAAATAAATGGTGCACTTACAATTAATTGCTACAATTCAATTATTCTATTTAAAGCATGTTTTGATAGTTGTCATTTTTCAGTGCAATAAAGAAATAAATTCCACCCTAGTAATTATTATCGATCAATCTTAACTATTAATTTATATTGAAATTAAAGGCTAAGATTTAGAGGAACTTATAAAACTTACTCTTGGAGTCAATATATCTCTCCTCATATATATATATATATATATATATATATATATATATATATATATATATATATATATATATATATATATATATAGTTTTGCTTAGGAGAGTGTTATTTTCTTATTTTCTAGTTGTCGGTTTAGATATCGGTCGTTATTTCTTCCCTAGTTTTAGACCATGTTATATTCTTGTTTCGTGATTGTATCTACTTTTGGTCTTTTGTTATTTCCTAACAAAAGTAACACAAATTCATCAATAATTAGACATCCAAAACTAAAAATTTCACAATAAAAAAAAAAAAAAGTACCAAATAGCAATTCCATATTAAGAAATCAACACTAAAAACAACTACATACAATATATTTTTTTTATGCACAAGGCGTACTCAACTCTTACGATTTAAAAACACTCTTAGATGCTATGAAGGCAAACTAAAGGGTTATTACACCAATCAACATAACCATAGACAAAATTAGACTCAATTCTACCTAAAAATCAAAACCACGAAATATGCATAATTTGATTAACAATTACAAGTAAATTCGGCAAAAAACCTCTAAAAATAGTATTATTTCTTTTCTTTTTTTTTTGATAAAAAAAATAGTATTATTTCGAAGATGCTAAATACATCATATTGTAGCAAGCCAAATCAAATGGCTCACCTTGATCACTTTCTTACCTTTCACCAAATTACCAAACCCATTGAAATGACCACACATATTTTTAAAAGAATTTAATTGTTGTGCACTGTCGGTGTAATAATTTTTTACACATACATCTAATAATATACCAATACATCATGTATTGTGTTTAAAAACAAATTATATATCACATTAATTAAATGATGTGGCAACACATCATTGGATGCATCAAACAATTAAACTCTTTTTAAAAACCATATCCTCATTTCATTTTATACGATTAAATACACATAATTTTCTACTTGTAAATTGTGTGGTGACAACCAAAATGGACCATAATCAATAGGATACCCAAAATATTAATATTATCATTTTGTATCATTATTACGTTATAGATGAAACTAACCCCATCTATCTGTTATTTATATGTTTACAAGTTTCTCTTTCATAGTCTTTTTCATAGGTCTCAATATATCCTTAATTCATGTCATATGTGGCTTTCTATAATGTTTTCAATTCCTATGTGGCTAACTATCAAGGTCTTTGCATATCCAACCAAGGCTTGCTAAGGGTCACAATTTCGATTCCCGGTGGCCACATTTCTTCAATTTTATTTGTATTTTATTCCTATTTTTTTTACACATTTGCCTAAATGTACAAAGGGTCACGGTTTCGATTCTCGGTGGCCACATTTCTTCAACTTTATTTGTATTTTATTCCTATTTCTTTTACACATTGCCTAAGGTAGAAAGTAATTCATGGAGTATTTTTATCTTTTTTCTGATAATTCATATTAGCATTATTTGTTTTATATAATTTGTATATAATTTAAAATAAGGTGGAATTAAGTGTGTCATAACAAATACGTACAATATATTAAAAATTTGAAAAAATTAATACATATATTTTAATTGCTAATTTTTATGGATGTTTTAATACACACATTCATATTACTAGGGGAGACCTATTCTTTTTGTAATTTTTACTGGACTTAAATTTACACTCATATTAATACGAGTTTTTTTTTTTTTTTTTAATTTACACGGGGTCAACATTTATACTCATATATGAATACGTGAGACTTTATATTCATATTTTATATATCAATATGAAAGCTATTTTTTTTAATAATTTCTACGGGGACCGGAAAAGAAAATACCATTATTGTTGTGAACGGATAGTGATAGATCACAAAATTAGATCCTCTCATGTTATTATTGTTCAGCCCTTTCTCCTTTCGGTAATTCAATGGTTGAATATCCACATGTAAAAAAGGAATATAACTGAAGAGAGAAAATAAATAAATAAATAAATAAATAAATGGCCTAGATTAGAGCATAATAGGAGGTATAAGAGGACGGGCCGGAGAGGATTTAGATCTGGAGATCACTCTCAATCGGGTTCTATTTATTTAAAATATCTAAATGTGTATTATTATCATATTTAATTGATTAAATATAAAATAAATTTCATAAGTAATTAGAAATTAAATATATCAAAATGAACGTGTATGTAATATCAAAGTGAACGCCTATATTTCTTGTAATTTTTATGAGGACATATATTTCTATGGGACTAATATTTCTACCCATATACTAATACATGACTATTTTTTTTAAAATTTTTTGCACGGGACCTATATTTATACTCATGTACGAGGTATATTTTTTGTAACTTCTACAAAGTTATATTGCTACTGATGTTTTAATACGGGGCGGAGGGCCTATTTATTTATTTATTTATCTTCTATGTTAATCACAAATGTCACTTCTTAAAATATTCATCGATATTTATGCTTATTTTTATTTTTTATATTGCTTGCAATTTTATTTTCTAAACAAGAGAATCATTTAAAAATATGGCTCACTGGGGAGGTTGATCTTCATCTGAAAAATAATATAAATGTTATTTATTCAATTTTTTATGTTCGTGAGATCCTTGCATTGTAGTATAGGCCGGTGAAAATGGCCACGGGGGAAAAATAACACGTCGTAAAAAACAGAGAGTAGATAAATTTCAGATCTTCGTCAGGCCGCACCGTAGATTGAATATTTAGATAAATTACATTGAATATATAAAATAAAATTTGTAGATAATTAATAAATAAAAAATTATTAAAATTTTAATAATCCATATTTTTCAATGAAAATTAACCCGTACATTACCTGTGCAATGCACGGCTAAGTTATACTAGTATGGCCTTAAATACTAGTGCCGCACCGGTTCTATATATCTTCCTTTCATATAATTTCTACTTTCATGTGGAAGTTAGTTTCGTAGTTTTGGTGAAGGGAACAGTTACCCCTTCCTTTTAAGTGGTTATTTCATACGCAAATTATTAAATTATATGTAGTTAGTTTTAGTTTAAGTAGTTTAATGACTATAAATTTCACCTTTAAGGTGATAATAACTAATAAGTGGTATAATCCGGATTTGGATTCCAGCCCCTACATATAAACAGGGTCATCTTCGAGTATTTAGAGGTCATGGCCAAATAATAAAAATGGGCCCCTACTAAAAAAATAATTTTTTTAAGAAAAAACATAATATATTTAAATTGTAAATATTTTCAATAAAGTAATCATTGTGGCTAACAAAAAAACGTCATATTGTAACCAATATTATCGTAACCAATATTATCAAAATACCTTTTAGCCACTTAAAAAAAGTCTCCCTTCTAACATTTTTTTTGTTTTTACTATATTTTTTTTTTGGTAGATTTATATTATTATTGAACCTTTTTATTACTACTTAAATCCCCTAAATATAACTAGTTAAATAAAAAATTTGAGACCCCAATTTTTTGGAGCCATAGGCCACCAAAATAATGTTTCTCTCTCTCTTTATATATTGCTGTAGATTAAGGTTAAATCAGTTTGTCCCTCAAATACATTCACGATATTAATGTCATTGATGTCTATTTTTTTTTACAAATATTTATGTGAATTTTTTGTATAGAAAATATTTGGGTTAAATATGATTTTAGTCTCTACATTTTGTTAAATAGTTAAAAATGATCTCTACATTTTAAAAATGGTAAAAAATAAACCATAAATATTTTTCATTCTCAAAATTAGTCCAATCCGTTTTTTTTTGTCAATTAGCCTAGTGGCTAGAAAATTCACCTTAAAGATGAATAAGTGGAGTATCCCGGGTTCGAATCCGGGCTCCTGCACATAATGTGCTATGTCCCTACCAACTGAGCTAAGCTCACGGGGACAGTCCAATCCGTTAAGACAACTTTTGTGGCAGAAAATGTAGGGACCATTCTTGACAATTTCACAAAATATAGGAACTAAAAATATTAAAAGGTTTGGTCAAAAAAAAAAATATTAAAAGGTAGTGACTATTATTGACAATTTTACAAAATGTAAAGACTATTCTTGACGGATTGAACTAATCTTGATGACAAAAAATTTTATAGGATGTTTTTTGACTATTTTTAACAATTTCGCAAAATACAGAGATCAACAACGTATTAAATCCAAGATATTATTATCGTGTTGAATTTACCATTGGTTGTCAATGAATCCTTCTGACTCCTCTAGTCCTCTTATCTTATGAAATATGATGAACCCAATTCGTTATTTTTGTGCAAATTAATCTATTATTTCGTTTTTTACTTTTTCAAAAGCAATATGCATATGTCAATGTCAAACATTCCTCTTTCTTTGAAAACAATTTTGAGATTGAGAGAAAGAAGTGATTGGTTAGTTTGTATATACGCGTCAAGGTATACAGAAACAATAATACACACTACACACATTAACACATACATGAGAAATGATAAGACTTCTTCGAGTCTTTTATAGTGCATAAATTGTTAATATTATTATAACGAATATGAATTTTATAAAATCGACTATTAAATTGAAAGTTTATATCGTATAAATCATTTATAATTTTTTTTTAAAAAACAAAAATCATTTAAAATGTTATTGAGACCCATCAAACTTAACGATTTATGTGTTCTATCAAAGACTGTTAATTTTGATTGATCTCAATAACATATAAAATTATTTCCATTTTTAAAAAATAAAATAAAATTATAGATGATCTAAACAATATAAAGTTTCAATCTAGCGATCGATTTTATAAAATTAGTATTCGTTATAATAATATTGACAACTTGTACATCATGAAAGAGTCGATGAAGTCTTCTATATTAGCCAAAGTCTAACTCCACATACATTGCCACGTACTTTCTTTTTGAGCAAACACATTATCATTTCTCATTTCGGCGTGTGTAAATCTACAAGTCACCAAAATTGAAATTTATTTAATGCAACTCAATGTCAAACCTCCGCATATATTTATGCCGACTGAAACTAGAGTCGAATTCACATTAAATGAAATAGTGCATGATGAAAATTTTATAATTGAGATGACTTACATAACATTTTGAATTTTTGTTAAGATTTTGTGTCCAATTTTACTTGAAATGTTGTTAAAAATTTAACGTGTTGTTCTTCGTGACTCTCACGACTAAATGCATAGTTAACTAAGTTTCTAGACAAAAATTAGGTAATAATAAAAGTCCGTAATACTTCATACTAATAATATTAATTAGAAAAAATCTCCACATACATATACACTTTTTATTATGTGATCAATCTAATTTAAATGGTGATAAAAAGGAATATGCACGGATAGTATAAAATAATTTCACATTGTCAATCAATAACAACCATGTATTCCGCCACGTCACTCCACTTTACCCTACTTTCTTTATATGACATGGAAGATTAGTGGTTTCTTATTGAATGACTATATAAAATTATTTTACATTGTCGGTACATATTCATTAAACTCTTAAATATTACAAATAAAGTAATCAAGAACCCATTGGCCTTTTGAAGTGATTGTTGGTCTCTCAGCCTCCTACTTTCTATGGGCAGTTGAAAGAACTAAAAATAACTTAACAACAACATTTCACAAAACAAAACAACCGAAATGAATAAGAATTTAAAGAATATGCACGGTCGGTGTAAAAGAGTATATTTTTATATTCTCAAATAGGAAAACATTGTAACCATGCAACTTTTTTTTATATAAAAAAATCATAAAACAATTGTAATCCATTAAATTTTTATATTCTGTGCAAAAGTTATTATTATACACATCGTAGAATTTGAGGTAAAGTTTATGATGAAAAAAAAAAGTATACAAATTCACATTTTTATATAGATATCAATCTCCAGCATTTGCATTACGATCCGTAAAGAAAGAACCACTGCTACATCTTCTCTCACTAAAAGAAAATGATGATAATGAGTGAGTACTATTGGAAGCTGAAACCAAAGGAACTCTCAAACGACGACACTGCACCATTGGTGTATTAAACCGACCACTTTTAAAGCGTCCAAATTTAGCTTTAATATGAACATCAAAATCAACAGCCAAATCATTATAACTCCCGAGACGCGTCTCTTCAAAATACTCGACAAGCTGTTGATGTCCAAGTTTGATTGTACGGTTCCCATTAAACACAATTGGCCCGAGAAATGTTGTATTTTTGTGACCTTGATCAAAGGGTGTCAAACTCACATAACCAAAATCGTTATCTTTGTACCAAGCAATTGCGGTGATTTGTCGATAATAGACAATGATGTTATCATTTGGGTTTCGTGCAGTGACATTGACTTTGAAATTGTAATATAGGGTATTGTTGTTTGTAATGTTGAACTCGGTGAGAGTAGCGTCGGTTATGTGGAATTTTACACTTGATGGGGAGATTACAATCCATACGATGGTTGTGAAAGCCACGAAGAAGAATATAACCGTGTAGATTGTGCAATAGAGGCAGACGAAGCAGCGAAAACTGAAACACATATTGATGATGAGGGTTTTCAATTTTTAGTGATGATGAGGTTTTGTGGTTGATGAATTTTATGGTACAATGTTGTGTATTTAAAGGGTTGGAGGATGAGTTTTGGGGTATGGTGTGTTGCTTTTGATTTTCTAGGTGATTTCCTTGCAATATACTACGGAGAGAAAATAAGGTCATTGACTTTTGTTAATGAGTTATTCTCTCCGTTCCAAATTATATGTCACTTTACATTACCAATGAAGCATTTAATGATACTTTTCCTATTATACCCTTAATTATTTATTACTCTCTCTTCTTTAAATTCTTCAATTTATTTTTTCAATACCATAAATGAAGGAGAATTTTGTAAATCAACTCATAATTTATCTTTTCCATACAATAATGATTACATTTCTTAATATGTGTAAAAATGTCAAAGTGACATATAATTTGAAACAGATGAAGTATATGATTTATGTAGCAAAAAACACAATGGTTTGATTTTAGAGATATGTTTAGCAAATAATATGAATCCTTGGGTCATAATATAAAGAATAATATTTTGATTTTAATTGATTTTAATTGGTGTGCGACCGCCTTGGACCTCAACTCAAAAATTTAATGTCTTATAATATTAGTTATACTCAAAATATCATATTAAATTAATAGATTAATTTTGCGGCCCTAAAATAATAGTTGTATATTGTTATAATGTTTGTAGAATATCATGTGTATGAATAGATTAGTTATCTTCTGCATTTCCTACAAAATTTTTCGTAGGAACAGTGCTTATTTTCGTAGGTATTGTAGCATTTCCTACGACATTTCCTACAAACAGATTTGTAGGTATAAAGCACCGACAGTGGGTCCGCGTCAGCACATTACCTACGAATCTTTAGTAGGAAGTGTACTTGTGTCAGCTGCCTCCCAACCTAGCATGTGGCAGTACGTCACCTACCAAACTTTCGTAGGTATATTGTATTTGATATTTAAAAAAATAAAAAATAGCTGTTTTCAGCACCATTTAAATAAAATATTTTAATTGAAGATGAAAAATTAAATTGAATTAAAATTAATTTTTAAAAATGGCGCCAAAACGAAAATTCAAATTTTTAAAAAACAATTTCAGTTTTGCGCCAAATTTTCAATAAGAAAATTGAATTTTGCGCCAAAAAAATTCAAATTTTTCCAAAACATTTGTAACAACCCAACATATTCTACTCAAGTGATAGTAGTATTGGAGGAATTATTCATAAATTTTAAAATGAGCAATTGAAGGGCAAAAAGGGAACAATGCAAATAAGAGCATTTAAAGACAAACTAGTATTCTCCAACCATTATCTTCATTTATTTCTCCAAGGTAATCAGAACCGGACCGGTCGTCGAACTGGTTCAAGATTCAATTGGTCGGACCGGGGTTCAACCGGGTCGGACCGTTTTTAGTTAATTATATTTATTAATATTTTTATAATGTATTTTGGTAAAAACAAAAATATTTTTACAATGTATATCATAATATTAAATTTTTTTACATAATAGTCATAATTTTATACTATTAAAATCATATTACTTTCACATTATTAACTATTTTGTAGTAATTTTTAATAAATTATTTGGTATTTTTAATTCTTATACATTAATATAAGTTACTAGTTACTAGTAATAATCATAAAAAAAAATAAAAAAATAGTGCAGTAGGTTTTTAGTAATAGTTTTTAGTTGGGCTTATATGTTTTTAGTAATAGTTTTCATTTGGGCCAATGAAAAGGAAAAACATCCTTAACCCAAATTCACTTTTATATATATATATATATATATATATATCCCTTAACCCTAATATTGGTAAATGAGAGAGGAAAGAAGCATAGCCGTCAGTCTAGTTTATTTTGTTCTCTGCAAACTCAATATATCAGACACTATCCTCCTCCCCTTCTTGTTTTTCTCAAGTTTCATTCAAGTTTTTTCTTTTCTTCTTTTCTTTTAAATCTGGTGTTTTAATGGTTCTTTAATTTATGAATATTTACTTGTCTCTTCTTCTTCTTCTTCTCCTCTTATAGTCTATTTGTAAATATTGGTTTCAACTTTGATGTTTACATAGAAAGCAGAAGCCCAAAAAGTAGTAGAGAAAAATGCAGAGTTTAGAGGGTTGAAAGCACAAAAAGTTTCTATATTACTCTTTAATTCATGGATGGGAAAATCATATTTCTTTGATTGATGTGATGAAACAACTCTAATCGTTGGAGAGAGAAGACGGAAAAAATCATCAACAATAATAATCAGTAAAATTTGAGTTTAATTTCACACACACACAAAAAAAACTGAAAAAAATCCAGACTTGCCAAACCGCCTGATAAGTTATTTTTGATTCGGTTTTTTTTTTTTTTTTAAAAAAAACATCAAAACGACGTCGTTTTGATCCAGGGGAAAAAAAATTTAAAAAAAAAGAATCGAACCGGTGAACCGCCTGAGCCGGCCGGTTCACCGGTTTTTCCCAGTTCTGAGCCGGTTCGACCGGTTTTTTCCCGGTTTTGCTTCTGACCGTTTTTAACCCCTACCCGGACCGTTACTAGCACCGGTTCCCGGCCGGACCGGTCCGACCGGCCGGTCCGGTCCGGTTTTAACAACATTGCATTTCTCTCTCTAAATTCAGAATCCTCACCTCCCTCTCTCATGGCTCTCACGTTCTCTCTCACTCTCCACCATAACTCTCAATTTCTCTTTCAACTCTCTGCCCTCTCACGTCACCCTTACCATGAGCATCATATAATCCATTTATAGTTAGCCCAGTGGCGGAGCCAGGAATAATACTAAGCCTGGGCACAATTTTAACCGCAAATATACAAATGTTTATTGGTTTAAGATTTTTCGGATCGGGGTTTAACCGGATCGGACCGTTTTTAACTAATATATATATACTGAAATTATAATAAAGTAATTAATTTTAAGGATTTTATCTAAATATTTGATTCGTAATAACTACATAAGTAGAGGTCATGAACTCCCACAATTCTACGTATGAAAGAAAGTAGAATTACAACATAGAAAATAAAGTTGATATTTTTAGTATTTTTGATAAAGAAAATAAATAAAATAAAATAAAGTAAAAAATAAAATGGTAAGTAAAAAAACAAAAGGTTAAAAAATAAAGGGTAAGTTAAAAAACAAAAGGCTAAAAAATAAAGTGAAAGGGTAAGTAAGAAAAAAAAGCTTAAAATATAAATATAAAATTGGGTGGTTGAGAGTTGAACATGGGGTCCTCTCCATTGTTAACAACAAGCAAAACCACTGCACCATTGTGTGCCTATTGTTATTTAATAACTTAAATAATATATGTATTAAAACACACGTTTGTTACACTGTTCATGTCAGAACTCTAAAATAAAAATTATAATTGGCCGAGCCTAGGCACGTGCCCAGGCTCGCTGGGCCTCGGATCCGCCCCTGAGTTAGCCATTAAGGAAGCAACTTCAATCCTCTTCTAACTTCCTACGCATCAGCAATCTCTATTTTCTACCAACAGTTTGAAGATTCCTTCCTCAAAATTAAATCAAGATCAGGCATGCAATTGCTAATGCAAACCTTCAGCCACATTTTGTGATGGATGGGTAAGTTGGAATTAGTAAGATTTCATCCTCCCTTTTCTATTAATTAAATTAGAGTGAAAACCTAAGTTCCTAACCCTTACCTCCTCTTAATCGGTGTTGCATGTTTTGTTTCTGAGTGTTTATGGATGTCAAAAGCTAAGCTAAAAAGGATTAATTGAAAAGAAAATATTGGATTGGTGATTTTTGGTGAAAGTTATATCAAACCCGTATTCTGGACAGGGTCTCACTAAAAAGGTAATTTCTCACTCCTCGTAACTCCGATTGAGATTCCGCTTGATTCTATGGTTAGATAACAAAATTCCGGTTCTTTGAGTACCAGCCTCGTGAGATTAGATAAAGAAATGAGGTCTGGGCGATTTTTTGAAGTTAAAGGTCCAACACAAGATTTTTGCAGAATTTGTGTTGGACAGGGCTGCACTCAAATGGTGAGTTCTCACTCTATGTGGCTCCGTTTGAATTTCCGTTTGATTCTGTGTTAACTAACGAAATCACATTCGTGGGCATGTCAAGTTTCATCGGATTCGAAGTGCGATGCATTCTGTAGATGAGGTTGAAGTTGAAGGTTCGAATCAGGATTTCTGCAGAAATGTGTGTGGACAGTGCTGCACTTAAAGGTTAACCGCGCTCTCTCTATAACTCGGTTTGGGATTCCGTGTATTTATGTGGATAGCTAACTCGATTACGGTCGTTATGGTTCTGTTTTTGTGAATTTTTGACAAGGGATGAGCTCGGTAGGTATTTATGAAGTTGATGCTCTGATGCAGGATTCTGCAGCAAATTACGGATACGGATTTGAAGCCTTTCAATTGCAATCATGCGTTTCGGCGAACTGTGGAAGTGTCGGTGGTTTTGTTCAAGCGTCTTTGAGGTGGGTTCCTTTAGAAGCTCAACTTTTAGTATAGACTATAGCACTTTTAGTTGCCCAAATAAATTATGCATGATAATATTAGATTAGATATTATGTTAGATTCCCCAATATATAAAATTGTATGACAACATAAGTTTAGGATTAAATTGTGTATGAGGGAAGCTTAATCCCAAAGCTTCTCTCCATTTTAATCATGTATGTATATTGTGATATTCATGGCTAGTAAGGAAAGAGATTATAGTAAGACTTTTGTGCAAAACTGATGAAAATTGTAAAACAGAGTTAAGAACGGATAGCCTCACTAAGTGAGTATCCTTCGCTTGGATTTGCTTTGGCACTAAAACATTATGAATTGTTCTCCCTAAGCGAGTGGTAACAAGCTATGGAAAGACATTTAAGAATGCTTGATTATCAAAGCTCGCTAAGCGAAGTGATTCTGACTAAGCGAGAATATCAGCTCATAACTCTGCAAAATTTGGAAATTGTGAACAGGCTTACACTTTTGAATCCCCTACTTTCTAGATGCATTTCTGCGAATAAAACAGGTATAATATTTGATTAAAATGTTAATTACACGTCAAGTTAGGATTATCAGGAAATCAGGACAAGTTAGAAATACCCTGGGAGGGAATTCATGGGCAGGATAACAATTCAGGAATATTAAGTTAAGTTAAGGAAAGTCAGTCAATTATGGTGGTTACTTTTGTACCATGTTATGGAAATTCTAAATTAGAATTTCATCATGTTATGATAAGAAAATTGTGATGCTGTTTTCCGTGTCATATGTGCTTAGTTCACGAAGATTGGTGACGTATTGGGTAGGCCTCTTGAGGCTGGCTCACCTCAAGAGTGTCCTCGTAAAACGAACAAGATAAATAATCTGTGTTACACCTTTATTTAATTGTGCTATGTTATGTTAAGAAAAATATTATGTTATGGACTGACTATCAGGATTAGAAAACTATTAGTTCAGTTGCCCCCGGTGTAGTCACCATTAGTCGGGTAGTTGGAATCCACTGAGGCTTAGAAGTCTCATCCCACGCTTATTTTTTTTTTCCAGATAAACAGGTTGTTCAGGATATCATGGTCTTCGAGCATGAAGTTCAGATACTTGGATTATGCTAGTTGAGCTGATGTTATGTTATCTTATATTTTGTATAAGATTTAGGTTCTTTATGTTTCAGTTGTTAGCTCAATTTAGCATTCTTCCTTTGGATTTTGTAATCCTATTTATGTATTCGGACGAAATATAATGTAATTTAATGTTTCCCGATTCAGTTATGTGCACTTCTGTCGATATTCTAGATAAATTGACATGGGTGTTATAACATTTCCATTTTTTTTCAACAGCAAAAATGATAAATATATTAAAAGGGAACAAGGATTGCCAAATCCAATACAAATACAACAACCAAACCAAATTATAAACATTAAACATTTCCAATATATTAAAAGGAGCTGCATTATAAAAACTAAAATTTAAATGTCGATGATTCACTAAACCAAGTCATAAGACATGACAAGTCATAAAACATTACAAATTTACAACCAAAAGAAAAAAGCTAGGAATTGAGAAACCCCACCAGACCAAACAACACTACAAAGGAGAATAGAAAAAAACATCTTCGAAGGAAAACAATTGCATCTCCTAAACACCCAAAACAAGACTAAACACACAAACACAGCCAGCAAGTCAAGGAAACAAAGCCGACAGAACATGACCATTTCAATATCAAAAAATACAATTACTTGTGCATCTTTTATATGTCTCTCGAGGTTTGAACAAGGTGGCATTAGGCAACTTTAACTTTTTCCAATACTCATCAAAAGGTGAACTACAAAGCTTATATATTATGTAGTTCTTCGATCTGTGTAAAATATAGAAGAATAGAGTTACAAAATATCTGATGGAGATTTCAAATAACCAGAAAATGTCCTTAATGCAGCAAAAATCCCCTCAAACTATGTAAGATAAGTAAACATAAGATTATTGCTTAAAAAGGGTGACTAATCATGTCATAGTTTTCAAGAAATGATTTAACATTCTTGTGCCTAAATATTGAACCAGCAGGTTTGTTCTTTCTGCTAACACAATTTTTTAAATACTTAACTTCAGTGCTACTAGAAAAATTGAATGAAGGTTAAGCCAAGATAATCCCTATAGGAAAAAGGATGCGACCATTTGTTTTGTACTTTCCTGGAAATTAAAATCAGATATACCAAACACAATTAGACTCATAGTGTGTGTCAATGCAAACAAATGCAGCTTCACTAAAGCCTTACAAATACAATATTTTAGGGAAATAGGATGTCAAATAGTAATAGTTCAACAATTTGTGTGCAGTTTTTCTATTGATAAAACTATAGTTGAGCTCCACCACTTCATTTACCTACAATATTTCAATGAAATGTTTTTGACAATTGTTCATCCCCCTATAATAATCATACTCTTTTTTACCCAATTGTTGTTCTCAATAGTACAAACATGTATATAACACAACATGCACAAGTGTCATAAACCAAGAAATTATCCACAATAATCAGAGACTAAAAGAAGTAACAAGCAGTTGCAACCTCATCAATTACTCGCTTATACATTTTCCGAGTACAATTCAATTTATTCTACTTTTGCTAATAAACTTTAAAGCTCAATAGAGACATGCAAAACGACAGCAGCAGAGGCCAACAACCAAAGAGAACAAAACGACAGCAACATTTCAATATTAAAAAAATATGATTACTTACTTAATTTGCGTCTGTGTCCTCATTATTAGAATTAGTTGAGTCCTCATGAGGACCGGTTTCGCCAATTGGGGCATTCCTGGATGAAGCTAACATTTCCCTTAACGTGCTCAATTCTCTTCTTTGCTCCTCCATTGCTCGTGTTTGCTCCTCCATTGCTCTTCTAATTTCTTGCTGCATCATTTGCTGCATCATTTGTTGCCTCTCTTGATCTTGTTGTTGCATCATTTGCTGCCTCTCTTGATCTTGTTGGGCCAATCTGTCTATCTCCTCTCTTTGTGCCTGCACCTCCTGAGTCAATCTTTGAATTTCAGCTTGCGCCGCAGGAGGCAATGATACATCAATTCCATCTGTTGGGTTTGATGGTCCTGGTATAATACAACTCAAGAACATGTAAGGTTTTGTCATGCACATATCAGGAGGAAGATTATACGGTGTAACAATAACCGGCCAACAAGAATAAGGTGTTGCTGACGCTTGGATATACGGAGTAAATCCATCAGAGCAAGTCTCACATTACGAGGATCTTCTGCAAAATCAGGATGCATTGCATCGAAATGCTTCCATGCCAACCCGTCACAAGGATGCCGCATGACGTTTGAATTTGTTTTATTGTAATAATGCCATGTCATTTGGCTGGCGGTCTTTATCGATGCAAACAATCTCTGCAGTCTGGGTATTATTGGCAAATAAAACATTGACTTGACTGAGACCCTTTTTTGCTTGCGATGAACGTCACTACTGCGGACTTGATACCTCGGTGCATTGCAAAATTTACACTCCTCCAGCGCGCCATCATTTGTACCGAACTCGTTGTCGTAAAACAATATGCACCCTTGAACGCAACAATCAATCTTTTTCACTTGCAATCCCAACTTCGACACCAACCTCTCGCATCGTAATAACTTGTTGGCAGGTTGTCTTTCACAGGAGTTGCATCCAACATCATTTTTTAGAAGAACTCTAAGCAATCTTCAGGTGCGTTCCAATTTGCCTTGGCAGCTAAGAGCCTCACAGACATGGATAACTTTGGGTCAGACGCCCCTTCAAACAACGGTTTGTTTACTTCCTCCATCATTGCATAAAACTTCAGTGCTTTGTCGTTCGAGATTATTTCCTCTTCGTTGCCCCTTCATAGGACATGTTCACCCCGAGAGCGTCACCGACCATTTCTTGCATCCGACCAAAGTTTCCATACTCCGCTTGCGCTCCACTGCTCGATGCGTCAGTATTAACATCAAACTCGATATTAATATTCGCCGGCACTCGTTCACCATGATGTTTCCACACATAATAATCATTCATAAATCCGAACTTGTCTAAATGATAGATGACATCTTGTGGACTTTCAATTGACCCACACATACATTTAACACACGGACATCTTATCCCTCGCTCGCGTTTAACAATATCTTGCGACATCGCGTAGGTAATAAATTCTTCAACTCCATCCTTAAAACGCGCTTTAACTATTCTACCATCCGGATATTTTCTATCATACATCCAACTTCGATGAGACATATATTGATCCATTTGCTGCATATATCGTTGAAATTAATTCAAATGAGTTAGTTTCTATTTTTATTTGTTACTGTGTAAAAATAAGTTTTTTACTAACTAATTTTTTTTTATCAAAAACTATATATAATATAATAACATTATTTTTTTAAAAAAATAATTATCTACACTTCTTTATCAACTAACATTTTTATGAATAATGATAATATTTTTTAATACTAACAATTTCAAATAAATTAGACAAACTAACCTCAAACAATGTAATATGATGATAAAAAACTCCAAAAAACAACAGCAGCAACAGAGCAACAATCACACTACAAAATAAGAACAAATTAAATCAAGATTAGCTAAAAATAATATACAACATTATATATATATATATATATATATATATATATATATATATATATATATATATATATATATTAAGAAATTAATAAAATAAGTACACAAACTAACCATGTAATAATCTAATTGCAAAATTAGAGAATCGTGGATCGATAAGTATAAAATTTAGAGAACAAAAATATGAGATTGAAAGGAAGTGGAGAAGAAAAAATATATGAAGGAATGGATCTGGAAATAAGAAACTCCTATGAAAAGTTAGGCACAACATTGATTTGTTTTGGTAAGACAGTTGCAACATTGATGATATGTGTCCGTTGCAATTTTTATTATTTTTTTAAAATAAAATGTTTCCTACGAAAATGTTTCTAGGAACCGTTCGTTGGGACCCACATACCATAATTCAACGGTCAAAATACAGTTGCTACGAAATTTTTCGTAGGAAACGTCCCTTCAAAGTTGTCCACCACAAATCCAACATTGGTAGGAAATGCAGAGAATTCTTGTAGTGTATACTCAATATAGTCCATTATCAAAAAACCAATAAAATATAGTTATAGTCCATTTTAATCTTTGCGTTAAATTTAATCTTAAATTAAATGTCTCATTTTGAAATTATATATAATGATAATTATTTTTTACATGTTTCGAGGATGATTTTTTTTTGTAGTTGTTTTTTTTTATCAGGTTTCAATTTTAATATTCAATTAGCATCTTCAAATAGTCGGGACCGACCCTGAATTCATCGCTAGTAGATCGTAAGACTAGTTATTAGTACCCCTCATATTCAAACTGCTCAAGAGGAAATGTCCTAATCACAACATAGACGCGATAGAACAGATGCAAAACTTTACCCATGGCATGAAGATACAATATGTGTTAAGAAATTCATTACAAGGAATCAAACTTAGCCGCATACTCCGCTACCGACATGTTCCCTTGTTCCAACTTCTTGAATTCCACCACCTTCTTATTCTTCACATCCGCCGGAAAATACTTGTTAAAGAATTCCCGCTTGAACATTTCCCAAGTAATGACAACACCTCCTTCACCTAGTCTCAACTTAACACTCTTCCACCATTGGTTGGCTTCCTCCCTAAGCACATAGGTTCCCAAGGTAAGCTTGTTCTCATTAGCACACTTCATTGCATCAAAGATAATCTCGACTTCTTCAACCCACTTAACCGCTCCATCCGGGTTAAAACCCCCAACAAAGAAAGATGGTTTGTGCTTCAAGAACCTCTCCAAGCGCTTCTCTCCATCCCTAGCCGGATCATCACCTCTTGCCAAAATGTGAGTCGAGGTAGCACGTGACTCCGCGATCTGAGCATTAGCACGTGTTGACGTCATGGTCCTGAACAATTAATTCCAATCAACAAACAAACGTCACGACAAAAGTACAAATAGTGCACCCTACACATGTTGTACAAAAGGGTTACTAAGCCTAATTGATTCTGATGAATTGACCTTCCTCTGATACCAAATTGTAACACCATACCCTACTTAAATCTATCCAAAAATTCGACCAAAATAAACAATAAATGCAAGTAGAAACAAGTAGAGCATTACATGACTAAAAATTCCAAAACCAATAAAGTTATTAAATTCAATTTCAAGCATGCATAATACAACTATTGCAGCGGAATGGTTAAAACATCCTCATCCATAAAATCATGATCAAGTTTAGCAATCATAATTAATCAACATCCACATAATCACCAACATTTGTCTTATCATCAAGCAAATAGATAAATAAGTACTTGGCATAAAGCCTTACATCAATACAAATAAACAAGGTCCAAGCAAAAGACACTAGGCATAAACCCCAAACGACTAATCCCCAACGTGATGTTACAATCATCAGAGCAAATGGACAAGTTACGACACAAGGAGTAATAGCTAATCTCCTCACCCTGAATACTAGCAACAAAAGTCGGGTACTCCTCCTAAAGCAAAGCAAATCTTCAAGCCTGAGAATCTGAATCGCCCAACGATCCATAAACACATAAAACAGAGAGTTAGTTATATATAATTGACATAATATCAAATGAAAGTGAGATACTAACATTTAATTCAACCCATCATATAATAATCATATATCTATCTCATAATCATTTCTCTATCATAAGTATAGCGAATCAATACTAGCAACAAGATGTATACATTTAACAATTCTATATACATAGTCATATTCACACTCTCAATAATCAACAAGAATAGATAAATATCCATTAACACACATTTACCCAATTATCACATCAACAACACTTAGCATAAATCAAGGATTCACCTTCCTAATGCAACTAATGTCACCTTCAATGTATGTTCCTAGACATATCTACATGTGGTATCAAATCACCATCTATATCGGATACAAGAATCCTTTCACCATCCATTATGAATATAAAATTCACTCACCGTCTATTAGACACAACTTATGCATGAATGATGTGTCACAACATTTCATGTATCAACACATGATATCACCAACTCACCATCTATCATTTCATATACATGTAAACACATTTATACATATATATATTTGCAATCAATCCAATTCATCATCGTCAATCAATAAGCATATAGAAATACTATCATTAATTATGTATCTCTACAAGGCTAACAACTTATGCATCAACCTATCATCATCATCATAATCATCAAAGAAATAAAGAAAGTTTGCTTGTTCTCGCTACCTCTCGCTTAGCGAGCGACTGGCGAAACAAGTCAGAAGCTTGCTCTCCATCTGGAGAGCTCTGGCGAGTACCTGGCGAACCTTCGCCATCTCTTGCTAGCTCTCGCCATCGCGAGGCAAAACAGAGAGAACATGATTTTGCTGGCGAGCACGTACTAGCGAGCCCCAGCGAGCTCCTCGCTAGCTCTCACTAGTCCTCGCCCAGCGACAAACACGCAGAATCCCTGCTCAGTTCTCGCGACCGTTCGGATTCTTCACACAAATCATCCAAAATGTGTTCCAGTTCTAAAAAGATGTTTCCTTTAGGTTATAATCATGTTATCATACATAGAAGTACAACTTTCAACACTTACAAACATCAAAAACATCATCAATTAAAGATTATTCATGGTTTTTACTAAAAGCTCAATGAACACCCAATTTCACATAAACATGCTTTGATTCTCAAATTTAAAACCATCAACATGTACTTTAAGCATCAATAAGCATAGATAACACAAATTTATCATGAAATGAAGCATTTTGATTCATATACATTCATAAAAATACCAACTTTCATAGCCAAAATCGGTTTGAGGGTTTGGGCAAAGAGAAATGAGATTTCTCCCCCCCTCTTAGTCACCCACTAACATATATAACTACTCTCTTACCTCAATTTCTTCAAGAATTATCCCCTTCAATCTTCCCCTCTTGTTCTTCTCTTATATGTTCTTCTATTTTTCTCTTCTCTAAGTTTCTCTCTCTATTCTTCACAAAATTTCATGAATAATGATATTCTCTCTCTAGACTTCAAATTTATACCTAGGTCAAGTCCTCCCTCTTAATTTACTAAATTGCCCTTCCTCATAAAAGCTCAACTCTATTTTCTAACTACACCTCCTAAAAACACTACTATACTAAATACACCTCCTCATCTAATGCCACATAATTTAATTAAACAACACAAACATAACAATTAAGTAAATAAGTCTAAATAAATAAATAAATAAATAAATAAAACGGGATGTGACAATAGTCAGATAGGAATGCCCAATTCTCGAGCAAATACACCCCTTAATTATATCATCTCTTCCAAGGTATACCAATCTTTTAGTGGATAGAAATTAAATTAGAGGTAGAGAAAACAGAGGCGGTATTATTAGGGGCGGGCTGAGGTGGGCCACGGTCCACCCCACCCCAAAAAATTAATTTTTTTTATAAGTAGTATATTAATTTAAATGTATTATTAATAATTTTAAGTTATTAAGTATACGTATTTGCACAAATATTAATGTAAATATTAATTAGAGTTTATTATTGATATTGTAAGTAATTTGGTATAAATATTAATTTAAGTATTAGTGCAAATATTAGTTCATAGTCTATTATTGATCATTTCAAGTTACTTAGTATACGTAAAATATTATTTTAAGTTACACAATTTAATTTTATAATAATCATCAACTTAGATTTTGTTTGTCAAATATAGAGATAACGAATTGAATTTATAGTATTAAATAAAATTAGCAATTAAACTAATTTATATAAATATAAAATGACATAAAAAAATATGTTTCATTAATATTTAATTTGATTAAATCCCATATTTTCACATTTGTTGCAACTTTAGTTCTACCTTGCTGTTTTTGCTGTACAAGTAGTAATTTTTAAACTTTAATGCCAAAACAATGTGAATGTATGTCTCAAATATGAAATTTCATCTTTATATTTAATGTTGGAGACAATAAATCATCTTTTATGACACCAAAAATCATAATTTTTAGAGTAAAAATATTGATTGGTACCAAAATTGCAACATATGAAAATAAAGACCAAAAAATTCCGTTTTAAAAATACAAGTACTATTTTTATGAGTTTGATAAAATATGAGATCAAAAATACAATTAAATTATTACATATTATAATTTTTTGGGCCTACCCACAGTATTTTTTCTGGAGTTGCCACTGGATAAACACAACACAACAATTATTTGTATATTTATGTTCAAATAATACAACTGAAAAACATAGGTACATAAATTTTGTTATATGTAACACAATACACTTTACATCACGGTAATGGATTTAAAGTAAAAAATAGCTTATATACAAATTCACATTGTTATATATTAAGCTCCTGCATCTGCATCACGATCTGTAAAGAAAGAGCCACTACTACATCTTCTGTCACTAAAAGAAAATGTTGATGATGAGTTTGTTCCATTGGATGAAACTAAAGGAACTCTCAAACGACGACACTGCACAACCGGTGGATTAAAACGACCGCTTTTAAATCCGCCAAATTTAGCTCTAATTCGAACATCGAAATCAACAGCCAAATCATTATAAACCCCAAGACGCGTTTCTTCAAAATACTCGTCAAGTTGTTTATGTCCAAGTTTGAACCTTGTATTCCCTTTAAACTCTATAGGTCCAAGAAAAGTGGTATTCTTGTGTCCTTGATCAAAGGGTGTTAAACTCAGATAACCAACTTCATTGTCTTTGTACCAAGCGATTGCGGTGATTCTTCGATAATAGACTATGATGTTGTTGTTGGGGTTTCTTGCTGTGACATTGAGTTTGAAACTGTAATATAAGGTGTTGTTGTTGTTTGTGAGGTTGAACTCGGAGAGAGTAGCGTCAGTTACGTGGAATTTCACACTTGTGGGGGAGATTACTATCCAGAAGATGATTGAGAAAATCATGAAAAAGAACATAACTCCGTAGATTGTGCAATATAAGCACCAAAACCAGTGTGGTCTGCAACACATGTTTGTGAGGTTTTTTGTGTGATGATGTGGTTTTGTGATTGATGAATTTTATGGAATGAAATTGTGTGTTTTTAAAGGGTGGAAATTGATGGATTTTTGGGTATGGTGTGTTACTTTAGAATTTCTATGTGATTTCTTTGCAATTTACTACTCCCTCCTGTCACATTTATAAGCAAAAAAACACTTAAAATTTTGGTCACTATTATAAGCAAAAGTTAACTACTTTTACACTAATTAATATTGTTATTCCTAATATACCCTTACTTTTCAAAAGATGCATGCGATTTCCAAGAAAAAGAAGGGTTATTTCTATAAATTTATTCATGTTTTATATTAAGTCAAGAAACTTAATTACACTTAACTAAATTTCTTAAACACCGTGTAGGTAGTTTTTTTTGCTAATATATGTGACCGGAGGGAGTACATAGTATAAGTATAGTACGGATAGAACAGAGGAGCATTGACTTTTGGAAATTAATGAGGGATTAAGAAAAGTTCAATGGCTTGAATAACAAGGAATGTGGGAGTGGACAAATTTATAGTAAAATATTAGATTGGATTTGTAGATTAGAACGTGTGAGAGAGACAGAAAATATATTAATACTTGTATTAAAAAAATATTAGAAGGTGGGGAATTGGAATCTGGGTTTGGACTTTGGACTGCCTGGGAAATTTATACTGAAAATTGCCTCTTTTTCCTTAGTTTTTAGATAATTTCTAGCTTATTGCTTTGTAAAATTGAGGATTAAATTTTTATTTTTCTCCATTTCATGTACTTGGTTAGGAAGAATACAAGAAATTGTGGTGTACCAGAGACACATCATGTTAAAGAAATATTCGAGTGAAATTTTTATTGGCGGTATTTGACACTTGTATCCGACATGACACCTATATGATACTGACATATGTAGTTGCGTTCAAACAGTTATATTCTATGTCAATATGTCGATGTTGGTGTTCTGTGTGGTTTCCATGTTTAGTATAAAGTATTACTAGTAGCTGAAGGCATATTTGTGGAATTGTTAAAACTTGATTTGATTTTCACTTCTCATTTTAAAACCTCACAAACAATGAAGATATGTTAATGATAGCACGAAGGTGAAACGGTATCATTTTTGTTGAATGTGGCTTTGTGGGCGTCATTTTTAAAAATGTTGGTTCCAGTAGCGGAGCCAGACTAAAAAAATTGGAGTGGGCTACTATAAATATACATTGAATAATATTATTAAAACTCTCTCCGTTTATTCTTAACTGTTGTTTGAGAATCTTACACACATTCATATAACCTATTTTGACCATATTTTATATTGATATATAAAAACAAATATTAGCATATAAGATGTTCAATTTGTCTCAGCGAATATTTTTAAAATATAACTTTTTTTATAATTTTTTATAATACATAATTAAATATATTGGTGGTCAAATATATGCATTGACATATTTGCAATTATCAATTTAACACTTAAAACAGAAGGGGTAATAAATATCAGAATAATTTCGATTGTCATTCATGTCCACTTGATTAGTTATTTGGTTTGTTGGGCTTGTCTACTGTTTTTAGTCTTTCATGTATCTTTTTGGGCCAAGAGACTTTTTGTTTTTCTTTTTCAATACTTTGTGGCATTTTCTATAGGGGTGGCAAAGTGGGCATGCCCACCCCGTTTAGGCCCGTCCCATTTAATACCGCCCAAAAGCGGGGCGGGGCAGGCCAACTTAGGCGTACGGGCTCAAAACTCAAGCCCGTCCGTTTATTGGCGGGGTAGCGGGGTGGCGAGCCGGCCCGCCAAATACCTTCTTTTTTTTTTAACAATTTGAATTATTACATTAATTACAAAATTATTAAAACAATTTCAAAATACCAAACTATAAATATGGAAATTTTTTATTATTTTTTGAAAATCAACATGCTTGTATAATGTATTAAGAGAAGACTGTAACTACTAACTACAGATAATTGAACTAACATAAAAATCAACTAAGTTAATAAGTAATTCCTTACAATCTAAGATAGAAGGATCAATAATAGCAAGCAACAATTCAAGCCTAGCAGGGAGCACAACGGTAGACTAATGAATGAAACCCTAGCAGGGAGTACGACGGTGGAGTTTTGGAAGAAGAAATAAAGTTTCAGACTTTTAGGATTTTATTACCTATGTCAAGATTAGTTTTTAGGCTTCTCAATCCAAGCCCAATTTTCATTTAAAATAAAAATAAAAAAAGCATGTGGGCAAACCCGCCCGTCCCGCTCCCGACCCGTTTTTTAAGCAGGTTAGGCGGGGCGGACCAACTTAAGATGACGAGTTAAAGACCTCTGTCTAGCCCGCCAAAAATAGCGGGTCAAACGGGCCAGCCCGGCGGGCCGAGCCCGTTTTGCCACCCCTAATTTTCTGTGTACTCTTTTCTGGGGTCATTTACATCTTGTATCTTATCAACCCTTTAATTATATATTATATTTTTGGCTTTAAAAAATACAAAACAAAAAAAAAAGTAAATTTAAGATTTAAAATATCATTTTTTATATATATATATTATATTCAGGCCCATTTAACATTTGAGTAATATTATATTCAGACCCATTTCTATAATTTTGGTGGCCTATCGGCGAACTTATAATTTGGACCTAATTATTAAATGCTAAAAAAATTGAATTTCTAAAAAACATTGATTTTTTTATTTAATATCAAAATACTCATACATAACACTACCCATGAGCATTTTTAGTTGCAAACTCAATAATAATTGTTTCTATATCAATATGTTCCATCATATCTTTCTCCATAGTTAGACCAATCAACTTTCTTGTGACATAGACGATCTCAAATAATTTTTCAATAATTTCAATTTCGAAAAACTTTTTTCAGCAGATGCAACAATAATCGATATAGTTAAGAGAATTTGATAAGCAATTGCAACATTTGGGTAACAATCAGCAACTTTGAAAAACTCAAGAATTTCAATTGCTAACATCAACACATTTGACGGATACATTTGCAACACTTTCAATTTAGAAAAAAGATCAACTACATCAACATTTGACAAATCCTTATGGAAAAAAGCAGTCTTAAAAATTCTGCAATATTTTTTAATTCATTATTATCCAATGATTTTAACATTTTTTGATAAAATGAAAATTTAAAAATACTTCTAAATACTTCTAATTGCTAAAATCTATTTGTTAATTAATAAAGTTATTGTCATATCAAAAACTACGGAAAAATAATTCACTCTAAAAAATTCCTCAATTTTGTTTTATAATAAAAAAATTGAATTATAATCAGAACATAAGGTATACCATAAGGATTCCCCTTGGCGCCAGGCGCAGAACGCGCCTATGGTCTGGTTGGAGCCTCTGCTGGCTGCGTGCGGCGCCAGGCGCGCCCGCATTATA
The DNA here is from genome assembly GCA_951799995.1 of Trifolium subterraneum. Classification (NCBI taxonomy): domain Eukaryota; kingdom Viridiplantae; phylum Streptophyta; class Magnoliopsida; order Fabales; family Fabaceae; genus Trifolium; species Trifolium subterraneum. Next base: position 2,026,371 of record OX637465.1, on the reverse strand, counting down.
TATGTTGCATATTTCATTTCTATAGCCGCAAGGAGAGAGAAAAGGAGGGTTTTGCACCAACAACAAGGTTAGTGTTTAAGAAGGTTTCTCTTGGGTAATCTTTAGGGTTGGGAACTCATTCTTTCTTCTTGTAAACACTTATTAATTGAATCTCTTGGTCACGGAGAAAGATTTGCAAAAATGGTAGAATTAGGGAATTTCTAATTCTTGTAACTCTTGTTAAATCTCATTGTAATCAAGTACTTCAAGGTTGATAGTGGAACGGAGAGTTGCTCTCTCCCCCCAGAGTAGGTTGTTATAGCCGAACTAGGTAAACAAATTCAATGGTGTTATTTATCGGCTTTATAGTTTTAGCTTTTGTGTTTTAATTGCTCATTCCCATTTTTGTTGTTATTTTGGTTGCTTAATTCATTTGCTCCACACACTAAATGTTATTGGTGTGGTTTCTTCGGATTCACACCAATTGTATTTCCTCATCATTATCATTCCTGTCATATTGTCTCTTTCTAAAGCTACGACGCTTTGTTGGAAGTGCTAGCTCTATACCTATTTCAAATGCAAGACTTTTGTCATGCAAGATGCAAATCCTTCGTTTCTATATTTTTCAAAGTACAATATTATACCTTTCACTCTTTCATTGTAACTCCAATGCACATTGATTTAGATTATTGTAAATATAAACAATAATTTCTAACGATATATTATTGTAAATGTAAATCTAAAATATATTTAAAATTTTCAAAAGATATTTAGGCATAATATAATAATTAACACCCAAGTATTTTGGTATTTATTTATTTTGTTCTATTGGCATATATAATAGGACAAAACTCACATGCATTTCCATACATGCATTTCTTGCTATTCCACTCACAAAGATTTGGTTTTTGGTGTTTTTTCATTTTAAAAAAATAAAAGAAAACTATTTTTTAATTAAAATAACTATCTCTTTGTGAGTGGAACAGCAAGAAATGCATGTATGGAAATGCATGTAAGTTTTGTCCTATGTAATATACCCCTAAAAAATTAGTTTTGGCCCCTAATTTTTACCAACCTATGACGGCCGCCGTCTTCGCACTGCCTGAGATATGGCCCTTACAAATCAATTTTGGTTTAAACCATGCATTAACATATATTGATAAGATCCTATTCAAATCACTTTTAACCAACATCAATTTAATAAAATCAATTTTGTCAAAATCAACTGTAAAACCAAACACACACAAATATATGTCTAGCCAAATGAAGTAATTGTTGTACAAATTCACACGGCTATCAAGAAGCAGAAGCTACTTTATCTAAATCACGATCTGCAAAGAAAGAACCACTGCTGCATCTTTTTTCACTAAAAGAAAATGTTGATGATGATGATGATGAGTTGCCGTTGGAAGAAGAAACCAAAGGAACTCTCAAACGACGACACTGCACTACCGGTGGATTAAACCGACCACTTTTATAAAAGCTTCCAAACTTAGCTCTAATTCGAACATCAAAATCAACAGCCAAATCGCTATAAATCCCAAGACGTGTCTCTTCAGAATACTCGTCAAGTTGTTGACGTCCAAGTTTGATCTTAGAATTTCCTTTAAATTCTATAGGTCCAAGAAAAGTGGTATTCTTATGTCCTTGATCAAAGGGTGTCAAACTCACGCGACTAAAATCATTGTCTTTGTACCAAGCAATTGCATTGATTCTTCGATAATAGACTATGATGTTGTTGTTGGGGTTTCTTACCGTGATGTTCACTTTGAAATTGTAATTTAAGTTATTGTTTGTGAGGTTGAACTCGGTGAGTGTTGCGTCGGTTATGTAGAATTTCACACTGGAGGGAGAGATTGCTATCCAGAAGCCGAATACTACAATCATGAAAAAGAACATAACAACGTAGATTGTGCAATACGTGAACAAGCAACAGTTACGAGTGTTACCCATATTGGAAATGAGGTTTATGAATTTTTTTTGGTTATGATGAGGTTTTGTGGTTGATGAATTTTATGGAACAAAGTTGTGTTTGTGTGTGAGGCTTTAAAGGGCAGAAATTGATGCTGCAAAATACTACAATGAGAACAGAGTGGCATTGACTTTTTGAAACGTTTGATGAGGAAGAAAAATATGATGCCTTGAATAACAAGAAACAGCAGTCAATTCATTTACAATATGTTTATCTATCTTAAATTAATTGTGGCATTATAATATTAGTGGCGTACTAGTATTAATTAATTCCTATATATTTGGATCATTGGTGGCACTATAAGTATGGTTAATGAAAGACCGAAAACACGTGTTGAGGAATATAATTCGGTTGAGAGAGATATTGTTATATGTAAGAGTTGGTGTCTAAATTTTGAACACTTTATTTATATATTTTAGTTTAATGGCTAGAAATTTTATCGTTAAGCTGGATAAGTAGAATGACCGAGGTTCGAACTCTGACCTTCTATATATATATAATGTGATATCTCTGACAATTGAGTAAAATTCACGTAAAATTCTAACATCAAACAAGTTGACCAAAAACAAAATTAAATAAAAGGACCAAAAACATAAACATAAAAAAACAAACATAACAACTTTTAAACTAGACTTACATAAAAAAAATTAAAAAAAAAAAGACTACAGACTTACATATCTCTTAAAGATTCTTTTGCCGTAAAAAAAAAAATTAAGATTCTAATCTCTCTTAAAGAATTAAATTTACAATGACTTAGTTATTGATATAAAAACATTAAACTTGACTTACATAAAAAAAGGACTATAGACTACATGTCTCTTTGGTAAGTCAAATAAACTAGCTTATAATTTATTGTATTAGTTTATAAGTTTGTTTGATAAAAATGGATGTTGTTTGGTAACAAGTTTATCTAATTAGCTTATAGCGTTTTTTGATATGTTATTTCAAATAGTGTATGAACTTATATATAGCTTATATTATAGCTTTTTATATTTTATTCCATTTTACCATATTATTTTCATTTATTATTTCTTTTTTTTTTTTTAACGAAACAAACTGAATACATTTCATTAATCACCAAAAGTTCAATACATGAAGGAATAATGTCAACAAATTTAATACATTTCTTTTTTTAACTGACATTTTAATAGTTTAAAGTTATAATTTGTCAATAAATCCTACTTCACATTTTCTATAAAATTAATTCTTTTTTTTTCTCAATAACTACATTCTTTTGTTTCAAAATGGGAGCTGAATAGGAAAAACACTCCAACAAATTTAACTATCTTAATTGAAAACTTTTCAACTCTCCAACTCTACAACTCTTCACATTACTCTCTCTCTCACACTCCGCTACAACTTCTCAAATTTTTTCATCTCTCTGAATCTTCAATCAGTGATCGCCATTCACATATCATCATGTCTAGCAACTCACAACACTCAACCGAAAATGATTTGTCTGATCGCAATGAGAGTCCTAAGAAACATGCATGCGATTCAACTGTTCCAGATTTACTTGTTGCTTCGGAGGAAGTTCAATCGAAGAAAGAATCTCGTTCTTCCAAGAAGAGAAAGTCTTCTTCTCGTCATTCTAAGTCAAAGAAACACAAAAAGAAGAAAACTTCACCGGCTTCAGAATCAATTAAGATCAAGAAGAGCAAAAAGAAGAAATCCTCCAAGAAAGGTGAACCGTCTCGGGCGTTCTCTATGTCTGATCTGTATTTGGATACGAATCAATCAAAGTCCGATGACAATGTGGTTGCTGATAAAGAAACCATGGATGAAAGTCCAAAATTAAATCCAGTTATTGTAGAAGAAAGCCCCAATTATGTTGATGATATGAATGTTGGTAACCCTAGGGCTGACTGTAATACAGAAATACAATCTCCAGAAATCATTGTCCAAACTGATGTTGTTGATGAAATTTCTGATAAAAATGGTGAGAATTTGAAGTCTGTTGCTGAAGAATTTAAGACTCCTTCACCAAAATCTAATGTGGTTGAACAGACTGGAGTATCGCAGGCTGCATCTGACATACTTCCAACTGCCTCTGAAATGAATGTTGATGATGGGTTAGGGATAGATGGTAAAGGTGTTGATGAAGACTCTACTGCTCCTGTTGAGAAAGAGGTGTTAAGCCCTGAAGGTGATACAACTCAAGCTGATGGCATTGAAGAAGACCTGGTCATTACTCGTGCAACTATTGTGCACTCCACACCCATCCAAAGTGTGGCTGGCAGAACCAGACAGAGGTCCATAAGGCAAGGTGACACCCCTGTCACTGCATTGGCTGCCACATCAAGGACTGTGACCAAATCTGGGTGCAAACCAGTCCTATATGGTCCCCCAAGAACTTGGAGCAAAGGTACACCTCCAAATGAGAAGAAGAAGAAAGGTCTGAAAAGGAAGGAAGTAAGCTCTAGTGACTCTGAATACGATGTTGAACAAGATGTTGCGGCCTTGACTACTACATCCAGGAAAAAGGTTAGAACCAGATCCTTGACTACTGATTCTAATCTCCATGCTCCACTGGACAATATATCATTTCATGATTCCTCATATGTAAGTCAGTGGCAGTTTGTATATCATAGGCGTTTAGCTGTTGAAAGATGTTTAAGTCCCGAAATGATGGGATGTGCTGATTTAATGGATCTTATTAAATTTGCTGGTTTAGAAAAGACTGTGACTGAACTTGGTATGTGTTATGAAATGCTTGTTAAAGAATTCTTAGTCAACATAGGACCTGACTGTGATGATCCTTTTAGTGATGAATATAGGAAAGTGTTTGTTCGTGGTTTGTTTATAAATTTTTCTCCATCTGTGATTAATCAATTCCTGGGAAGGAGTGATGTTGATGAACCTGCTATAGAGGTCACTGATAATGAGGTTTGCAAGACTCTTACTGGAGGGAAAGTACTGAAATGGCCTGGGAAGGTTAAATTGTCCACAACCAATCTTACTGTTAAATATGCCCTGTTAAATAAGATTGCTGCTGCTAACTGGGTCCCTACCTCTCACAATTATTCTGTGGCTACTGGTCTTGGTAAGTTCATTTATGCTCTGGGCACCAAAACTCCTTTTAATGTTGGCAACTATATCTTTGATCAAACCTTAGTGCATGCTAAGTCTACTGCAACTAGGTTACCTATTGCATTTCCTACTGTTTTGTGTGGTATTATTCTCTCCCAGCAGCCAAATATTCTCAGGAACTCTGATGTTCCATGCAAAAGAGAGACTGCTCTCACCTTTGACTGCAGATTACTTGAAGGACCACATGAGGTGGATTCGGCTGTCCCATTTGCCACCCCATCCAAAGTATCCATGACCAGGAAACAAATGATTGCAGACCTGAAGGATGTCAGTAAAGTTCTTGGTGATAAGAAGCTGAAGCTTGATAAAGTAATAGAGGCCTTGGAATCTGAGGAGCGTACTAGCACTGCTGGACCCTCAAATGTCCAAGCTGAAGTGAATGTGGATGGGGATGTTGGAGTTAATCCTGCTGACAATGTTATTGTGCCAGACTCTGACGAAAGTCTTGGCTTTTGATTCTGGAAGAACATGCTGATGTAATTTTTTTGTTTTTCTCTAAGTATGGGCTATGCCCTGGATTTGTGATGCACCTAAGTGTGCTTTTGGTTCCTGCAATCTCTGCACTCTGCTTATGGTTTTCTCTCCTGTTTAACTTTGACAAATTGGTGACTAAAAAGGGGGAGTAAGTTTTGATGTTTGATGTTCTTATATGTTTGATGCTCTTATAGTTCTGTGTGTGCATGTGGTAGATATGGTAGCTACATTTGAATTTACATCTGGTGTGTGTGAGTTTATATATTGCATGCAGTGAGGGGGAGAAAAATATATTCAGACTATGCATGACTTCAGGGGGAGAAGCTGATTGTTATATATGGGGTGAGTATTGTGCTCCCACCCTGGATACCATCCAGAATGTTAGAATGGAGAATTTATTTTTCTCTATTTAACTGGACTTTGTTTTTGTCTTCTGATGTGTGTTGTTTGAAGACTTTACCATGAGAAAATTTGTGCATGATCAAGTTAATGAATCCACTTTGAAGAAGTATTTGCATTTGTGACGTTGTTATTTTATTTTTTTTTGAGCTTATTCCGCTGTGCCAAGCTCTGATGTTCCCTATGAGTTTTTAATTCACCTGAAGTATAGATGGTACAGTATTTCTGGGGTGTTTTCTAAATTCCTTGTTGTATGACCATGGTGATTTGAAGTCTGACTTGCACCACATCTTTTTGTTAATCTGCCTAATATTGTTTTTAGTCAAAATTTGTCAAAGGGGGAGTTTGTTAGGTTTTTGAAATTGGCAGGATTTTACAAAAACAACATTAAGTCAGATGTAGTGTTAGATGTGTCTACGTTTGAAACACCATTCTGTAGCAAGAATTAACGAAGAGTTTGTTACAAGGTTATCTACGCGCGCTATCCTTCAAGTCTATCCGTTTATCATATGTTAGCGTATTGTTTGTTCCTCAAGACATGGAACTCGCCTATTTGTTGAATATATCCGATAGTGTATCAAACCTAAAATATATTCCTATATTTTAGGATTTTGTTGGTTTTGCTTAAATCACAAGCTGGTATCGGATATGCTGTGTTTCTTAATAATAATTTGAAGACCAAAAATCAAGGAACTACTATTATTTTCCACGAGCTATATATATTGAAGAACATAGACGTTTGAGGGTTACTGAAACTCTTGTGAAGAAATATATTATTTGTGTCTAGGGTTTTAGCTTTGTCTCGTGTTTTATTGTGAGCCTAACTTGTATCTCTTTGATACTTGCTTAGGACTGGGTCCTTGTGTTGTAAGGGTTTTAGTCTACTCCTAAGCTTTTAAGCACGGAGATAGGTTATTGTTTGAAGTGTGACTTCACTGTTCTCAAGGTTAGATCAATCACACTGGTTGTGTGGTTAAGAGGAGGAGAGATAAGGGTCTCTAATCTAGGTGGTCCTAGGTTGAAGGAAGCACGGGTAGTAACTAGGTGACGAAGTGTAAACGGGTCGTTTGCTGGAAACTTCTAACTAGTTTTATCATAGTGGATTCACTCCTGGATTGGTATCCCCCAGAGTAGGTCGTGTTATACGCCGAACTGGGTTAACAAACTCCTGCGTATCTTTTATTTCCAGTTGCTTAATTTTTACATAATATTCATTTCGCTGTGAACGTTGTAGTTGCAAAGATAGGCACATCAGGTACCCCATTGCTACGCCAGAATTTCATTACGGAAGGAAGGAAGTAAAGTTTAGATATAAAGAAAAGAAATAGCTGCAATTTTGAGATGGGAGAAATAGCTGCAATTGTTTAAGAAGTAGGAAGGTAGTTGTTTAAGGTGTTCTGTTCTAGTGGCACTCTATTTATAATGAATTATTATATGCTTTTCACACATCATGAATTCCACATACTCACTATAAAGAATCTTAATTCTATCACCATGTGATGTGCTAGCCCTATAAAGTATAAACCATTGCCTTGTACATTTTTTTATTTTTTGTCTTTTACCACTAGTTTAATTGGTTCGGGGTCAATTCTAGTATCAGGTGGTTTCAGCCCTCTTTCGATCGCAGTTGCGGGATCGAACTGTGGTCCTCCCTACCAAATTCAACGTCAATCACCACCGAACTAATTAACGATGCGTGCCTTGTACATGCTTTAGGAAGTGGGTATTACTTTAAAAAAAACCAAATATATTAATATCCAAAACCACTGTTATTGAGACAAAGACAATATTTAACTCTCAATTAACTCATTTTTTGTTGTTGGGTTGGTTCTTCACTCTTTTGGGAATTTTATTCTATTGAATTTATATTTAATTTAATTAATATTTTTATTCTTTTGTTTTGTAGATGGATTTAGGATAAATGAACATTTGCTTCAATAAGATTTTCCAATGGAATCTTCTTTGTAATAGGGTGGTCCAAATGGTGGGATATTGGAATACATATCCGAGCAAAAGAACACATATCTTTAAGTTTTGAGATGCTCTTGTGTTTATTACAAGTTAACATTAGAATAATAAAGTCACATAGAGTGTGTGTTTTGGTATATTCATTGGTGTTCCGCTTATAGACGGTGCCTTTGTTTTTGTAGCCCTCTCTTATATGTCTTTGTTCGTCTTGTGCAGAGACATAATTATTTATAATAATATATTTGCCGTTAAAAAAAAAAAATAAAGTCACATATATATGGTGATAATTGAGAGCATTTAGTTAGTTAGGGGTATATAATTTGTGTGAATTTTATTACTGTGGAGATGTAAAGATAAATGATGTGAATTTTGCTCTTAATGTTGGCATTTGGGGACCAGGTCATCGAATTTGAAGTATATTTTTTTTGAAATAAATTTTATAAGAAGATTCGAAAATAATTTTCATTGGTTTTTACTTATTGAAAAAAGTGGGAAGTGTGAAAATTAAATGTAAGAATTTAATTTATGTACATTGTCAGTGTAAAGTTATTTTACACATGCGATCAATAATATACTAATGTCCAATACATCATGTATTGTGTTTAAAAAACATGATGTGTCATATTCATTAAATGATGTGGCAACATATCATTGGATGCATGTGTAAAAAAATGTTACACCGACGGTGTACAACAATTAAACTCAATGAAAAAAGTGGGAAGTGTGAAAATTAAATGTAATCTTCATTTAGTTTAATGAGAATATATAAAAATAATTCTTGAAAAAAAAAGAGAGAAATATTGGTTTTTTTTCTTCATATAATTAGGCACAAAGGTATTGAGTTTTATTCCTTTATAATTTGAATAGGACGGAGTATAATGTCTCAAATAATCGGAGAATATTGAGTTTGTTGGATAACACTCTCTCCATTCCAAATTATAAGGAGAAGAATAAAAATATGATAATTTAAAGTATGTCTTTTGTATTTTCTTTGAAATAAATTTAATAAGATGTAAAAATAATTTTTATTAGTTATTGCTTATTGAGAAAAGTGAAAAGAGAAAAAAAATTAATTGTAATTTTCATTGGCACATTATTTATAAGTGTAATATTTAATTTTCTGAAGTAATTTAATTATAAGTGTAATATGTCACTCTCTCAATATATGTCTTTATATGTGTAATATTTTTCACGATAATATGCCACTCTCTTGATTCCTTTATCTTTTTCCTTTATCATTTTTCAAAGTTTAAAAAGAAAGGGTGAAGAAAAAAAGAAAAAGAATATATGTATATATAGGTGATGAAGAAGAAAAGTAAGAAGAGTAGGTTTGTCTCAAATATGCAAACTTTGGCTTCTTTTTTTTCCACCACCAGTTTAATCTGGTTCGAGGGTCAGTTCTGACATTAAGTAATTTCAGCCCCCTTCTTGTGGCAATTGCGGGAATCGAACTGTGGTCCTCCCTACCAAGTTCAGCGCAAATCAGGACTAAATCAACTAACGATTGGTCAAACTTTGGCTTTTTATTGAAGAAATAATATATATTTTTTATGTGGGTAAATAGGGTTTTACCCCCTGTAAAGTTGGCGAGTTTTAGGTTAGCCCCCTGCAAAGTTTTTTTTTGGAATTACCCCCCTGCAATATTCAAATTCTATGCTTTTAGCCCCTGACTGCACAACTTGACATGTGACTGTACAAAGTTGATGATGTGACAGGTACACGTGGAATTAAATTATTTTTATTTATTTTTGAAAGTCATGTCATTAATAGTGTGTAATTATTATTATTTTTAAAACAACAAAAAACTAGAAATGGCTTTCTTCTTAGTTCTTATGCACGTGAAACCCAGGAAACCTTCATCTAACAACAACAAATTCCAAAAACCCAAAACTTAATCTTTCATCTAAGAACAACAACATTCCTTCATCTAATAACAACAAAAATCACTACACCAAAATTTTAGAAACCCAAATTAAAAAACATAAATCACAAAAACAACAACCACCACCATAATCTAACAACAAGCAAAAGAAAATTCAGAAATCATCAACTCCATCACCACCGTCTTCGTCGAGAATGTCGCCGTTACCTTCAAACTCACCACTAGCAGCGTCAATTTCAATACCGCCACCGTCACAACCTTTCACGATCTCGATTTCGAATCTCTCTCGATCTCAATCCCTTTCTCTCGATTTCGAATCTCTCTCCCGATCTTGATCCCTCTCTTAATGAGTTGGCAATAAAAAAATTTAAAAATTTCACTTGTCATGCCACGTCAAGATTTTATCCATGTCACATGCCAAGTTGTGCAGTCAGGGGCTAAAAGCATAGAATCTGAATATTGCAGGGGGTAATCCCAAAAAAAAACTTTGCAGGGGGCTAATCCAAAACTCGCTAATTTTGCAGGGGGTAAAACCCTATTTACCCTTTTTAGGTTAACCTTATGGTTTAGAATCAAATTTGGATTTTTTCAAAAAATTCGTCTTAAAGAGAACTCGTAATTAATTACTTGAGTTGGGTTGAAAAAAATTAATATATTATCTATTCTTTTACAAAATGACTCTTAAATTCATGTTCAGTAAGGAGAAAAAAGAATAACGCATTCCTTCCACTAAGCATTTGTTCGAATGTAGTTGAAATGACTTCAACATGTGCTTGTTAGCAAAAACGTGAGTTACACAGTTCGTGTAAAGTTGTTTATAAAGCAATTCCAGCTTAGTGAAATCCTTTATTTTTGGTAGTGAATTGAGTTTGGCATCATGAACTCACGTTTGGTGTTTTCAAAAGCCAAACCAAACAATAGTGGAGATCCTTTATTCTTTCTTTAATAAAAGAATAAAGAATTATTGCTTTAATTAATAAAAGCCAAAGTTTGCCATTTTGAGACAAACTTACTCTTCTTCCTTTTCTTCTTCATTGCCTATATATATATATTTCATTCAATAAATTAACACCATAATATAATTGATGCTTGGATTGAACCTCTTATGATTTTAAGCTATAATGCACAGACATCGGACATTAACATGTCCACATCAATAATAATTTGAGACATAATTCAATGATACCGTGTGTCGGTGTCAAACATTGAACGCGTAACTGACACTGAAGCACATCTAATCCGATAGTATCAGTGTTAATGAAACATTAATATCCAACTTTTCTCATAATAAGCATCGGTTTACTATGATATAGTCTATCTCATATGGAATTTCTTTAACACTAAGTGGAACTTTCCTTTGGAATATAGTACTTGATTCATTTATTGTATCCAACTTGTCCAACAAGCATCATACTTCAATGAAAGTGCTAAATTTTGCCATTGTGAGACAAGCTGACTTTTATATCATGTTCTTTCATTTCTTCTTTATTCACAATTAAGGAAAGAAATTAATTGATTCTTCTGAAAAGAATTAACACTAGTGGACTTCCTATGAGGCAATGAGTGTGAAGCTAGTGACCCTAATATTGGGATTTGGATTTGGTGCAGTCGGACTGCACACAGTCAGTGCTTCTGGACTGTCCGATTGAAATCAGACGGTCCAGATTTTATGATTAATTTTAATTGTTTATAAAAAGCTTATATGCTGGATCATCCGATCCAAATCTGAAGGTGATTAATAGGCCGACTTCACTACAGTCATTGTTTCCCGACCGCACACAACCCAAATCCCTAATATTGTGGACCTGTTTAGATGTTAGTGTTTATTTATCTGCAATTCTGTTTTGTGCTAATTCATTATCAAAGCTAGAATGATGCTTGGATTTAATTGAAGCAAAATATATTAATTTCATTAAATAATCAGAGATAGAAAAAAATTGATTAATTGAATAGAAAAATTAATTCAGTTTTTGAACTTCATTAAGGTTCATTAGCATAAAAGGTCTATTGTGAAAATGCATTGCAATTTATGTCATACCAACAAAGAATCTTATGTGTTGTCAAATTATGTGAAACTTATTTAGTAAACCAAACTTTTACTAAATAATGATGAATAGACAACAAATTAGGTGCAACTGAAACAACCAAAGAATTATCAACACAAAAAAAAAAACAATCAAAATATGATTTGGATGGCTAAGATGAATTTTCCATCAATAAAAGAATGTTGCCACTATAATATGAAGGAAATTACAACACAAACAGACAAAATGATACCCGTGAACATAGGCATCGCATCGGGGACAAAATGAATGTGGTCATATGATCCAATTACTAAATTAATGATCGATTCAAATGTGGATGTTCTACTGTTAGGCGATTAGCTTGAATTTTCGCATTTCTCCCCACAAACAAATCAACATAATTGACAAAAATAACGATAAAGGAATCTGCAAAACCTGCAGCATATAGCTTCACTTTTGATCTACCATTATGTGATTGGTGATTTGTTCGATTTAAATCCACTGATGTAATATCATTGAGGATTTGAAGTTTGCCTCCAATGGACCAGCCCTAACGTGAACTACTCGATTCATTGCATAGATTAAATAAAGTGAGTGGTTCATCAGGTGCAACAAATGGAAGCAAGATAAGGACCTCTGTGCAGTACAGTACCTGTGAAACGAAATCAATAAATCGGTCACTTAAAAACTTACATGAGTGAATCACCAAAATAAAAACTCACATGATTAACAATGAATAATGACAAATAAGACTTATGTTAAGACAGCTATTACAAATTTGGTCAATCTTGGAATATCAAATTTTTTGCACATTTGAGGACATAAATTTGTTCCTTGATATCCGGCTCCCTGATGAGCTTGTGTATTTGAGAAACACCGACTCTTGATTGAGTGAGCAAGTCAGCCTCAGGTTTCCTTTTTCCAGAAGCAGGGATCATCGTAGATTCTCAGAGGATCTGTTTCTAGCGCTATATGATGTGAAACACAGGTGATCAGATGAACAAGACCTTGGCGCAAAACTAGATAATTTAATCCACATTCAGTAGGACAGGTGATTAACAGCTGCAAGATTTGCATTTAATCTCCTATCAAAACATCAAACCTAATTTCGCATCCCCTTTCTATCACTCATCAATCCAAAAGATTTGAATGAATGGAAACACCATTGATAGAAACAATATGAACACAAACACTCTGACAGCTTAATTGTTTTTAGTTCTGTTGAATAAAAGGATTTTGCTTGTTTCTTTGCATACAGGGACGAATGTGATATTTAAACCTAAATTTAAACAATCCAACCATAGAATGTCCTCGTTAAGTAGATCAAATGTACAAAGTTTCATGCAATTAAAAGTTATTTGATATAATTCAACAACTAATTTGATTAAAGTTGCATCCTAGGAATAGTTGTTAAAGGACAAAGGTGTAATTATACTAGCATGTGTACAACTTGATGAAATACTATATATTACCTTTAGCCGATCATTAGCAACATTAGACAATGTTTCCTCCGGTATCTTTCCAATGTCATTTTCTAACATATAGTCATGCATTGCAATCAGCATATCCTAGTGCCTACAAGAGTTACAATCAAACATTAACAAACATTCAAGATTAAACAAAGATAAGAATTGAGTCACTGAGAAATTCTCACCTGCAATGATCTAACCTGAAGAGCAGAATCCTCCACAACGAGATACTTCATAAGTAAGCCGAGACTCTTCATAACAATTCCTTGAACCTTTCCCAAGCTTCCCATAGAGATTCTCCTTTTTTATTGAAGCTTGTAATTTGATTTCTCATTTGAGCCGTCTTGGAAGGAGGGTAGAATTTGGCGAGGAAAGATTGCTTCAAGTGATCCCATGTTGTTATTGATTCCACCAGGAGAGAGTGCAGCCAAGCCCTAGCTTTATCTCTTAAATAAAATGGAAACAATCTGAGCTTATTGCATTGCTAGTAACTGCATTCAATTTGAGAGTATCACAATGTTCAAGAAAAACAGAAAGATGCAAGTTAGGATCATCGGTAATTAAACCGGAGAATTGATTTTGTTGGACCATAGAGAGCAGTGAAGGTTTTAGTTCAAAATGATTAGCCTCAACCACCGGTCTAGCTATGCTAGAGTGAGGCTCCATAACAGTTGGAGTTGCATAGTCCTTCAAGGACTTAACTTCTGCCACAACGTTTGTTTTTACATTTCTCCTCCTTTGAGTATGAATAAATCTTTCTATTTCATTTATTGGGTGAACAATATTACCAGACTTCTAGTTCTACGCATTCAACAAAGGTTAGTAACACCAGGAAAAGAAAAAAATGCAGAAATAGAAACTAGATGCAGGATTACTATGCGAATGTCTATTACTAATATATATTTTTTGGTTTTTTATTTATTAAAGTTCTACTATGGTGATGAATGAAAACTTGAAAAAAAATTCTACCCTATTTATGCGATTAGTCCCCGGCAACGGCGCCAAAAACTTGATACGCTCGCAAGTACAAGAGTATATCGTCATATCGAGTCCACATGGACTAATGAGTAACATGGTATAATTTGATTCAAGGAAACTTATATCGATTTTAATAGAAATAGTAGTGATTATGATTGATTGATTTTGAGTGTTTAGAGATCAAAATCAATCAATCAAGTATGATTACATTCTTAACATAATTTCCCAATTCCTTCCATATGATTCATATTGTGTGAAAACCTATCTTTTTAAAAGCAAGTAAAAAGGTACCTTAGCATCGTGAAACAATAATTTTCTTTTGTCACCGCGGTCGTTAAGCGCGTCAGTCCGTCGTAGCCAAACACCAAGACACCCCAACACCTTCATGTTCGTCACGACACTGGAACGCCTTAGTGTGCCAAATGGTCCTTCCAACAAACATGAATGGAGGTGTTGGTCACAATTTGCAGAGAATCCAAGCATCACCGTCACCTTTCGATCCTTCACCAAATGCTCTAAGGTTTTGATGAAGAGGAGCTGCAAATTGTGATGATTCTTACTAGTAATCATCATTAATAATCATGTATATGGAGAGGGATTAAGTGATTATACTAAGGAATGATCTCCATAACCTCAAGGTGAGGGTGAACTACTCACACCTTGACATAGTAACACTATATCAATGAATAGATATGAACAAAACAAAAGCCAGAATAAATAGAAAATAACAATCAGAACTTTTATTTGATTAAGAGTTTGTTACAAAGCTTGAGTGATGCCAAATACAAGAGAGAACAAGCCTTTATATAGGCCTAAATCCTTTAGAAAACGTATACATACTGACTAGGCACGAGTAATGGTGCATAATGACCATAAGTGAGGGAATACAAGAAGTTAAAACTGAGTTTGGGGTCTGTCACGGCCGTGCAACACACTGTCACGGCCGTGACAATTCCTTCAGAGTGGGATTTCTCAATTTTAGGGTTGTCACGGCCATCAGGCTTGGCACAGGTCACCACACTATTTCATATCAATTGTGAATAAATTTAATATTACATTTAACTTTTTTACAAATAGATCATATATTTAGAAATGGAACGGTAACAAGTAACAAATATGTTCCATTTAAACGAGTAGTGTAAGCTCTTTTTTTTCTATATGATACTAAGAATTCTTTCGTTTTTTCCTATATGATCCTAACAATCTTAAATAATAGAAAACTCAACAATGAAAGGGGAATAAAGTCAATTTATTCCAAGAGATTGATCAATGATAGCAACTATTCTGAAGTTGTTCTTTCGAAGATGAATTAACCAACACTTATGCTAATTAACACCATCAAATATAATAAATATACTACCTCTGGTTCTTATTATTATAAAAATAAAAATAAAAACTATCTTTTAGATTCATTGAACGTTTGATACTTTGATGTATTTAGTTTATATTATAGACAAAATACATCAATCGATCATTGAATGAACCTAAAAAATAAAAAATTTCTTATAATAAGAGAAAGAGGGATATTCTAGACAACTACTTTCACAAGAAAGTTATGCTTGGTACATACTCATAAATCTTAAAATAATCCTTTTCTGGAATTTCAATTTGAAATTGGCAAAGCTTTTTTCCATGATGATCATATGACTTGAGGAGTTCTCCGGCCTCTCCTCCAAAGATTTCAGCAGCATCGTTCCCAAAACGACGCAAACTAAGCATTGACGTTTCAATTACATACTTTCTAGACCACTTGTTTTGATCGATAATCCATATTTGGAAACACACATTATACGGCACATTATACGCCGAATCAGATTGCAGAACATAACCAAGAGAACCTTTTATCTCGATGAGATCATGAAAATAAGAGGTGTGTGGTACACTTGAGGATGGAGATTTAAGTAGCCGAAATTCATCATTGCAAAAGTTAAAGCAAAGTGTTGGATTTTTGTATGTTGGCTACAATTTTGCAAAAACTAACTCTAGCCAAGATGCTGGACAAGATGCTGTAGCATATGAAGTACAGCATTAATGCTACTGTGTTGCGCAGATTTTTTATACAAAATCTCAGAAAGATCTGTTTCAGAATAAAAGATTGAGCACGTTTTAATATATCAAGTTGCGCCTTGTTCTTTAAGATTCTGAAGGAGGTTTATATTATTTATCTCAATAAAATAATTAAATCTTTGAAGAAAATATATTTGAAGAAAATCTTTTAAAGTCAATCTTTAAAGAATATTTGAAGTAAATCTTTTATGCTGATCATCTCAATGGTTCAGATTAATTGTGAAGCCTTTTCTTGTGCAACAAGGACCTGCGATCTCAAGGCTATATATATGAAGACCTAAACCTTGTTTCAATGGATCTAAAGCCGTGTTTACTTAAAGTGTGTGTTTTAGGGTTTTAGAGTTTTGCTTGTTAATTGTGAGCCTTCTTGTGTCAAGTTGATACAAGTTTAGGACTGATTATTTGAGTTGTATTTGTGTGTCCTCTCCTAAGCTTTTAAGTACGGAGATTAGGATTGTGTGAACTTACTCCTAAGCTTTGAAGCACGGAGGTAGGTTTGTTCTTGATTGTTTTAGTGTCTGTTACAGTGAGTAACATTCTGAATATTGTTTGAAGGAAGTGAGACGGGGCGTCTCATATCTAGGAGTTCCTAGGTAGAATTGCATGAGGTAGTGTCTAGGCGATAAGTTGTAAACGGGGCGTTTGCTGAGAACTTAGAACTAGAACTATATTAGTGGATTCATTCCTGGATTGGTATCCCCCAGAGTAGGTGAGTTGCGCCGAAATGGGTTAACAACATACTGTGTTTTTACTGTTCTGCTATTTTACTGCTGCATTATTTTCTGTGATTTATTGCTACGAACATTGCTGTAGCATCTGTCTACAGGGTGTCAGATTTTCAATTGGCATCAGAGCAGGCACCCTAACTTGCGTGGGTGAGCTCCAGGGTAGATATCTGACGTCATGGACAGAGAAGGAGGATACGTAACCAGACCACCTCTTCTAGATGACTCCAACTACGACATTTGGAAAGCTCGAATGATAGCATTCTTGAAGTCTATGGACAGCAGGACTTGGAAAGCCGTTCTTAAAGGTTGGGAACAACCCAAAGTGAAGGATGCTAATGGGGCTGATACAGATGTACTGAAACCAGAGGAGGAGTGGACTACTGCAGAAGACTCATTAGCTCTTGGCAACTCTAAAGCCTTAAACGCCTTGTTTAATGGTGTGGACAAAAATATGTTTAGGCTAATCAAAAAGTGTGAGGTTGCCAAAGATGCTTGGGAGATACTAAAGACCACTCAAGAAGGTACTGCCAAGGTAAAAATCTCAAGACTTCAAAATCTAACCAGGAAATTTGAAAATCTTAGGATGAAAGAGGATGAAAGTGTTCACAACTTCTACATGAATGTTATGGATTTTGCTAATTCTTTTGATGATCTAGGAGAGAAATTAAGTGATGAAAAAATTGTGAGAAAAATTCTTAGGTCTCTTACTAAGAAATTTGACATGAAAGTGATTGCAATGGAAGAAGCTCAAGACATATCAACCATGAAAGTTGATGAATTAATAGGATCCCTACAAACCTATGAATCATCTGTTAATGAAAGAATAGAAAGGAAAAACAAAAGCATTGCTTTTGTATCAAATGCTGAGGATGAAGATCTTGAGAGTGATATAGAGTCAACTGACAGTGTTTCTGAAGCTATTGTCTTGCTTGGACGACAATTTAATACGGTTCTAAAAGGGATGGACAGAAGACCCAGGCAGAATGCTAGGCATCTTGCTACTGACATGAGTCGCAGCATTGGTAACTCAAGAAAAACAAAGATTGATGAAAAACCTGCTCAAAGTAAGGGGCTTCAATGTCATGAGTGTGAAGGGTATGGTCACATCAGAACAGAATGTGGTACTTATCTAAAGAAACAAAAGAAAAGTCTGAATGTCACCTGGTCTGATGAGGATGGATCAGAAGAAGAAGGAGAATCTGAGGTTGCGAAACATGTTACAGTCTTAACTGGAATTGTAACATCTGATACAGAATCATGTGATGAAGAAATCTCTTATGATGAACTAGCAGAAACATACAGAGACCTATGTTTAGTTGCTGGACAAAAATGCAAAGAACTTGAAAAGCAAAAGAAACTCAACTCACAACTTCAGGGTGAAAAATTTAGCCTTCTGTCAAAGATTGATGATCTCCAGAAAAAGGTAAACAGCTTAACCTCTGACCTTAATGCAGCTAATGAGGAGATAAATAAATTGGAAGTTGATATTGGAAGGCTGAGAAAATATTCTGAAATGTTGAACAAAACTGGTGCTGACAAATTAGATGAAATTCTAGAAAAGAATGAGAGAAGACCTAAGTTTATTGGTATTAGTTATGAGAATGTCAATAAACACAGGACTTATAATCCTGATCTTATGTATACTCATCCCAAAGAAGTCCCAGGTGCTAACATGTCACAAAAGATGCCCTAGCATCCTACGCAGCATCATGACAATTCTTACTATAAGCGTCCTATGAAACATCATGGCAATTCTCACTATAAGAAACACCGTCCTTGGAGAAGTCATTACTGTGGTAGAAAGGGACACATAAGGCCATTTTGCTATAAGCTGTATGGGTACCCTCATGAGAAGCAACAAACTGAGCCAATACCAATGATTCAACAAGAATGGAAAGTCAAAAGTAAGAACATCACTATAAAAACCAAAGTTGATGAAGAACAAACTGAAAATCAGGTTACAGGTTTGATTGCTCACACTTCTCTTAGAGCCTCTTCAAAATAAGACTGGTATTTTGACAGTGGGTGCTCGAGGCATATGACTGGAGATGATAGATTTCTTGTTGATATCAAATCTTACTCAACTAGCTATGTGACTTTTGGAGATGGAGTCAAAGGGGAGATCATTGGCGTAGGAAAGCTGATCAACAAAAGCTTACCTAAACTTAATAATGTGCTACTTGTGAAAGGATTAACTGCTAATTTGATTAGCATTAGTCAATTGTGTGACCAAGGTCTGAAGGTAAATTTCACCAAAGCTAAGTGTCTTGTCACAAGTGCGAATGATGAATTACTCATGAAAGGTGTGAGGTCCAAAGACAATTGCTACTTGTGGGTATCTCAAGAGGAAGCAAATCTATCAACATGTTTCATAGCAAAAGAGAATGAGGTAACACTTTGGCACCAAAAGTTCGGACATCTAAATCTGAAGAGCATGAAAAAGGCAATATCTAAGGAAGCTATTAGAGGACTACCTAAGCTTAAAATTTCAGAAGGTAACATCTGTGGTGAATGTCAAATTGGAAAACAAACCAAGATGCCGCACAAGATGCTACAACATTCCACAACTACAAGAGTCCTTGAGTTACTTCATATGGATCTTATGGGACCAATGCAAGTCGAAAGCTTAGGAGGAAAAAGGTATGCTTATGTTGTTGTTGATGATTTCTCTAGATACACTTGGATCAATTTTCTCAAAGAAAAATCAGATACTTTTGACATCTTTAAAGATCTATGTGTTCAGCTTCAAAGAGAAAAAGATAGTGTAATTTTAAGGATAAGAAGTGACCATGGAAAGGAGTTTGAAAACTCAAGGTTTTCTGAATTTTGTGCATCTGAGGGAATCAAGCATGAGTTCTCATCTCCCATCACACCCCAACAAAATGGAGTGGTTGAAAGGAAGAATCGAACTATACAAGATTCAGCTAGAGTCATGCTTCATGCAAAGAAATTACCATACTCCTTCTGGGCTGAGGCCATGAATACAGTCTGCTATATCCACAATAGAGTTACATTAAGGACTGGAACCAACACAACTTTGTATGAACTGTGGAAAAACAAGAAACCTACAATCAAATATTTTCATGTGTTCGGAAGCAAATGTTACATCTTGGCTGACAGAGAACAAAGAAGAAAACTTGATCCTAAAAGTGATGAAGGAATATTCTTAGGCTATTCCACCAACAGTAGAGCCTATAGAGTGTTCAATTCCAGAACCAAAGTAATGATGGAGTCTAGCAATGTTGTGATAGTTGACCATGTAGAAAGCAGGACGCAAGATGCGGGTGAAGATGCTGCAGCATCTGACTCATCAACTGAAGCATTTGAAAATGTAAAAGAAGATGAAAACAACATGGAAGCTTCTGGAACTGGGTCTATGAGTGTTCCACCTAAGAAAGGTTCATCCATTAGGATCCAAAAGAATCATCCCTCTGATCTCATCATTGGTAATCCTGACCAAGGAATCTCTACAAGAAGAATGAATGATGTTATCTCAAATGCTTGCTTTGTATCTAAGATTGAGCCAAAAAATGTGAAGCAAGCATTGACTGATGAGTGCTGGATAAATGCGATGCAAGAGGAACTAGAACAGTTCAAAAGGAATGAAGTGTGGGATTTGGTTCCAAGACCAGAGAATGTAAATGTGATTGGTACTAAATGGGTATTCAAGAACAAGTCTGATGAAAATGGAGTTGTCACCAGAAACAAGGCTAGACTTGTTGCTCAAGGTTATGCTCAAATTGAAGGAATTGACTTTGATGAGACATTTGCACCTGTTGCTCGTCTTGAGTCCATAAGACTTCTCTTAGGTGTTGCTTGCATCTTAAAATTCAAATTATTCCAAATGGATGTGAAGAGTGCCTTTCTCAATGGGTATTTAAATGAATAAGTCTTTGTTGAACAACCAAAAGGATTCATAGAGCCCACTCTCCCCAATCATGTCTACAAATTGAAGAAAGCCCTATATGGCCTAAAACAAGCCCCTAGGGCATGGTATGAAAGACTCACTGAATTTCTCTTAAGTCAGGGGTACATGAAAGGAGGGAATGACAAAACCCTATTTGTAAAGAAAGAAAAAGGTGATTTCATTATAGCTCAAATATATGTTAATGACATTGTCTTTGGAGGAATGTCAAGCAAGATGGTACAGCATTTTGTGCAGCAAATGCAGTCAGAATTTGAGATGAGCTTAGTAGGAGAGCTAACATACTTCCTTGGACTACAAGTAAAACAAATGGAAGACACCATATTTGTCTCTCAAAGTAAGTATGCTAGAAATATTGTGAAGAAATTTGGTATGGATGGAGGAAATCACAAAAGAACTCCTGCAGCAACACATTTGAAGCTTACCAAAGATGAAACAGGAATTGATGTTGATCAAAACCTATATAGGAGTATGATTGGAAGCTTATTATATCTAACTGCTAGTAGACCTGATATTACTTTTGCAGTTGGAGTATGTGCTAGGTACCAAGCTCAACCCAAGATGAGCCATCTTGCTCAAGTAAAAAGGATCTTGAAGTATGTTAATGGCACCTGTGATTATGGGATTCTCTATTGTCATAGTGAAAATTCTACTCTAGTAGGATATTGTGATGCAGATTGGGCAGGTAGTGCAGATGATAGAAAAAGCACATCTGGTGCATGTTTCTTTCTAGGTAACAATCTCATATCCTGGTTCAGTAAGAAGCAAAACAGTGTTTCATTATCTACAGCTGAAGCAGAGTACATAGCTGCTGGAAGCAGTTGCTCTCAACTATTATGGATGAAACAAATGTTGAAGGAGTATAATGTGGAGCAAGATGTCATGACATTATATTGTGATAATCTTAGTGCCATAAATATCTCAAAAAATCCTATTCAACATAGTAGGACAAAGCATATTGATATTAGGCACCACTTCATAAGAGATCTTGTAGAAGACAAAATTGTTACTCTTGAGCATGTAGGCACTGAAGAACAACTAGCGGATATATTTACTAAAGCTCTAGATGCTGTTCAATTTGAAAAAATTGCGAGGCAAACTTGGTATTTGCCTATTTGAAGAATTATAGCAATTATTGCTAGTGTGGCGTGCGACTGCTACTTTCTTTTACCTCCATTTGGAAATGCACGCTATTTTGGGAAGTGTTGAAACATCTGAAAAATTAGTAAGAATTTTGTGTCTGTTGGTGATAAGAAGGATGTTTCTGGTGGTGAGAAAGTGTTTGATAGAGGACGATTTGTGGGGTTCTTCCCTGATGTGCTTAACAAATTCTAAGGAAGATGATGCAGATGATGTAGGTGGAGATACTGAGGTGGAGGAAGAGCATTCTGATGCCAGTCCTCTTGTCTGTTCTGCTTGATATTTTGGATGTTATTGTGTGGCCTATGCCATGTTTCTGATTGCACCTGCAACTCTATGTCTCATTTGCTCTGGTACTCTATGGTTCTTATGTTCAGGTACTTTTTGGACTATGTTCTTGTTAATCATTGCATCTGTGTGTGCTCTCTGGTTTGCATTGTGCTCTCTGTGGTTGTTCTGTGTTATGGTACTGCTTGTTGCTCCTATGATTCTCTTTGACAAATTTATGCCTAAAAAGGGGAAGTAATATCTGATTTTCTAAAGATGTTCTGGTTTATGTGCATGATGTGACTACAAATGCTATAGCATCTGGTATAGCATGTTCTGTCTGATAATGATATACAGGTTTGAGACAGAAAACGTCGTTGCAACTGCCATAGGATTCAATTCGTTCTAAGTGGTTGGGAAATAGAGAGTTGACGAGGATTGGTTTGTCATTGTAAGCGCCACATGGGAGAAGTTTCAGTTTGGAACCTTCATGATTAGAAGACTAGGATTTGGAGAGATAGACAAGTTGGTTTTGGTTTTTCTATTGACAAAGTAGGGAGTTTTGATGAGGTTGTTCCATGATGTTTGAACACATATGAACCTCATCAATGATTTTAATGGTAGCCGCAACAATATCTCTGTCTCCAAATCTTCTCTAAAACTCATTGTTTTTTTTTTTTTTACTAAAACTAAGGATTCATTCATTCAAATTGAAAATACATAGATCATTACAAATTCAAAATTGCTAAAAACTGAAAAAAAAAAAGGTGAATCTACGAACAAACTTGCAGCACCTAGGTTAATAGCATACAACGGCATCATGAAAGTGCCTACAAATATGACAAAATAAAAGTCACTGGAATGTTCATGCTCCCGGATTTGCAACGTTGACGTCCAAGTCTTCAAGCAATGAAAAACCAACAAACGCCGCACAAGACGACCATAAACACAACGTGCACAAGACGACCACAAACACAACGCCGCACAAGACGACGACAAACTTAAAAAACAAAAAACGAAGAAGCAAATATATGTGGATAATCACTTATTTAATTGAAAAGAAAAGGAAAAACAATTTAGAGGGGTGATTTTGGATCAAAGATTCACCCTAAAACCACCTCTCCTTGGTGGATGCACAAAAGAATAAACTAGGGTTTAGTGTGGGTGGGGGCGGCTGCTAATAATCAAGCAATGTTTAAAATTCATTGTTATATTATAAGGTTTGTCTGCCAAAATTAAGTTTCAACTTTAATTCATTCTACATTTTGAGTAGAAGTAAATTAAAGTAGATGTATTAGAAGGTAGTCCCATGAGCTTGGCTCAATTGGTTGGACACCGCATTATATATGCAGGGGACCGGGGTTTGAACCCGGGTCATCCCACTTATCCACTTTCAGGGTGGAATTTCAAGCCGCTAGGCTACTTGACAAAAAAAAAAAAAAAAGGTAAACATACATATCGCTGCCCTTAAAATTTTTCCAATTAAAAGGACTAGTAAATTTGAATGAAATAGTATTTTTATTTTCTGAATGAATTTATGAAGATAGTATTAATTACGGAGATTTCAGAACAGAAACATTTGACAAAGCAAAAGCTAGTTAGCATCATGATCCTAACCCCAATTGGGGATTATCGAAATACTTCTACAAATTAAATTGCGACGCAAATCTATGAAAGGCGAGAACCGCGATGCCAGGATTCCTCAACATGATAGGCTGATGCAGTGATGCTTGATCTTTGATTTTCCCTTCATTGTGTACAACCCACTCAACTCAACCTAAAGAATTGAGTTGGGTCTACAGATAAAACCGGTCCTAACCCAAAAAACTCATTAATCCACTAGTATTATGTTTTTTAAAATATTATTTATAAAATATTTTTAACAAGTTATACTATTATTTAAGAAAATAAAAAGATAAGTCAAAAAAAATAAGATTGAATAATTTTTATAAACAAATATGATAATTCATTGTTTAGACATGTGATATTAACAAAAGAAAAAAAAAATCATTTGGATATTATACTATCCAACGAGGAAATTAGTGGGTTTACCCAACCCAGCCCAAAGTTATATCGGATGGTTATTTTACTAGACTTAATCTGTAGTATCCTATGTGGTTTAGGTTTTGGCCAAACTCAACCCAAACCGGTTCACGTACACCCCTGAACCAAAGTGTAACGGCTTAGAATGTAATAATGCACGAAAATAATTTATTTGGCTTCATTTTGCAGCTACTCGGTCATAAAGGAAGTGTCTCTTAATACTCATGTTATGGACCAAAAAATTGGTTTTAAAAATAGAGGGGCTAAAAGTTTAAAAAATATTTAAATAGAGAGACAAAAAAATATATTTAAACGCAAATATTTTTAAGTGGGGTCCACCATTGGCAAGGGGTGCAATTTAGGGGGTGATCGTATCCGAACCAATCCAAAAGTAAAATCGCAAATCGAATCAATCCAAACCGAAACCGCAAAAACCGCATTTATTTTAAACCGCGCGGATCATTTTTCTTCTAAACCACGCAGTTTGGTTTGGTTTGTGGTTTTCATTTTAGAAAACCGAACCAAACTGCAATACATAACTTAACTCTATCAACTAGTAGCAATCAACCTATTACATAGTCAAACTTAGCAAGCCCAGCCCAAATTAAGTCCATAAAACAATAGGCTGTCAAAACATATCATTTAACGCGATCTAAAATTATACAATTGGAACCTATGTTTACACATATTATATCATGTAAAAAATAAATAAATTAAAATTTCCTATGTTTATTTTGTAACAAGTTGGTAATATCGTCATATTTTTTATATCGCGATAACCCGCACAAACCGAACCAACTCTAACCACATTGCTTTGGTTTGGTTTACTTTTTAAAAACCAACCGAACCGCATGCATTTTTATCTCGCGGTTAGAATGACTTTTATGCTCAAAATCGAACCGCACCGCGAGCATGTTGGAACAAGAATGGTTTTCCATATAAACCCTATGAATGTAATGAAGTTTTGATGATAACAAAGTATTAATTCACAGTTGGTATACTAAAAATCTACCTTGTAAGAATGCAGGAAAAATACAAGAGATAGATTCTGACTGGTGAGTCGGAGGCTCTGAAAGACCTGAAGACACTCAGAAGCCAGAACAAGTGTTATCAGAGGCCATCAAGAATTTGCACTCAGAAGTTATATTTTGAAGTTCTGAGGATTCACCCGTTAAGGAAAGGGCTCTCCTCTGCACTCTAAAAGGATACTTTAGTTTGAATCAAGTCAACACATCTGAAGGAAGAGCGCCTAGACAAAAGGAAGACTTTACCACTTCCGTGCAAACATCGTAGTGTTCAAGGAAGCTGATAGCTACAGGTTTTGCCTCTTTTGGTTAAAAGGACAAAAACTCAAGTATCTATGTAGCAAAGATTGCGCTGACATCGTAAATACATCAACGGTCACTTCCAACGTCTAAATTTCAGCTGCCTATAAATAGAAGACTTTGTGAACTGGAAAATCTCTCTCGCATCTCCACAATTCAAGAACACTACACTCAAAGCTATCAAAGTTTACATTTGCACAAGACTTTAAACTCTGACTACTTTCTTCAAGAAGTTGTAACTCTCTGTAACTGTTATTCAAAGTTCAATAGAGTAAAAGTCTTAGGTGCTTAGTTCAAATTAGTTTATCTTATTCTATATAAGATTGAGAAGTCTCTTGCTTGTGTGCTTGAGCATTTGGAAGTCTCTTGCTTGTGTGCTTGAGCATTGTGAAGTCTCTTGCTTGTGTGCTTGAGCAATTGTGTAATCCTGTGTGTTTATAGTGAAATCTCTTGTGAGACAAGGGGACTGGAATACTCTCGTTAGTGAGAGGAACCAGTATAAAATTGCTTGTGTCTTTCTCTCTTTAGCTCAGTTCTTTATTGTTATTGTGTTTTATCTCTATACTCTGCTGCATTTCAATCTTCGTAGAGAAAAAGTTTTAACTTGTCAAAACACAATTCAACCCCCCTTCTTGTGTTTTTCACACCTTCAATTGGTATCTAGAGCCCGGTTCTGTTACTATCACCTCACAGTGAGACAGTAAAAGATCTGAAAAACACTCTATGTCTGGAGATTCTTCTACTACTACCAACACAAGCACTGATAATAGAAACGTTCAATTTGATTACGATAAAATGAACTCCTCATCCAAATATGACTCAAACAGCAAAAAGATTCCTGTTTTCAGTGGAGTTACTACTCGTTTTGAGTGGTGGAAAGATAGCAACTATCATTACATTAATGGAATATATGATAACTTATGGGATCTTGTTGAAGAAGGAGTTGACATTGTTGGTATTGGAAGTGATGGGAAAATATCTCTTGTTCAGAAGAGAGCTCTATCTACTGCCAGTAAGAAGATCTTTGCAAATCACAACAAAGTCAAACTAATCATGATGTCTGCCATATCTCATGATGAATATACAAAGATCATTGACAGATCTACAGCCAAAACTATGTATGACTCACTCTGTGCGAAGTATGATGGAAATGGGCAAGTTCAAAATGCAAAAGCCAGACTCTTGGTGCAACAATATGAGCTCTTCGCAATGAAACCAGACGAAGATATTGAAACCATGTTCTCTAGATTTCAGGTTCTGGTATCAAATCTCAGAATTCTCAAGAAGAGTTATACAACCTCTGATCATGTGTGGAAGATTTTAAACAACTTAACTGAAAAATGGAGACCTAAGGTCACAGCCATTGAAGAAGCTAAAGATCTCGATAACATTAGCCTTGAGTCACTCATCAGCAATCTCAAGAGCAGTGAGTTGGTATTGAACGCTGATGTTGAAAAGAAGAAAATCAGGTCAATGGCTTTGTCATCAACCATAAATTCTTCCAAAGGACTTAAAGCTAAAGCTATGGAGGTTGAAGAAGAATCTTCCATAGATGATCAAGAGGAGGACCAAAAAGATGACGAATTTGCATATTTCACGAAGAAATTTCACAAGTGGGCCAAGAAAAGTTTTAGCAGAAACAAAGGAAGTAGCTCAAGAAACTTTGTCAACAAGGACGACAAGACATGCTTCAACTGCAAGAAGACTGGACACTTTATTGTTGATTGTCCAGAACGGGCTAAAGAAGTAAGCAAGAAACCAAGTGATAAAAAGGAAAGATTTAGAATAAGGTTTCAGAAGAGTCTTATGGCGACATTTGAAAGTCTGGATCTATCATCTGATGAAGAAGATGAAGTAGCAAATCTAGCACTTATGGCAGATGCTGACTCAGATGCTGATGTATGTGATGACTCTGATTCTGAAAATGACTCTGAAGACAACGATGATGAAAAAGAGGCATTTTCTAAATTTACTAAAGAACAATTATTAATTTATCCTGAAAGATCCATGACAAAATTTATTGACATTTCATCTGAACTAAAAGATTTTAAAAACAAGTATGATGAAATGTCAAGAAAGACACATCACTATCAAAAATTTTATATTGATTCCTCAATTAGAATAAAGAATCTTGAAAAAGGATGTGCCACTTGTAACAGATGTTATGATGAATATGAAATTGAGTTTCATGAATTCACTCAGAACAAAATGGATCAAAGTAAAATCATTTCTATGTTATTTAATAATTGTCAAAGAAATAATGAAGGACTAGGGTGCTGCAATAGAACTCCTAGTACCTCATTATATCTAAGAAAATGTTATACTCATCTTTACACTGTGTTTGCACCCAAAGAAGAAAAAGGTAAAGCTATGATTGTTTTACAGTCTGAAGAGAACTCAGAGGCAACTGTCTCAGAGCCTCTGACTACTACAAATGAGATCATTCAGAACTCTGAAAATGAAAACCAAATTTCAAAAACTCTTTTGGTAGAAGAAAA
The DNA here is from genome assembly GCA_951799995.1 of Trifolium subterraneum. Taxonomy (NCBI): domain Eukaryota; kingdom Viridiplantae; phylum Streptophyta; class Magnoliopsida; order Fabales; family Fabaceae; genus Trifolium; species Trifolium subterraneum. The sequence continues at coordinate 1,998,143 of OX637465.1, read as the reverse complement.
GACTCTGAATCAATCAAAGCAACGACCAAAGAATCACACAGATATCTTGATCTGTAAAAAACCAACACCAAGGTCTGTTAAAAGAACAAATACTTGTGATGATACCAAGTCTAGAACCTTCTCAAAAAAACATTGGATTAAAGCCAAAACTTTCAAAAGACCTTATTTTCAAAGAAAATTTTATACTAATTCAATGGGCACTCCAAGGGTACAACACAGAAGTAAAAATGGAAGAACTAACCAATCATGACCCAAATGGGTACCAACGTGTGAAGTTTTCTATAATACAGATTTTCAGTTCAGAAAAGGTAACACACTACCTGATAAGTGGACGACTGTCATCTGCAATGGAAAGAAAGCCTATGTGTCAAAATATTATTTTGCAAATGAATCACAAACACTAAAAAAAGACTATGAATATTACAATGAAAACATCACTGAGTGTGGTGTATATTACTGCGATGATTGATGTTAATTATTGTACAACTATCCAGACAAAGACAAACTCTTAGTCACTCCTGGTATCTGGATAGTGGGTGTTCAAGACACATGACCGGGAACAAGCACATGTTTAAATCTCTCTCTCTGGAAGAAGGAGGTACAGTTGGTTTTGGAGGTAACCAAAAAGGCAAATTTATTGGTACAGGTATTGTAGGTAATTCTTCTCTGTCAATTGATAATGTGTGGTTTGTAGATGGATTAACGCACAACCTACTTAGCATCAGTCAATTTTGTGATAGTGGGTTTGTGGTTACATTCAATAAAGATGCATGTACTGTAATCAAAGATTCTGATAAGTCCATTGTTTTTAAAGGAAAAAGAAAGGAAAATGTGTACAAAGTCAATCTCTCTGATTTAGCAAACCAAAGAGTAGTATGTCTTCTGACTATGAGTGAAGAGAAATGGATCTGGCATAAAAGATTAGGTCATGCTAATTGGAGATTAATTTCAAAACTCAGTAAGCATGATCTAGTCAGAGGGCTACCAAAGATTAACTACCACTCAGATGCTCTCTGTGGTTCTTGTCAAAGAGGGAATATTGTGAAAACCTCTTTTAAAGCTAAACACATCGTATCCACTTCCAGACCTTTAGAAATGCTTCACATTTATCTTTTTGGACCAGTTAGCACTGCTTTAATCAATGGAAAGAAATATGGACTTGTCATTGTTGATGATTACAGCAGATGGACTTGGGTTAGATTCCTTAGAGCAAAAGATGATGCGTATGATGAGTTTACTGTTTTCTGAACACAAATTCAAAACAAAAAGAATTTAAGAATCTTAAAAGTTAGGAGTGATCATGGTGGTGAATTTGAAAATGAACCTTTTGAAATTTTTTGTGAAAAGTATGACATTCTTCATGAGTTCTCTTCTGCAAGAACTCCACAACAAAATGGAGTAGTTGAAAGGAAGAACAGAACTCTACAAGAAATGGCCAGAACCATGATGCATGAAACTAACATGGCAAAACATTTCTAGGAAGAAGTAGTAAACACGGCATGCTATGTGCAAAATAGAATTTATATCAGACCTATTTTAAACAAAACGGCATATGAATTGTTCAAAGGAAGAAAACCTGATGTCTCTTACTTTCATCAGTTTGGATGTATCTGTTATATCCTAAACACAAAAATCCATTTAAAGAAATTTGATGCAAAAACTTCTAAGGGTATCTTTATAGGATATTCTGAACGCTCAAAAGCATACAGACTGTATAACTCAAAAACTAATACAGTTGAAGAGAGTATGCATGTCAAATTTGATGACAAGCAGCCTGACAGCACGCCAGAGCTAGTTGAGAAATTTGTAGATACACATCTATCAGAAGATGGAGACTCTGATGAAGAAATCCTATCAGAACCTACTCTCAACCATGAAGAATAAGAAGCTGAAGTATCAACAAATCCGCCACAAACATCAGAAGCTGACAATCCAAGAAGTGAAGACAAACTACAATCAAGGAATAACTTCAAATATTAGTCTTCACACCTAGATGAGTTGATTCTTGGAAACAAAGACAGCCCTAGGAAAACAAGATCAAGCTTCAGAAATGAAGACTCATTACTTGGACTTATCTCATTGTCAGAACCAACCAAGATTGATGAAGCACTCCTAGATGATGCCTGGATTGTGGCAATGCAAGAAGAGTTAAACCAATTCGAAAGAAATTATGTGTGGACTCTGGTACCCAAGGCTACTCACAAGAACATTATTGGAACAAAATGGGTATTCAGAAATAAGTTAAATGAAGAAGGAAAAGTAGTAAGAAACAAAGCAAGATTGGTGGCACAAGGATACAACCAACATGAAGGAATTGATTACACTGAAACCTTTGCACCAGTAGCCAGATTAGAGGCTATCAGACTTCTTCTCTCCTTTGCTATAAATCATGATATAATTCTTTATCAAATGGATGTAAAGAGTGCTTTCTTAAATGGTGTTATTTCTGAAGAAGTATATGTCAAACAACCTCCTGGTTTTGAAGATATATCAAACCCTTATTATGTTTTTAAATTAAAAAAAGTCACTCTATGGTCTTAAACAAGCTCCTAGAGCCTGGTATGAAAGATTGAGTACTTATCTTATTGAAAAGGGGTTTGAAAAAGGACAGGTTGACAATACTCTCTTTAGAAAAACACTAAAGAAAGATATTTTGATTATCCAAATATATGTTGATGATATTATCTTTGGTTCTACTAATGCATCTTTGTGTAAAGAATTTTCCAAGTTAATGCAGGATGAGTTTGAAATGAGCATGATGGGAGAATTGAAGTTCTTTCTTGGAATTCAAATCAATCAAAGATGTGAAGGAACATTCATTCATCAAACAAAATACACCAAAGGGCTTCTGAAAAAGTTCAACCTTGAAGACTGCAAACCAATGTCAACACCAATGCATCCAACAAGCAGTCTAAGTAAAGATGAATCAAAAGGAAAGATTGATCAGAAGTTGTATCGAGGTATGATTGGTTCACTGCTTTACCTCACTGCATCTAGACCAAATATTTTGTTCAGTGTGTGTCTGTGTGCAAGATTCCAATCAGATCCTAGAGAATCTCATCTCACTGCAGTGAAGAGAATCTTTAGATATCTTAAAGGAACTACTAATCTTGGACTCTTTTACAAGAAGTCCAATGATTTAAGCTAGTTGGATTCTGTGACGTTGATTTTGCTGGAGATAAAATAGAAAGAAAATCCACTAGTGGAAATTGTCAATTTATTGGTGAGAATCTTATTTCTTGGGCCAGTAAAAGACAAACCACTATAGCATTATCTACAGCCGAAGCAGAATACATATCAGCTGCAAAGTGTTGCTCACAACTACTCTTGATGAAATACCAATTAGAGGATTATAAAGTAAGCAGTTCAAATGTCCCTCTCTATTGTGACAATACTATAGCCATTCATCTTTCTAAAAATCCAATAATGCATTCTCGAGCTAAACATATTGAAATCAAACATCACTTTATAAGAGATCATGTTCAAAAAGGAACTATTGACTTAAAGTTTGTTGAAACTGAAAGTCAATGGGCTGATATCTTTACTAAGCCTTTGGAAATAGAAAGGTATGATTTTATAAAGAAAAATTTGAATATGACTCTTATCTATGATGAAAAGTGATCTCTGAATAGCTATTGGAAAAACAAACTCTGAATAACCGAAGAAGTCACTCTCTCAGATCCTCTAACTATAGTGTGTCTTTGAGTCATTCAGCATCTGTAACCTTTCAATTTTCAAAAATGGCTCTGACTAGAAAGTGAAAGCTGCGTGTCTTTATGACTCACAGCTGTCAATTATCGTGTCAGTTACTTCAATTAATTCTCTGAGATCTGTGTCAAGTGCTAAGTGGGTAAAGTGGAAGTTAATGATGTGATCTTTAGTGCATTTTTTAATAGTTCGTTTCTCCCTATGACATTTAGTCTATATATATGTCACTTGTACACTATCACACATCTTTTACTCACTTCCCACATTTTATTCCCAACCGTCAGAATACTTGATCTTCTCTTCATCTAATTCTATGGCATCCTCATCTCTCCCTCACATTACTCTCTCCAAAGACGTCCTTGAGTTTTCCAGTGATTGTCATTATATTCCTCAATCCATGCATTCCAGTGACTTATCAACTTCTGCTACTAGAATCAAGAATATCAACGTTTGCTATCCTCGTCTTCTATTCTCCTCACAAAGTCTAAAATCTGTTGAATCGTTGTCTCATTCTCTAAAGCAAGTCTTACCTCAAGAGAAACCGAAAGTGGAATGGGAAACGGTTGTTAGACTCAATGAACCAACTCAAGGATTTGCTAAGGATTCATCTCAAGAGGCAACTCAAGGAATATCACAAGAAGATGGAAGTTCTAAAGCTAACCCATATGGACTCATCCAAAAGTGGGTACCAAGAAGCAAAATTCTTTTCATTACTGGAAAAATGAGAAGTGATCTTGATACTCCCATCTCTTGGGTAAAAGTGACGTGCAATGGTCTTCCTGCTGCTGTATCTAGAAAATACATTTTTGATGAAGCAACTGATTCTGAATCCGAAGTCGATGAAAGAGAATCAAATGAGAACTCAACAGAAAGCAACTTAGACGAAGATAATCCTTTACCCTGTCCACTTCCAGAAGATACTGAAGACACATCATGGTGGGATGATGAGTTCAATCATGACTGATAATATTTCTGAAGAAACTGCGGTAGAAAAGGACAATCAGCCAAAGTGGAAGCAACAATTTACTTCTAATGTGGATTCCCAACCCTTAATTATCTCTAACTGATATGTTTGTGCACTATTAGATAATGTGATATGATTATGTACAAACTTTCTCATTACGTGTTTTTCAATTGTCATAAATGTTTATGTGTTTGTCTATCTAGTGTGGTCTATCTTTTTGACTAATGCCAAAAGGGGGAATAAGAGAAGCTATTAATTGCGCGTAAAAATCTGAAACTTCAAAAGTGAACCGTTTATTAGTTTAAGAATTTATGTTATTTTGGAATATTTATGAAAGAAGATCTAACTATAATCTTATATGACTGGAAATTCATACGTAAAACTTAAGACAACTTGCACACTTGTCTTGGTATCACATGACATAAGAGGAAAGCTTGCAAACCTAGCCTCTGAGTGTCAAAGTATGAAGATCTGATCTAAAAGATATAATTATTAGCTCTTAAGCTGTTTTAATTGATCATGGATAAACTTAGGGGGAGCTTACAAACCTAACCCTATAGGATATCTGACTCAGGGGGAGCTTGCAAAACTCATAAACCTGAGAAGAACATGATGAATTAATTCAACAACAATGAGCAATTAATACTTATGTTTGTCATCATCAAAAAGGGGGAGATTGTTGGAACAAGAATGGTTTTCCATATAAACCCTATGAATGTAATGAAGTTTTGATGATAACAAAGTATTAATTCACAGTTGGTATACTAAAAATCTACCTTGTAAGAATGCAGGAAAAATACAAGAGATAGATTCTGACTGGTGAGTCAGAGGCTCTGAAAGACCTGAAGACACTCAGAAGCCAGAACAAGTGTTATCAGAGGCCATCAAGAATTTGCACTCAGAAGTTAAATTTTGAAGTTCTGAGGATTCACCCGTTAAGGAAAGGGCTCTCCTCTGCACTCTAAATGGATACTTTAGTTTGAATCAAGTCAACACATCTGAAGGAAGAGCGCCTAGACAAAAGGAAGACTTTACCACTTCCGTGCAAACATCGTAGTGTTCAAGGAAGCTGATAGCTACAAGTTTTGCCTCTTTTGGTAAAAGGACAAAAACTCAAGTATCTATGCAGCAAAGATTGCGCTGACATCGTAAATCCATCAACGGTCACTTCCAACGTCTACATTTCAACTGCCTATAAATAGAAGACTTTGTGAACTGGAAAATCTCTCTCGCATCTCCACAATTCAAGAACACTACACTCAAAGCTATCAAAGTTTACATTTGCACAAGACTTTAAACTCTGCCTACTTTCTTCAAGAAGTTGTAACTCTCTGTAACTGTTATTCAAAGTTGAATAGAGTAAACTTCTTAGGTGCTTAGTTCAAATTAGCTTATCTTATTCTATATAAGATTGAGAAGTCTCTTGCTTGTGTGCTTGAGCATTTGGAAGTCTCTTGCTTGTCTGCTTGAGCATTGTGAAGTCTCTTGCTTGTGTGCTTGAGCAATTGTGTAATCTTGTGTGATTATACTGAAATCTCTTGTGAGACAAGGGGACTGGACTACTCTCGTTAGTGAGAGGAACCAGTATAAAATTGCTTGTGTATTTCTCTCTTTAGCTCTGTTCTTTATTGTTATTGTGTTTTATCTCTATACTCTGCTGCATTTCAATCTTCGTAGAGAAAAAGTTTTAACTTGTCAAAACACAATTCAACCCCCCTCTCCTTCTTGTGTTTTTCACACCTTCATAGCACCCCTAGTGTAATTGGATTGGTTTGGATCAGTTTTAGGTGAATTCAATGTCCGAACCAATGAACCATTGATTGGTTCGGATTGATTCGGTCTTTAATGTTTTTAAAAATGAATCCGAACCAAGCTCATCGGTTTGGTTCAGATAGTTTAATTGATTTTACATCGCTCTCTTTTTTTCCGATATATTTTTTTCCTATAGGTTCATCAAACACATAATAGAACTATAGTTAAATTAAGTTCATAAATTCATGAAATATAAAATACAACTATATTGAATTGTGAGTGGAGTGAAACAATATATTTATTTTTCATTTACAAGTATAGTTGGGCCAATTTTAGTTTTTCTACAAATGTGTGTTGCTTAAAAAAAATATTATTGGTTTGGTTCGATTTTTTCATCGGTTCTTGAAACTACAACCAATTACCGAATCAAATTACACCGATTTTCAATTGGTTATGATCAATTTTGGATCCGAACCATAAAAATCGATTTTTTTTTCCGATCTTGAAATTATTTGAATCGTCGGTTCAATTAACGTTATGGGGTAGTTAAAATAGAATGAACTTGGATGGTTTCATAGCTTTTAGCCTGACGTTGTTCAGGTGCGGGTATGGTACCAGTACCCGATACGGGGTACGTCATTTTTAGAAAACTAAGGTACGGGTACGTCCGTAAATTTATTTATTTTTTAATATAATTATATAAATAAAATAATAGAGTTATATTTTAAAAGTAATTCAAATTGATCAAAAACATCAAATTAAAAAGCAATTAGCTCAAAAAGAGTCAATGGTTTTTCTCTCCATCATCATTAAAAAGAGTGGTCTCTAGTTCATGTTCATTGGGAGAAAGATTAGGAATTATCAAATAGATCTCATTCATCTCTTACTTTTTTTTTGTCTTAGAAAAAGTGGTAATCCATTGAAATTAAACTCAATCCGGTGACTACTTTATTATTGTTTTTTTAGCAATAACTAATATTTTTATATTATGTCCCATAAGTCCTATCTCAACTGGCAAAAATGCCGAAATTGTTAGGCCGGACGTCGTGACCCGGGTTCGAACCCGGAATCTCACAATTATATGTGACTTTAATTTCAGCGGATTACCACTTCATCTAAAATAAAAAATTATATTATAAACAAATAAAAAACTTAACCCTTTATGTAAAAGACAAATAAAGGAAAGGAAAAATAAAAATGTTTTTTTAGATTCGTGTACCGCGCGCGTACCACAGACGTACCGGTTGCAAAAAACAAAAAATGTATCTCGTATGGTGTCGGTGCCTATCAAAGGTGTACGGTAGGTGTATTGATACCTAATACATACGCCGTACGAGTACTCATCCTCAATTGGGTACCATGCATCATAGTTTTTAGTTTGAACAAAAACAATACCCGTACCAATTGTTCTTGTTAGTTGGTTTAGTGATGATTGATGCTGAACTTAGTAGGGAGGACCACTGTTCGATTCCCGCAACTACTATCAAGAGGGGCTGAAACCACTTGATGTCACCCTCCAACCAGATTAAACTGACGGTGAACCCAACAAAAAAAAGTACCCGTACCCCTAATTGCAATACTCACATCTTTTTAGTTTGAACAAAAACAAAACATCATCAATTCAGCATGTATGAAATTCCTTCCTCTACATTCCAAAACCAAATCCCATTATCAATGCCATCTTCTTCCCTTTTCACAGTTGCCACCCCTTCAAACTTCAAGTTCAAAACAACAACTCGTTTCCCTTTCTCCTACACTAGAAACCGCTCTCGTTTTGCCTCAGTTGTCACAGCCAAAGCTGGAAATGATTACTACTCAACTTTGAATCTTAGCAACAATGCTTCGTTGCAAGAAATCAAGACCTCCTACCGGAAATTAGCGCGCAAGGTTTGATTTTTTACTTTTATTTTTAAATTGTAAATGGGTTTTGCAATTTGTTATTTGTTTTGATTCGTTTTATTGGTAATTTTTATGGGTCGTGTTTGGTTTTTGGTGAAATGGAGTAAAAGGTGGGGAATTTGAATCTGTGTTGTGTTGTTCGGTTATTGAGTTTATGTTAAATTTATGCTTAGATTTGTCTTTTTTTAATAATTCAAAGTTTGAGATTTCAGTAGTCTCTAGAATATTAGACCAAGGGTTTAGTTAGATTGACTTATTTTAGCATTAGGACTTATGAGATTGTTTGGAGGAGCTTATGCAAACAACTTGTTATGACATGTCCATAAGTTGATAAGCTCTGCAAGATAGCTTATTGATGTCACATTAGTAAAAATTGAGGATTTCAGTTTTTATTTTTTTTTTTCTATTTCATATGAGGTGTACCTGGTTCAGTAGAATACTGGAATTCTAGTGAAACTAGCTTTCTAGATAATTGTGGTTAAATTTCGTTTCCACACCACAATTTAAAACCTACCAAACTGTTCGAATTCAAGTGTGAGTGGTTAGTTTCACATTGAATAGGAATGAGCTAAATGAACCAACAATGAATTGGTCCAAGTGGTAATTAAGAGTCTTGGTCCCCTTAAGTATGTGGCCAGGGGTTCAATTCTTGGCTCATGCGTATGGAGAAAATTCGGTTGGGAGGGTAGAACCCACCTTGTGTGCCCCACCGGTTCCTCGATGTACCAATGTCATGGTAGCCAGGAATGCAATTCCTGGCTAATGGCGGTGGAAACTTCGTACCAATATCATGGTAACCAAAAAAAAAAAGGAATGAGCTAAATGAACCCAGTGTGATGATCCCTTCATATTTTAGGCTCCCCTTCGACCAATGTTGTTAAATGATTGCTGCCCTGGCACTACCTAGAGGAATGGCATGGCAGAATTTTTTACAACTTCCATAGTCAATTTGTGAAGGGATGCCCCGCCATGGCGGTGCCAAAGTCCACATTGCCGTGTTTATATGGCGTATTGTTTGGCATTCCACCATATTCTACCACCCGCCGTCGAAAACGCTGCTCACGACCCAACACAAAACAAGTAGACCTTTTAAGTATAGCATGAAGATGAAGTAGTGTCATTTTAGTAGAACGTGGCTTTGTCAGCATCATTTTTAGAGAAAAAGTAATTGTTAGAGAAAAAGTAAAGGCATCTTATGTTGCAGAAGAGACGGTAGAATTTCTTCTAAAGTAGTTTGGGCATGTGTGGAGAAAAGTGAAAACCCATGCGAGCATCATTTAGGAGGTCGATCACATGGAGGATTCGCCTTTAGTTAAAGCAATGCTCATTAAGAAAGATTTGAAGTTGAATGGTCTATCTTAAGATATGATTTGATATATATTATATGCAACGGTTCTAAAGTGTGGTTGTGGTTACAATGTGAAACATGATATTGTGGCCGCAATTGCGATTGTGATGCTGTTGCGGAAACCTCTAGAGCCTTAATATTGCATACCGCAATTTAGAACCACCGCAACCCCACTTAATGGGGCAAGAGTTTGGTTGTTGTTTCATCTTAGTTTTTCTTGTAGCTTCCTTTCTTCTTCTTTAATCCATGTGAAATAACTTCTTTATTAATCATTATGTCCTCTTTCTACCATAGTCCACCAAGATCTATTACCATTAGTAACCGTCATGGTTGTCGAATTCTCTAGTTAACTTGTAGAATCGTGTGAGTTTACGAGTCTAGGTATCAAAATTGATTTAACACATGCATGCAATTGTTTCTATGTAAACTCGAGTAGGCTCGCATAAACTTGGGTTGGGCTGTCTTAGTCTAATTGGTTTCTTTCAGAATGCTTAAATAGTTAAATTTTGTTAAAATAGGATTAAATTGTGTTTATTTATATAGTATATTAAATGTTTTGAACATTATGTTTGCATTAAGTAAACTCACGCGGGTCCACGAGTTGATTCTACAAAGATACCATGAATTTACACTTATTGTCGAGTTTGACAGCCATGATAATTGGAAATTGAGATTGTTAAGACCTTCCATTTATTGGACTTAACTGAAATTAGCAATTCAAAAGCTGTAAGAAATGCGTGTATATGACATTTTGCGCATTTATAGTTCTGGTAATATACAAACTTAAGATTGTGTTTGTTAGACATAGAATCATTCGTGCACCTTTACCCAAAACTTAAACTTTTGGTAGTGTTGGTCATACATGATATTAAAGCCGTAATGATCATGTGGTCTAGAATTCAATATTTTTGCCACTATAATAAATTTTTTAATTTCAGCTTTAGTTATGACTTGCTTATTTATTATCCATGCTCTAAGCCCAAAGGGCTCATGCATGACAGGGTATTCTAGTTGTAACACCATTAATGTACTTCTATCCAACAATATAAGCTTTTGGAATAGTTGGTTCATAATAATGTTTATATTTTTGGGATCAGTATCATCCAGATATGAACAAAAGCCCAGGAGCAGAAGAGAAGTTCAAAGAGATTAGTGCTGCCTATGAGGTAATTCTTCTACCGCTACAATGATATGTTTTCTATTGTAAGCAATGCATGATCAAATGTTTTTTTTTTTTTTTCTGGATTTATTTAAGGAGCTGCTGCTTTATTGTTCACGCCATCCATAATTTTTTTTTATCTTCTGTTTTATTCTATCCATTTGCTTGTGGTCTGAAGTCTGAACATTGACATTGTAATGAACTAGTGATTCCTCCACCTAGTATACAAGGCGGGATTAATGAAATTTATGGATACTACTTTTACTTCATGGATTATAACTTTTACATAGCATATCTGTATCTGTCTCTTTTTATTCACTTGGTAACAAAGTATGCAAATAGGTTCTATCAGATGATGAGAAAAGATCTTTATATGATCGCTTTGGTGAGTCAGGACTACAAGGAGAAAATGGACGACCGGCCAGTGCCTCAGGGGTATGTATGTCTATATTCAAGTATTTTGCTTTCTACGATGTCAAAATGAATTCAAGACTCTTCGGTATGGTGATATAGTTCTACATAATTAAAACTGTTCCTGTTTTTTCATTTCTCACCAAAGTACTTATTTATTTTTACTGCTCATGGCCTTTGAATTTATCAGGTTGATCCTTCTGACTTATATGAAGCATTCTTTAGTCGTTCTGAGGGACTGTTTAGGGATGAAGGGGGTTTCAGCTTCAATATGAGAAACAATAGAAACCGTGGCCATGATATTCGGTAAATTTTGTCTCTTGTTACAGAGATAGGCAGTTGTCACTTGTCAGCAGTGTACAGTATTAACTTAATTTTGTTCTACAATGTAGGTATGACCTTCGTTTGAGCTTCGAAGAATCTATTTTTGGAGGAAAGAGAGAGATTGAAGTTTCTTGTTATGAGACATGTAGCAATTGTGATGGTACAGGAGCTAAATCAGCGAAAGGCATTAAAAAATGCACAAATTGTGGTGGCAAAGGAGGAGAGAAGAAAACTCAGAAAACACCGTTTGGAATGATGTCTCAGGTAATTTAACTTAAATTGATTTAATAAATGAATGACTATATTTCCAATTATGTTTAAATTATCTGCGACATTATAACAAGAGTATCTTCACTGATGCCATGTGATATTCAGGTTTCTACCTGCTCCAAGTGTGGTGGTTTCGGCATGATAATCACAGAAAGCTGTCGAAAGTGTGATGGCAGTGGTCGAGTGCAAGCTAAACGAAAAATGGAAGTGACTGTTCCTCCTGGCGTCAATGATGGAGACACAATGCAAATTCGAGGTGAAGGGAATTTTGATAAGAGGAGGTTAGCAGCATGGCACTAACTCTATAGCCTCATAAGGATACATCTATAATACATGAACTAGCATCACATGTACACTTTTTCTTAATATTGACTTATGCTTTGATTTGTGGGATGCATTCTAGTTATATATAGTAAAAGTGAAAAAAAAAAGTTGTTAAAAAGATTGCAAAGTAGTTCTTTTTCACATCACTGTTAAATAATTAAGGGCGTGGATGAATTGACTTATCTGAGCTTATTTACTGGTATAAGCGTTATGTGACTTGTGAGACTGTTTGGGAGAACTTATGGTATATCCATAAGTTGTTTTCAACTTATTTTCATAAGCTCTCCAGGACAGCTTATGAAAACAACTTATAGCTTATATGGAAACAATTTGACTAGATTAAAATAGCTTATAATATATTTTAAGCGCTTATGTTATTAAAATTGCTTAATTAAGCTATTTATCGAAAAAGAGCCTAAATGTCAAATGTTTTCTATTTATGGATGATCAGTTTGCCACAACAAATTACTGGTTTTCAGCTAATTCTCTATCTAGTTTACCATGAAGCCACCATTGAAGAACCAAAATATTTCCTATTACAAATATAAGAAACTTCCCTATTTCATTCCTTTATTCTTTTTCCTTATTTTGGATAATCATTTCAGTATTCTTAACTATCAATTTTGATGCTAATGAAAGAACCTATGCTTAACACCATGAATATTATTTTTAGACATTACCACAAAACTGTTCCGGTTCATTTTGTGCAATGATGGAAAATGGTATCTGTTAGAAATAATATAAAACCATTGATGTAGCATTTCCTATAGCTTAAGCTTTTGGGATAATCGGTTATTTGACATGGTATCAGAGCTTCTATGACTAAGTGGTCTAGAGTTCGATCTCCCGCTGCCCTCACTTTCTAATTAAAAAGTTGAATTTAAGCATACGCTAGGTGGGCCTATGCATTATCCACGCTTCAAGCCCAAGTGGGCTCTTGCGTGAGGGGGCGTGTTAGAAATAATATAAAACCATTGATGTAGCATTTCCTATAGCTTAAGCTTTTGGGATAATCGGTTATTTGGTATCAGAGTTTATCCTAGATCCATTGGTTGTTTGTTGTGGAGACCTCCCCATATTTGGGCCACCCGTTGTTGTTGATTCCACGCATCAAGCCCAATAGTGCTGGGCGAGAGGGGGTGTGTTAGAAGTCCCACATTGGCTAGAGATGTGGCAAAGATAACCTTTATAATGTAGTGTAAACCTCAACTCTCAAGCTAGCTTTTGTGGTTGAGTATAGGCGTCTCAAATTCTAATAGTATCATATGATCTGAGACCAAGAGAACTTCAAAAAGCATGTGAAATTAAAACTCTCTCATTTTTAACAGACTATTGCTTTGCAACCAGAAGCAGAAAGATGTTCAGAATCACTACAACTCAATTCATATAACTTATAAGCACTTAGTGCTAACTATTAGTTTGGTGCATTTTTTCAGGAGTTATACTGGGGATCTTTTTGTGGTCCTCCATGTTGATGAAAAGCAAGGAATTTGGAGAGAGGGTCTCCATTTATACTCAAAGATTAACATTGACTTCACAGAGGCAATACTAGGGTCTGTTAAAAAGGTATGAATTAACTGCAAAAATGACAACAGTTATGGTGCAAAATGGAGACACTTGTTTATTTTGATAATTACTTTCTTTTAGAAATCTATCCTATTTTTGAATCTCTCCTTAATATGCTAAAGTTTATGGTAACTTTGTCATTTAAGGATTTTACTTATTTTAGGGATCTTTCCCTACTTTTCGAATCTTATTTGACTAGGATTTGACTAGAACAAAAATGTGATAAGCATCTTTAAAATATGGTTTGGTAAAGGAATTTCTTTTTACTGTTGTATGTCTTTGAATATTGTTTTGACTTTAAACTTGTTATTCCAGGTAGAAACGATTGAAGGTTTCAGGGACCTTAAAATTCCTTCAGGGATTCAACATGGACATTCAGTAAAGTTATCACGATTGGGAGTCCCTGACATGAATAAACCATCTATTCGGGGCGATCATTACTTCGTTGTAAATGTTCTTATTCCTAAAGATATCAGGTCTGTATTTTTTACTTACCATCTTTATGAATTTCTTGTATCCCTCGAAAAACTATTTATCACTGTTATCTAATTTAGACTTTTTGAATGTGCTGGAAAACTTAGTTCTGTCAATACGTCTTGATAGAATACTTGTGTACTCTTATTTCAGAGTCCATGAGCATCAATTTTCAATGTTTATTTACTTAACCATTTAATAGCCAAGCGTTTTATTTCCCTTTTATGACTGCATTTAATGTTGTTATTGGAAACTTCTGGTAGTTGCAAATGAAATACTATAAGTTTAAACTTAAATAATTGTTAAGAGTTTCATATTGGATGAGAATTATGAGATAAGATGTAAAATGAGTTTATAATTGGGAAGCATCTCTCAACTTACAGCTAAGATGGTTCATTCGCCCATTATCGAGTCTCCCTTTATAAAGTTACTGAGGCCATGCTCCAAATGCTTAATCCCGAGACTGAAGGGTGTGTTAAGAGTTCCACATTGGATGAGATAAGACCTGAAATTGAGTTTATAAATGTGAGGTATCTCTCACTGTACAAGCCAATTTTGTAAGGGGTTGAGTTAGGTCCAATCCAAATTCTAAGGCTTTGTTTGCGAGTTGGTTTTTGGAGGGGAAGTGAAAGAAGGACTTTTTTTCTTTTTCAAATTAAGAACACTATAAAATGTCTTTTAAAACAACTGAAAAAAGAACATGTTAAATGATCACATAATACCACAATAACACTTAAATCATTTTAAAGAACATTCTATAGTGTTCTTAATTTAAAAAAGAAAAATAAGTCATCCCTCACTACCTCT
The DNA here is from genome assembly GCA_951799995.1 of Trifolium subterraneum. Taxonomy (NCBI): domain Eukaryota; kingdom Viridiplantae; phylum Streptophyta; class Magnoliopsida; order Fabales; family Fabaceae; genus Trifolium; species Trifolium subterraneum. The sequence continues at coordinate 1,983,137 of OX637465.1, read as the reverse complement.
CCAGAAACCAACTCGCAAACATAGCCTCTCACCTTGAAAAAAATCGTCGATTGATAGGATCAATTCAGTATCTGAAGGTAAAAAATCAGAGTGCAAAGAACAATAATGATGGAAATACTTTTATTAATGATCAATTGAATCAAGGTGATTCAATTGTGAGATTACAGGGTGTAGAGTCTCCCAGGTGATAACCAAATTCCAGTCTGAGCACTACACACACGCTTCTCTTACATATACTATCAGATCAATATTCTCCCTCTCTTCACACACTACACACCCTGTCCACATCATGTAATTCCCACTAAGACAGTTAGTTACTCCCTCCGTTCTTTTTTAAGTGTTATTTTAGAAGAATTTTTTGTTCCTATTTAATTGTCATTTTGATAGTTTAAGGTTATAATTTGTCAATTATACCCTTACTTTCTCAATAACTCCACTTCACATTTTCCATAAAATTTAATAGAGAGGAGTGTGTATGCTGAATTTATTTGGAAAGAGAAAGTAAATGGGGGTTTAAATGAGGGTAGAATTGGAAAAAGAATACAACAATTCACTACTTTGGTTGGGGAGAGCTTTATGCTAAAACTACACTTAAAAAGGAATGGAGGGAGTATTACTTTAGCAGTTTATACACTAGTACTACCTTGTTGCTTCCTCGCATACACCCTACCATAACTATCACCGATTCTCTTAATAAAATTGATTAGTTTGATTTTTTTTTTACTGTACAAGATTAGTTTGAACTTCTTTGCATGACAAAGTGGTTTTTTAGTGACTTGTGTATATATTTCTTTGTTTACCGTCTATTATAAACATGGGGCTTTTCTCTTGAATGAATGCATTATTGAAGTTTCTCATTGTTGTGATTTGTGATATATTTTCATTCTCCTCAAATTCATGTTCTAGTGGCATGGAACGCGCACTTGTTGAGCAGTTAGCTTCACTGAGAGCATCTAGGAGAGGTCATTCATTTTCTTCTGATGACAGTGGTAATAGTTCATTTTACTTGGATACTATTGGATGAAAGTTAATTTTTAAAAATTTTACTGAACATACATGAATAAATAAAATATTCATGATCTTTCATAAATGTGCTTTCCAGGGATACCTAAAGGAAAATTCAATGATTACATGTGGAGAGATAAAAAAAGTGATGCAAGTGATGCCTCAAGCGAGGGAACTGAAAATTCAAATTCTCTTTGGGGATCAATCAAAAACATCTTCAGGTATACTCTAGTAGAGCTGTGCTGTATGTGCTATAATCACGGATTTATTTGCATGAATATTTAGAATTGGACTATGTAAGTTGTCTTCAACAAAGTAAGGAGGCTGACAGATGCACCATTATGAGTAGATGAAATGAAGATTCATGAATCTTTTTGAAAAAACTAAGGTTTTGGTTGGTTTGAGAATATGTTTTGTTTCTATTTCTCGCTTTCACTTTAATTACAAAAAGTGCCTCATGTTTCTATTTCATGTTTGGATCGATGGTGAGTTTGAAGGAATCACAATGCACACCACTGTGATTTTCACGAAAGCTACACAGAAGTCACAATGGCATTGTGATTTTGCCAAACTTACCGCTGTTTCCCGTTTTCAATCTTCCAAGTAGAAGTCGTTGATGAATAACGAATAGAACAATTTACCTATTTCTTTATGTGCACAGGAGAGGAAACTCTGAAGGAAAGTTTGCATCAATTAGCCAAGATACATCAACACTGGCGTGGAGATTTAGCCACCAAAATTATTCAGTCTCACATTCCATTTTTGTTGCTCTATGTATATGTTGGATTTTTAAATCTATAGCAAAGTCTAAGCACTTGTTATTTCATAAAACAACCTAGTCCTTTATTTATACCATAGAACATAGTGCAATTTTTTGATAAGAAAGAAAAGTGGAAAATTGAAAAGGTTTTTTTTGGTTTTCACACCTTGTAAGATTGGTTGAGGATGTTTTGGTGGAAAATGGTGGAAAACATATGTAGCTTATATTGAAGCTACAAGAGATCAAATTTGAGAGCCATCACATTCCATTTTCAAGAGTGAGTGAGTTGAATTCACCTTCCTTTATTATGATCTTCCCTCATTCTATAACAAGAAACTCAATCTTTAGCGGTTGTTTATGTTGAAATTGAAACATGTTCCTCTATTGTATTTTTAAGATTTTGAAGTTACATTGAAACTTTGCTTTCGAGTTGGCATGCTGTGGTAAGAGCCCTGCTATTTATTACGAATCATTGGCAAATGAAACACGAGAATAACACTGTTTATGTGCTAAATAATAGTCCATGCAGTTAATATTTGTTTTTTTTTTTCCAGAAAATCATGAGGGTGGTGATTTGTAACGAGCAGGGGAGATATCTTGCTTTGTTAAGGAACGCTAATTGATAGAATTTAAGACGAGATTGGACTTATAATTATTCACTTTTTTTTTTTAAAGCAAAGAGTACATAATATCGGGGGATATAAAAAAAATAAACAACTCAAATGGGTAATACAAACAAAAGCTACAAATCCCAATTCGGAGAGAACAATGACACTGCTGTTGGCACAGTCTAGTAAATTCGCGTAACCAAATTGTGAGAAAAAAAAGAAAAAAAAAAAACTTTTTTTGATATTGGCGAAAGAAACGACACGCTAACATGGTAATATAATTTTGCACCAACAATTTACTAGGACAAAAAGACAACAGATTTATTGTCATTTTTGTCGAATAACATCGATTATCCCAAAAACTTAAGCTGTTAGGAAGAGCTATATCAATGGTTTTATATTATTTCTAACATGTCCCTTCACGCAAGAGCTCATTTGGACTTGAAACGTGGATAATACATAGGCCCACCTACCATAGGCTTAAATTACACTTTTTAATTAGAAAGTGAGGGGAGCGGAGATCGAACTCTAGACCACTTAGTCATAGAGGCTCTGATACCATGTCAAATAACCGATTATCCCAAAAACAACTGTTAGGAAGAGCTACATGAATGATTTTATATCATTTCTAACAATTTTTAGCCAAACATTTTGAAGGCATTCACGAACAAATGAAATGATTTTAAGACGGCAACATAAATGGATTTAAAACTGAACAAGTTGAAACAATACCAAATCCTACGGCTCGGTGGTGGCAAATTTGAAAATCGCTTAGAACCTGCCGAGAACATAAACCATTTGAAACCCACAAAAAATAAAAACCCAGATTCGCAACAAAAACGACCAGAACACCTTCTGCAACCACCACCACCCACCATTACCCTTGCTGAGCACAATGATCCAAAGGAAAAGAGAAGGGTTAATCACGTTGATACTGTGGCATCCGTTGGAAGAAGAAGATGTTAGAATGATCCCAACTGGGTGAAGACGGTGGTGCGGAGGTTGGATCTCATCACACCACCGTTTTTGAGTCAAATAAAAAAATTAATATATACATATATAAGTACTTTAAATTCGCAACAAGTTTGGTGCAAATATTTATCCGATTTTCACATATAAAATAAAAATAAAAAAAACATAAAAATATTACATATTTAGTGTTTTGAAAAGGGTAATGCTATATAGTATGACCAATTTCACTCAAGAAAATTGACGAATAATGGACAATTATTCAATTTTTAAGGAATTAGAAAATTATTTAGTCTTTTATTTAACATTTAACAGAAATGTAGAAATTGTCTTAGAAAGTACCACTGGAAGATCTTATTGGCTCATTGAAAGCTCATGAATCTATTCTTCAAGAAGATAAACCTAAAAAGAAGATGATTGCTCTAGAAACTCAATCTGAAGAATGTTATCCGAAGGATCAAACATCATATGAAAATGAAGACTTACTTCAAGAAGATGATGAAGAAGAGTTATCATTCTTGTCAAGAAGAATTCAGACGTTGATGATAAGAAGAAATCAATTAAAAAAGAATTTTCAGTCCAAAAGAAGTGGACCAAAACCATAAGTGGATATGAGTAAAATACAATGCTATGGATGCAATCAATATGGTCACTGTCATACCCCATTTTTTGACCGATCGCTTTTGTTCGGCATTAAAATTGTTTTTTTTCCTTTGTCGTTTCTGACGAAATTTCGGCAGAGAGATATTTTAAAATACCTCATTTATTGGTGTTCTTTTTATTTTCTTTATTTATTATTTTTATTTCTTTATATATTTATTTATTTTTATTATTATTTGGTTTTTATTTCATTTTAAGTCTTTTTTTATTTTATTATTATTTTCGTTTTCCTTTTTTGGTGTGTTTTTGTTGATTGTGTAGTTTTAAGTCCAGATTAGTTTTTTGTCCTCATCCAAGCCCAAAAGGGCAATTTTGTCCAAAAGGGGAAATTTTATTTGTCCAAACCCTAGTTCTGACACACTATAAATAGTGCATTTATTGCACAGGTCCCAAAAAGGTCACAAAAATTCATCAGCCGCAGAATCTCTTCTTCTTCTGAACCAAATCACAAACAAAAATCAAAAAAATCAAAACAGAACCCAAATCAAAACCAAATCACAATCAGAAACAAAAAATCAAAATAATCAATAATCATCATCATCCAAAAAATTTAAACCAACTCAAATCCTTCACAAAACCGTCACAACCGAATCATCCATCAAACCCATAAACCATTGTTCATCATCAGAACCCAAAAACCACAAATCATAACCCAAAAACCCAGAAACCGAATCGAAACAAACAGAAATCAAAACCGCAAACATAAACTTTTTTTTTCCTGACGAAATTCAAAACGAAAAGAAAGAAAAGAAGAAGAGATTTGATCCGAATCTAAAGCACTCCAAGGTGGAGTTTTTGTTCCCCTTTCCTTTCTGTTTTGATTGATCCGGACCATGGGGTTTTGCTTTTTTCTTTTTTGAGTTTGGATTCGTGTTTAGAAATCAATTTGATTTGGGTTTGATATTGAATTTTTTTAAAAAAACATGAAGTTTTGGAGGTTGAGAGAGAAGAGCCGAGGGAGAGGTTAGAAATTCGGTGGCGAAGGTGAAAAGAAGAAGAGAGAGGAGTTCTGTGGTTTGTGTTGATTTTTTTTTTAGGGTTTTTTGTATATAAACCCCATTCCGATCATGTGCGCGCATGTGCACCGTAAGCGCAGGTGCACGTCCTTACGGTGCACCTGCGCGCCTTAACCCATCATATCGTAATCTAACGTCCCTGATTCTTTTCCTCTTTAATTAAATCAGAACCGTCTGATCAATCAGACGGCTCTGATCTGTTTTTTACATTTTACTTCAAGCACCCCCCTCTGGGCTGCGCCCCCCAGTTGGGCCTGAGCCCCAGAGTTGCTTTTTGCACCCCCTTTTACTTTTGATTTGATATTTGCACTCACTTCTGTTTTTATTTATTTTTTTATTTTTAACCTATGATAAAAGTGTTTATGGAATGTGCTTCAATAAGCTATTAAATCCAAATAAGCACTTATTTGAGGTCTTTTTATTTTTTTTATTATTTATTTCATGATTATATGTGTGTTTATTTTGGCTTTAATTTATGCTCACTAATCTAACACTTTATTATTCATGCTTTATTATTACTAACTTACTAACTTATCATCATTATTGTTACTAACATATTTTATTAATTGATCTAATCTAACAATTTAATTTATTGTCTAATTAATTAACTATTTATTTTATTGCAAGGACATTAGATTGTATTTTTAGGATTTAATGTAAATAAAAATTGCATAGCATCCTCTCTTGTATTCATTTCATATTTATCTTTCTTACAAATACCTTAGAATGTAATTAGGAATAAATGTACACTATAAATGAAATTTGCATCTCATGCATATTTATTTTTATTGCTTTCCGCAAAAGCGTTAGAATATTAATTTCGATGGAAAAGACATCGTTTTGATCAAAATATCATTACGAATTGTCTTCACGCTGAATTTGCTTATTGCGACGTTAGTATTATTGTTCGCGCTACCTTTTGTTAATTTGGAACCCAACATTCCATTTGAAATAATTAGTCATTTTCTTCTCAAAAATGGGGTCAACACCTCTTCACAAAAAATAATAACCAAAACAATTTATTCTCACCATGCATAAAAATATTTTGTCATCATACATTTTCAAAACTTTGGACTTTAAACCAAACGTTTCTTTTCATCGTGAAAACCTTGGATTTTAACCCAAGAGTTCTTTTTCATCGCAAAACTTGGATTTTAAACCAAGTGCTTTGGACTTTAAACCAACGGCGTCTCTTATCGTGAAAACCTTGGATTTTAACCCAAGAGTTCTTTTTATCTCAAACTTGGATTTTAAACCAAGTGTCATTGGATTTTAACCCAAGTGTCATTTTTATCGTGAAAACCTTGGATTTTAACCCCAAGAGTCTTTTTTTATCGTAAACTTGGATTTTAAACCAAGTGCCTTGGACTTTAAACCAATGGCTTCTTTTATCGCTAAAACCTTGGACTTTAACCCAAGTGTTCCTTGTTAACCTTGGATTTTAAACCAAGTGCATTTTCTTCATTCATACATCTTTAATCATGCATAAACCTTAGATTTTAAACCAAGTGTCTTTTATCACTCAAAACTTTTTCTCAATAAACCTTGGATTTTAAACCAAGTGTCCGCGTCTTATTTTCATAATCAAACTTTAATCAATTTAATCATTTAGACTCTCTTTCACAAATAAAAATAAATCAAACTCACATTTTGCCACTTTTGGCTTTTATCTTTTTAAAACCATTTTCAAAACCTTAAAATCAAACAAACAAATTTACTCGTAACTTTTATCCCGAACTACGGTGGTTTGGTCCCTTGGGTACGTAGGCATGAGACTTGTCTCTCCAATCAATAAAATCAACAAAAAACATTTTTCTTCTTTTTAGTCACTTTAAACTTTTTCTCACTTTAATTCCTACACTTATACATTTTTACAAACAATTAAAAATAAAGCGCAAAGTTAGAAATAGAAACAAGAGGTTCCTATAGAGTACTATAGATACTTAGGGTGCTAGTACCGTCCCTTCGTATAACCAACCCCCGAACCTTGACCTCTAAAATAGGGTTTTTTCGAACTTTTTCCCTTTCCCTCGGATAAATTAAAGATCGGTGGTGGAATATTAAATTGCGATTCGAAGTTAATTAATAACTCGACATCCAAAAATCACCGCGACAGTCACTACAAGAATGATTGTCCAAAAAATAAACAAAAGAAACATTCTTCAAGAAGAAATTCATGATGGCTACTTGGGATGATCCAGAAGAATCACAATCAGAAGAGGAAGAACAAGAAGCAAATGTTTGTCTCATGACAAACTCAAACATTGAAGAGGTAACATGTGATCCTTGTTCAGCTTGTCAAAAAACTGAACTTCTCTTTGATAATTTTCTATATGACACTCAAATTTTAAATCAAAAAAATGTTTAACTCAGTGATGAAATTACTAGATTAACTAAAGAAAGAGATGAGTATAAAACTGAGAGTCATCTTAAAGGAAATGTCATCATAGGTATGCAAACTGCACACACTGAACTTTCTAAGAAATTTGAAATTCTTAGAAAATATCAAAAAGAATGCTCTGTGGTTCTAAAGGAAAATGAAGCTTTGAAACAAAATGTCTCTAAATTAGAAAATGATTTAACAAGATTTGTCAGTGCCACTACAACTTTTGAAAATATTCTGGGATCACAAGCTGGAGCTTTTGATAAATCTGGAGTAGGACATAATCCTCATCAAAATAGACAGCTATATGAAAACTTTTTTGTTCCCAATAGAGAAAAGAATTTTCAAAAATACAAATGTTCATTCTGTCACAAAGATGGACATCTTGAAACATTTTGTTTCAAAAAGAAAGCAAGAAAATAAATTTCCTATAGAACACCAAAACATTCTCAGAGCAATCTCAGAAATAATATTTTTATAAGACTTTCATATAAACATTCTCATAGCACTCTCAGAAGTAATGTTTATAGAAGATCTCTTTATAAAAGATCATCATATCCTCAGAAGATCCCTTATAAGAATATTGCAACTAACATTCAAGGACCCAAGAAATTATGGGTACCTAAAAATTTACTAAACTCAAATCTAGGAATGTCATCTAGCAGTCAAGAGAAGATCTTGGTACTTGGACAGTGGATGCTCAAGACATATGACAGGAGATAGAAACAGCTTTCTGTCGTTTGAGAAAAAGGAAGGTGGATCAGTCACCTTTGGAAATAATGAAAAAGCTAGCATCAAATGTATATGTACTATTGGTAAGTCTGACTCTGCTAAGATTGAAAATGTTCACTATGTGGATGGTTAAAACATAACTTAATAAGCATAAGTCAATTATGTGACAATGACTTTGAAGTTGGTTTTAAATCTGACTCATGTGAAATAAAACAATCTTCATCTAACAAAATCATAAAATCATTGTGCCAATTTATCAGATATATAAATAACACGCAGACACAATATCATCAAAATCTCCAATTTTTACCGATAACAAAACGACAAATACACAAATAATAGTATTAAAGACACAATAACATATCGACTCTCATTCTAGCCCTAGCTAATATTACAGGTCTTACAGATCTCATTGTTATCTAAGAAGTGCTCTTGAGTGTTTTTAATTAAGCTAGGAACAATTGAGCTTTTTAGATCAATATCACCCTTTTATTTTGGTGCAAATAAAAGCTTCAAGATCACTCTGAGAATGCTCTATGAATCACGCACAACATTCCAAACAAGAACACATTCAATACAAAAGCACTTATTTAATTAAGTCAACCATGTACAAGACAAAGGAGCACTTTTCTCTTGGGCTTAACTCACAAGATCACTACAGTCCATAAGTTCATTTAAGGCAAGGAATATTTCGATGAATAGAGAAGTTACCACATTTGTAATGTTCAAGGATTAAGGCATGTGCAAATGGCCAAATATTCAAAGACACATTCTCATACATGCTTAGACTGATTTTTCATGGACCATTGAGAAGAAGACAACACTACTCTAACTATGAGTGGACTTGTACCTTCAAAAGAATATTAAATGGAACTTTCTCCCATGGGGACTCACCTTCTTCTATGAGCATTGTACTTGGAAAGTACTTTTTGAAAAGTATCACAAGTACAATACAATTGCTGATCTTATCCACTACAGTTGGTTCTTGCTTGCATCAGTTTTTCTTCACAAAAGAAACAAGTCCATATACGCCCAGCTTGGATAACGCTCTCAGAGCATTGCTGAAAAGTGGTTGTACTTGCTTGAAAAGATGATAGCTCACTCACAGTTGTTCAAAACGTATTTAAAAGTTGCACAATAGATTTAGTTTTTAAGTAAGCAACATCCAGCTATCTACAACTCATTGCAAGTCAATCATACGCTCCTCTTATTAAAGAAAGCTGAAGAAACTTTAGAGAACGCTCTCAGAACAACCAGTTTCTTCACCAAAGATCATGAACTGTCAAATGTAAAGCAACTAGCCGTTATTTTCAAGTCTCTAACGGATATGCTTCGTGGCCAAGACTCCCAAATCAAGCTTCAACTATAAATAGAGCTATTTGGCAACATTGAAGAGCAAGAGTTTTCACTACAACATTTCAACACTTGTATTTGTGATACAAGTTTTATCAAGAGCTCTTCTTTATCTCTTTCACTCAGATCTGTAATTTCTATATCTAGGATTAGAATATCCATTGAGTGAACTGAGAATTTATCTTCTTCAAAGCTTCTCAAATATTGTCTTAGGCTTTGATACAAATCTTTCATTGTTGGAACATTGGCTCAAGTTAGTACGTAACTACTAATTGAGTGACACCTTCAGAGTCTGTAGGACTTAGGTAGTTCAAGCTTGTAGGGCTTGGAAGATTTGTTGGTCTTGGATCTAGATCAAAAGGAAGTATAACTTGAGATTGGTAGCATCTCATAGTGGACAGTCTCACAGGAGCGTGGGGACTGGACTAGCCCAAAGTTTTGGGTGAACCAGGATAAATTGTTTGTGTGATTTCTCTTCCCTTTATTCCTATTTAATCTACGCATACACTGATCACACAAATCACAAGTTATCTTTTATATTTAATGTCAGAGAGTGTTGGGAGAAAGTTCTCCAGTTTACAACATATTTTGAATACTTAATATAACTAACAATCTGAGAATACTCTTGAGTATATTGTTTGTGGTAATTTTTAAAGGCAATTTTTAAAGGTTCACAATTCAAACCCCCTTTCTTGTGAAAAACTTTACTACTTCAATTATATTAAAATAAACGTCATCTTAAATTGTACTGTACAATGGAACTGAAAAGTTCATTTATGTGTACACTTAAATTTTTTTGAAATGTTATATAAGTATATCTTCTTTTTTTTTTTTTTGTCAACTAGTCTAGTTGTAAGAAAATCCACCTAAAAGGTTGCACATATAGTGTGATATCTCTACCAACTAAGCTAAACTCACGAGGATAAATGTTATATATATTACAGAACTAGTTCATTATTTTTCTTAATCTATAACAAATGAACTCTAAATTAATAACATCAACTTAAACTATGTGCATAAAAATTGTATAGAGACAAAAAGATAATTTTTCTATAAAAAATAAATCTTAAAATTTTTTAAATATCAGAAACGTACCCTTTGATTTGAACAATTATAAATATGGCTCAATTCAAAATGAATAATGGATACAGTTTTGTTTGAAAGAAAACAAAAAAAAATTCTCTTAAAAAGGTAAAAACACTGCTACTACATAAAGTTGTTCTTTATTTAAAATAATATATAATATTAACTGGGATATAGTATTATGTTACCGGGTGTGTAGTGGTATGGAATATTGTAACCGGGTCAAAGATTGTACTCCATCTTTTTGCAGGACAACACTCACTATTCATTTTTCATTTTCAAATTTGAAATGTGGCACAAAACTTGCTATGACACATGTATTTTATTCATTTTTCTCCCCATTGTTTCTCTTCCAATTATTTATATTTCTTGAGTTCATCTTTGCTTCTTTTTTCTTCCAGTTATTTATCTCTTTAGCGAATGCAAGGACAACAAAATTTTAGGGGCATCAATTTAACTTTATTTTCTTAGCGTGTGCGTGCGTGCCTCTGTATATGCCAATGAATATTTATTGGACACATATGGGTAGTGCATCGAACCAAATGTGATGCACTTGAATCGTAACTAATTAGAAAAATAAAATGTGTTAGTATACAATAATAATTTAAGCTTAGAATGAAATTATAGTATAAAGTTTGACGAAAGTTTACTCGGCACAACTTCTAGATTGAGCTTGACAGCCGCATGAACATGTTGGGTAGAGAACACTAATTTTCCTGTAGAAAGCTGAAAGGGCGACACAACATTTTGTAGTGTTCTCAGCTATGAGAAGGTAATTATTTTTGTTATTCTTCTTTTAATAGTTTGCTGTTTTTAGACTAACAAACATTTTTTCTCTTTTCTTCTTCATCTCCTAAACATAGATATTTGATACATATTCTTTTTCAACCTCTTTCTCAGTCATTAGTAGTTTCCTTCATCTTTAAGAATAATTGTATCTATCTATATATATATATATATATATATATATATATATATATATATATATATATATATATATATATATATATATATATATATTAATCATTCACAATTCACAAGTAACAACACAACTTACGACTCATATGCTTTCCTGCACTCTTCTATTATGTTAGGATGAGGGCAAATTCTCAAGTCCATATGCTTTCCTGCACTCTTTCATGTAACAAAGAAGTTACAGAATAGGATTAGGGCCAATTCCAACACTCACGATTCACACTTACATTGAATTTCAAACAACTTCTATTATGTTAAACAACACTCACAAGTAACACTTACATCTAATTCTAAATACTAATGAGTCACATTCACACTTACATCCAATTCCAAATCCAAACAACTTCTATTTTGTTAAACACCCACCAGTCACAACAATGTTAAAATTTCTAATATTCATCTTCTTTGTTTTGTTCTACAAAACATACGCTTATGACCCACTTGATCCAAATGGAAACATTACAATCAAGTGGGACATAATCAAATAGACCGATGACGGCTACATTGTGAGTAATATATTATAGTTTTTTTTTAGTTCTTGGTATCTTGTGATTTATCCATGTCATTTGCAGGTTGTAATTAACTTAAAAATAGTAGCCAAGTAAATGATTAATTAATAAATCACCAAGTCCTATTACATGTATGTAGAACTGTCATACATGATAGTTGCTTCTTCTTTTTTTGTTTAGTGAACTGGGCCAATGGACTAGACAATCACAAGGGCCCAAGAGGATTATAAACTGAAAGATGGTGGACTATAGATTTTGGACCGTAACATAAAAATTGGATTGAATAATAATGTTTGAAAAATTAATTATAATTTTTATTTATGATCGGTGGCATATTTATTTTATGATTAGACTAACAATAGTTGAATTAATTAGACTAACAATAGTTGAATTAGAATAAGGTTGGAAATAAGTCGAGCTGAGTCGAACTCGTCTGAGCTCCACTCGACTCGATAGGAATTGGTTCAACTCGAAACTCAACTCAAGTTTGACCCGAATTATTTAATCAGCTCGAGTCAAATAATATATACTTTCTGTAATAAAGGCCGAAGTTTACCTTTTTATTAAAAACTGATTCTTCTTTCTTTTCTTCATCACCTATATATATACACTAGTGAATTTTCACGGGTGTTTGGGAGGAGAGACGACAAGGGAAGCCAAATTTTAGGGTGCCAATTTAATTTGATTTTCTTAGCGTGTGCGTGCGTGCATGCGTGCCTCCGTATGTAGTGCATCGAATGCTCCGTATGTATGTGCCAATGGATTTTGATTGGACACATATGGTTAGTGCGTCGAACCAAATGTGATGCACTTGAACTGTAACCAATTAGAAAAATAAAATGTGTTAGTATACAATAATAATTTACGCTTAGAATGAAATCATAGTGTAAATTATGACGAAGTTAACTCGGCACAACTTCTAGATTGAGCTTGACAGCCGCAGGAACATGTTGAGCAGGGAACATTGTTCTTGCTGTAGAAAGTTGAAAGGGCGACACAACATTTTGTAGTGTTCTCAGCTAAAAATTGTTAATATGTGCAGATAACACTCCATGTCACTACAACAAATAAGAAAATATCAAAGTGTAAGTCAATGATAATATCTAGTTGATATGAATTAGAAATTGAGACCAAAAAACCTATTCTCTTGACCAGTTTTAAATTTGATCATAAAAACTAATACTAACAATTTAATAATCATTAGCTACAACTAATGGAAAACTATTAAATTTGGTTGAAGTAATAGAAAAAAATGAAGGTTCGACATTAGTGTAAATTTGGTTGAACTTATAGAAAGCTTGGTTAACTCTCCTTTGATCTAGCGATTCTAATTTAGAAGGTTCGACACTTTTTGCCGGTTTACACATATACCCTGCACCAAGTTCTTTAAGGGTGAAATTTCTTGGCAATTGAATTGTTTTGGTAGAGGTTCCAGCTCTACCAACAATCAATTCAAACATGGAAACTGCATTTTTTTCATCAATCCCCAAACAGTAAGCATACCCCATTTGCAACAGTTAGTATACTATTGATTAAAAGGGGCGTCCGGTCATAAGTCAACCACTGTTGGTTGCTTCTTACATGAGTGAGGGATTATTCCTTTAAAACCTGAACAATCTCTTTGTTCCGTTGGCATCCCTCCTATTTTGGTCTTGTTACTCCAATACACAGTGAACATAATTGAATATAATTCAATGGTCCCCTTAACTACACATAAAACAATACAAATAAAGGATTTCCACTCTAAAAGCATTATAAATTCAATGGTTTGCACGCGTTTGCTGCCATGAAATCGATTTATCTTTTCTTTTTGGACTAAAAATAGCTTTATCATAAAGCTTGTATTGCAGTATAAATACAATGGTCTGCATGCAAGTTCCAAAGTTCTTCATTTCCTCCTATTACATCAACCAAATTTAATAGTTTTCCATTAGTTGTAGCTTATATTAACAGGACCTTTAATATTGTTTAGTATTCTGTTTAATGGAAATGCAGAAATTTGCTTAGTGTTTAAGTTATGATATCAATTACTTGTTTTCAAGGGCAATAATTTTAGGAAATTTATTTCCTATGTTCATTTATGCTTAAACATTATTTATAGGACACTGAAGTACTTGTAAGGATATGTGAATTGGATGCATAGGACACCCAAATTTTAGGGGCACCATTTTTTTTTTTGCTTAGCGCGTGCATGCGAGTGCGTGCGTGCGTTTGTGTGTGTTAAAATAAATAAATTATATAATTAAAATAAATAAACTTTAAATTAGGCTTAAACTCTTATGATCTTTATAGTAACATCTATTTGAACAATTTAAAGTTTTTTTTTTTTTGATAAGCAAATCTATATCTATCTATCTATCTATATATTATATTATATGTTTGAGAGTTTCTCTCTCATGATCAAATTCCTAGGTGGCATTCTCTCAAGCAACTAATTCACGCGTGGCAATCTCTCAATGAGTCAAGTCCTACATGTCGTCTCCTCCTTAGCTTAATACTACATTAGTTTTAGTCAAAGGAACGCGGTTCAACTCCCACTAAAACCAAAAATTAAGAATTTTTATGATATTTTATAATTTATTATATAAATAAACTAACTATATTGAGAGAGACATGGTTAATTTTTTTCTGTTTACAGACATATGGTTCAATTTTCATGAACAACCAAATAAATTTTTTTTGTTATTTTATTTTATGCACTTTTGTTTATAAAAATTTAAATTTATGCACTACTTTTTTTTTCTGTCCTCCTCAATTGAAATTTAATGCTAAATAAAAATTAATCATTCAAAAGGAAATAATTGAATACGTTTTTTTATAATCTCTTCTTCTTATTATGAATTTTTTTGTTTGTAATTTTTAGAAACTTATTCTAAATCTTGATCCTTTAGATCTATTTCTTTTATTATATGTTTGAGAGTTTCTCTCTCATGATCAAATTCCTAGGTGGCATTCTCTCAAGCAACTAATTTACGCGTGGCAATCTCTCAATGAGGCAAATCCTACATGTCGTCTCCTCCTTAGCTTAATACTACATTAACTTTAGTCAAAGGAACGCGGTTCAACTCCCACTAAATGAGAATAAAATATTCACAATAAAACTCAAACTTATTGATAAGATCAATAAAAAATAAAAATTTTGTGTATCATGACTCAAGAATTTCTTGCAAAATAGAGTTTTCTTTCGCTGAACTAAATCTTATATGTAAAATTTTCTCAATGCATTTTCACAAAGATCAATCAAGGAAAAATAAGTTCTCAGACTGAGAACATAAGTTCTCTCAGAGATCAATCATGGAAAAATAAATTCCTTTCACTGTTGAGAAAAATAAATTCTCTAGTGAAGTTCAAAGTCACATTGCAGGATGTGGTGACATTTAACTTCACATTCAGTATGCATCTTCATTTGAGAAAAATAAATTCTCACATGCATACACAACATCTTCAGATATATATATATATATATATTCTACTCCCCGTGTGTTGTTGCCCACTCCATGCATATATATATATATATATCTTACTCCTCCTAAATATCAAATCAGATACTTTATGTATATAAACAACCACACATAAATATATTACTCCTATTTTCCTTATCAGAGTAATATTGGTCTTCATGTGGTTTCAGAGTTGATCAGAGCTGCTTTCATATGTCATGTTCATAGATATATTATCTATGCTACTGCAGGTGGCACTAGATATGCAACACATTGTGCCCACCATTCATATCAGACCAAAAAAGCTAGGATGTTACTCCCCCTTTTTAGCCATAAAATTTTGACAAATAAAGTCAAATATCCTGCATAGTTAGAATTAACTAGATAATAGCAGTAGATATAGCAGAGTGCATCTTACATACCACTTAGCACATATAGTGCATCAAATCCAGCGCATAGCCCACAAAAAGTACATAAAAAAGGTCTGTAAAAATCCAGGGAAATTCTTCATATGTCTTCACTCTCATCAGAGCCAGACTCCACCACATCCTCAGTGTCATTCCCTTCTTCCTGATCAGTGTCTTCATCATTGCCAGCATTTACATCAGCCTCAAACTCCTCCTCAGCTTGACTTTCCTCAAGTTCTAGTGCCTTAATCACAACATCTAGCTGGGCAATCATCTGCTTCCTAGTCATCTTTCCTGTCTCAGCAGTAGTCCTAGATCTCCCAACATCAGCTACTACATTCAACCCCTCCATCATCTTTGCACTGATGATGAGAGGAGAGTTCCTCTTGCAAGCAATGTCATCTCTAATGACCTCAGGGTGTTGGTTCAATATAATTCCACATATTAAACTAGGAAAAGGTATAGGCCACTTGGCAGCAAAGGTCTTGGCTTCTTTCATTATTCTTTCAAATGGGGGTGCCTTTCTTTTGAGAGTAGGCTTCTTTGGAGGTGTACTCTTGGGCCTAGTTGGTAGATAACTTGCTGGTTTCTTCACAGTCTTCTTCACAGGAGTCTCTGCTGTGTTTGGTGTGCTTGTAGTCACCAAAGCCCTAGCACTCCTTGTCCTTCTCGCAACACATTGAGGAACTGTCTTCTCGGATGGTGGATTGGCAGCATAGTTATCCACATCCACAAGGTCAGGGTGGTCATCCTTTTCCTTGTCTCCAACATTCTTCTCTCCTTCTTCTCTTTCCTCAGGGTCTTCACTCTTTTCAGACTGAGTGTCACCCTTGGAGCCTTCATCAGTAGTCATTTGCTTATCACCAGACGCAGTGGTGTTCTCTGGTGTGTCTGGAATAGTGTCCTGTACCTGTTCTTCTTCCGGAGCCAATGTGCCAAACCACAACCTTCTCAGGATCAGCATTCTCACTCACTTTTGGTGAGTCTTCAGAGTCTTTAGGGTTTGACTCTGTATTGACTTGGTCAGACCCTTCTTCCTCGTGGGTTGACCTTTCAGCTTCGTCTTCTTCCTGTACAGTCTTTTCAACTTCCATCCTTTCTGAAGTTTCGACATCAGGTCTTGCATGCTTGTCTTCAAGTGGATCGATGTATAAACTGGTCATCGTGTGAACAGTCTTTGATCCAGAGATCTTCGATTTCGATCTCTTCTTCTCTTTCTTCGATCTTTTGACCGAATCATAAGACTTTCCTTCTTTCTTCGATGATATCTTCTTCTTCTTGGATTTCTTCACCTTCTCTTCTGATGGATGTACAGTGTCGAGTGGTTGATTCTCAACTTCCATCATGACGGAGCTTTGCTCATTTGTATCGGTCTGTATGTTAGGGTTTTTTGATACAAAAGGTGAATTGGATGCTTGGCTTTTGCTTGGAGTAACTTCAGTGGAGTTGGTCATGGTGATGGTGTGGGTTCGAAGGTGAAGGGTTGAGAAAAGGGTGAGGTTTTTGCGAAGAGGTTTTGCGAAGGTGAGAGATTCCTGAAAATGTTTGATGAATGGGAGATGATGGATATTTATAGGCGAAGGTTGTTGGCTGATGGAGGGATTTGGTAGGTGACGTGTTTTGGGGAGTGGATGTAATGATGGTGGGTTTGAATTTGCGTGCAACAATAAATGGAGGGAAAGTGGAATTGTTGCACATATCACCAACTGTAGTTGCTACAAGTCTTCAAAAGGCAAATTTCAAGTTTGCCCCTGAGCCTTTGAAATTGTGTTGCATCCAATGCCTTGGTAAATATATCTGCAATTTGACCTTCAGCAGTCACATGTTTCAAGGTCACAATATTTTCTTCCACCAAATCCCTAACGAAGTGATGCCTTATATCAATGTGCTTTGTCCTACTATGTTGAATATGATTTTTGGAGATATTTATAGCACTTAAGTTATCGCAGTACAATGTTATAACATCTTGCCCTACATTGTACTCACTCAGCATCTGCTTCATCCATAGGATCTGAGAGCAACTACTACCAGCTGCAATATACTCTGCCTCAGCTGTGGATAGTGATATACTATTTTGTTTCTTGCTGAACCAGGAGATTAAGTTATTCCCCAAAAAGAAACATCCACCTGAGGTACTCTTCCTATCATCTGCACTTCCTGCCCAATCTGCATCACAGTACCCAACCAACTTTGAGTCTTCACCATGGGAGTACATGATGCCATAGTTGTCCCCACTTATTACTTCTACCGATCCCTAATATAAGAAAAAGTTCACTTTTTAAATACATTGAAATATTGATGTATCTAGTCTATGATATAGTTTAGATACATCAATTTTTCAATGTATCTAAAAAAGTGAAATTCTTCTTATATTAAGAATTGTAGGGAGTATTACAAATTTTGATACTCATTTTATCACTTAGGTTTAACGTAATTTTTTCGTTGCTTTTAAAAGTCAACTATTCATAAAAAAAAAAGATGTGTGACAAATTGAAAATAATCTATTACACACATTAACAGAATAGAAAAAGCGAACAAGCAACACTCCACACTAACAATAACTAAGGCTCCGTTTGGATTCAACGAACTTATGAAAATAGTTTATGTAAATAAATAAAGTTTTATATTAAATTTATAAATTTTCATTAACAAAAATTGTATTTTTATAAACTCATTTATAAGTTTTATATTAATTTAAAAAATTTATAACAATGCATAAAAAATTATTTATTTGTATAAGTTATTTTGCATAACCTCAAAAATAATTTAATCCAGGTTCACCAATTAAGAAAAGGCGCAAAAAGAAATACATACTCTGAATTTGGGCGGGAGTTGATTTCCCACTAACTTTTTCATTTAATTAACAATTAAAAAAAATAAAAACAAATTGTTGTGCACTCTGGACCAAGTAAGAACCCTAATCCGTCCACCGCACCCTCAACCTCATTGTGTTTGTATACTGCTGGGCTGATTCAGAGGTTGAAAAAGAGATGCAGATTCACGTGAAGTGCAATTGCAACGAAGGAAACTGCGAAGAATGGGGCATAGTTGAATTGCAAGGTGTTGTTGAATCACAACCTGGTTTTCAAGATTCCCTTGCAAATCTTCAAATCGGAACTCTTTGTCGTCCTTCTTCTCAGGTAATTAAGTTATTTACTATTTTGTTCCATCTTTGATTATAGTACCAATTGAATTAATAACTGTTTTTGTTGGTTAGGAAATGTACACTTTAATTATTGGGTACCATGAACTACAAGGGTCAAAAGTTTCCTTGAAGAAACCATTGGTGGTGCTCAAGAAAATCAAGCTTACTTGTGGTCAGGTTCAGTTACATGTTGTTGGAATTATTAGACATAAGATTCTGTTCAAGACCAGACCAAAGGCCATCATTTCTAGTAAGATACTATCATATCACCCTCTTTTAATTGGATTTTTATCTTGTATGTATGTACTAGTACTCGACACACACACAGTTGATTGAGTTCAAAATGATCCCATTTGCACTTTTTCATTTTCACTTAGGAATAGGAACCAACATATATTGGACATAATATTCTAATACTGCTGTAATCATTAACAGATAAGCACTCATTTTAATTAATTCTTAAAAGGTGGGTGCAAACCCACTGCAGTAGCCACTAATAGACCGTCAAGAGCCGGGACAGCCACCCCAATTGACATCTGAGAAACCCTTAAGCTGCATAGGAGACTTACGAGGGAAGAAAAGGCCTCGTCCAGGGGAACCTTTCAAGTATCTCAGCACACTATGAACAGCCTTGAAATGAAAGAAAGTAGGGTCACTAAGAGATCGACTGAGCTGTTGAACGATATGAGAGATATTTGGGCGAGTAGTGGTGAGATAAAGCAACCGTCCAACCAATCTGCGATAGCCAGTGACATCATTGTGAGGAGGACTGTTGTCATTATGTAACCCAATGGATGCATCTAAAGGAGTGTGGGCAGGTTTAGAGCCAAGAACACCAGTATCTGTAAGGAAATCAAGGCAGTACTAACGCTGAGAAAGTGAAATGCCATGGGAAGAGTGATCCATTTCTAATCAAAGAAAAAACTTGAGAATACCCAAATCCTTAACCCCAAACTGGTTGTGTCTAGAATGGATTTGATGTGAGTAATTTCAGGCATGGAATTTCCATCAAGGACAATATCGTCAACATAGATGAGTAAGAGTAACACAGTGAAAGAATCATCGCTATGTATGTTTACCACTTTCGACTTGCTTGCTTAAGAACATAAAGGGATTTGAGGAGCTTGCAAACCATGTTAGGACCACTAACCGAAACACCTTGAGGAAGGGCTAAGAGGAGACAAATTGTGGACAACTTAGCAACAGGAGAAAAAGTATTGAAATATTCCACACCCTCAGTTTGTGTGTATCCTTTGGCAACCAGATGTGCAACCCATCGTGGGTCAGTGATGCCTTGAGCATATGTAGTAGGCTCAGTCAAAGAACAAAGGGATACAACAAAGGATTAATGAGTAGAGTTTGAGGTGAGACAAATTTAGTCCTTAAGATGAGCTGGGGGTTTTCTAGTACGGGTACGATATCTAGGTGGGTCTGGGTTAGGTTTATTATTACTTGTATCAGTGGGAGGAGGGCAAGGAATATGTTGGATATCTGTGGTAATAGAGGACTACTGATAGGTGCAGTAGCCAAGGCAAGTGCAGTGGTTAAATCTAAGTTACCATCATGAAGGGGAGTAGAAAAAAGGACAGGTGTATCTGGGTCAGAGAGGACAGTAGGTTGACTGTCAACAGATGTAGAGTGTTCAGAGATGATATCAGGGCCAGAGTCAATAGCTGGGATAGGAGCAGAAAATTCACAAGTCTCCAATGGCATAGAATTCTCAGCTGAAGCAGTTTGACTAAAATATGCCCATTTAGATTGAGGTAAAACACGTTGGGAAGAGTTGCAAGGGAATATGCACTCATGGAATATGGCATGTCTTGAGATGATAATCTCCTTGGTGTGACTGAATATCATAGGCTACATAACCTTTGACCCCGGGTTTAAACCCCAAGAAAGCACACTTGTGGGTCCTTGCCAAATTTTTGCCTCTTTGAGGAACAGAAGTACCAAGGTAACATGAAGATCCAAAAAAGTTTAACATGGACAAGTCCGGTGCCTGTCCGTACAGTGGAAAATAAGGAGACTTGTTTTGGAGTCTAGCATGATAAATTCAGGTCCATTGTCACTGCGAATCACTTTAACAGATGCACTAAATTGTTTCTCAATTGTTAAATTGTAATAAAATTCTGAACATGGGATCGAGCTTCATATTTTCCTTTCATTAAAATAACCCAAGTGTATCAACTAGGATCATCTACTATCGTTAGGAAATATCTGTGATTGTGAATAGAATTAACAGGGGTCAATGTAATGACTCCAAATTATGTGAAGCTTTACACTAGTTCTAAGTGTACAAGGCAATCACTTTTGCTTTGCAAACTGGCAAATATCACAAACATCTTAATTAAATTCCATTGAAGGAAAATCCTTACACATATCAGCAAGTTTGTCACAAGACATGTCCTAGTCTGAAGTGCCATATGGCACTTTTAGTGATACAATCGGAAAAGGTACTAACAACATTACAAGCAGTAGCAGGGGCAGATAAGCTCATGTAGTATAGACCATCTCTAAGTGTAGCCGTACCAATCCTCCTCGAATGTGAGTCCTGAATGCAGCACAAATTATCAACAAAAGTGAAAGAACACTTGGTTGGTTTCAGAAGGCTAGAAATAGAGAGTAAATTGAAGCTAAACTCAGGAACAAATAACACATCAGTGAGAACTAAATGCTCTGAAATTCGGACACTACCACTATGAGAAGCTTGAACTGAATTTCCATTTCGTAATCTTACAGCCTTATGATGAATTTCATGGTAAGTATGGAAAAAACCATTGCAAAGAAATACAGATATGATTTGTAACTCGTTGTGCCACTATCAACTATCCGATCATGAGAAGTTTGATTAGCCAACGCAGATAAGACAATAGCGGTACCTGTGCTTGTGCCTGAAGAGGAACCAACTATGTGATTAGCAGAGGAAACATCAACAGCAGTGGCATTTGTATTCAGCAGTGGTGAGGCCAGTAATAACAGACTGGACAGAGAGAGTGACAGGTTGTGAACAGCCCAACTCTTCACTTTCAGCTTGGGAAGCATTCTTCACTAAGGAATCAACTTTAGGTTTGGGAGGAAAACTGTGTTTCTTGAAGCAGTTTTCAACAATATGATTAGTTTTGCCACAATAGGTGTGTTGTCGATTGTTATAAGGAAATTTCCCTTTGCCTGCAAATTTCTTGCCACTAGCAGCATTGATCAGACTAGGGAATTCATCAACCGAGGTAGAACCATGCTTGCGTTCATGTTGCAACACCTTGGAATAGACTCGATTCATAGGTGGCAGAGGATCTAAGAGCAGAGTCTGAGATTTAACCATATCAAAAGAATCATTAAGAATTTTACTAATTGACACGTCACAGAATTTTACTAATTGACTTTGACCAAGTCTTCTTCTCCTACTTTAGCTTGATCAGTGGTACTGTGTAATATTATGTAAATCGCACAGTCACAACTCACAACCAAGAAGCCTCACCAAATATTGAACAACTCATTCTTATTTACCAATTTAGAAGTTAAAATACATATCGAATAGTGAATTATTTGATCTTTCATCTGATATATCTTATTGTGACGGTTAAGGGTTCAAATTCAGAAAATTATCAAATGATTTTACATTTGTAGTCCTCTGCATAATATTATGAACAATTGAAAGGAGAACTGGTAATCGTGTGATCTAAAGTATGCTAAAGTTTTAAACTTAACATTGTAGACAAGAACTCGCGGTATATTTTTTGGCTGTTTTATTACATGTATGTGTGTGGCCTGGTCCCAATGCTAACTACAGTAGATATTCAATGGATGCTTTTACTGGTTAAGAATAACAATAATTTCTACGTGTCTTTTCCGTGTTTAGACGTTTCATTTGTCACCATTTGCCATGCCTTACATTTGTTACATGAAATTGGATGCCAACTTCTAATGTTATTCTTCTTTTTCTTGTTTTTCAAGAGCCACAGATAACATCTAGAGAAAAACAAAAGTCTATCACGTTAGGCTCTACTGCTTCAAATCAAGCTGTGTGACATTCACTATCTTCGTCATTCAATGAACTCAAGTTGGACCAGAAATTTAGAGAAGTTCAAGGAGACACATCCCTTCTACACTGCAAGAAAAAATTAGGCAATGTTCATGTGTCATTCATTCATATTTGTAATCTTTGCGATCTTGTTTTGGTGTAAATGTGCATATAACGTATATTAAACTAATGCTCGGCAGAACTTCTAATAGCATTGATGAAGGAAATTGTGTAGGGGACTGGAATATATCTTTAGTCTTTTGCTTTGGTAGGAATTGAATTTATTTAGTGAATGTTAATTCAACAGGAAATTATTTGTGAAACTTTTATTACCAGAAATAGGTCGTTAAAATCCTGATTTAAAACCTAAAAACTATAGATTTTACGTTTCTAGGTTATCATTTCGAGTTAAATCGCTGGTAGAATCTTTTTTGGGTAAAATCGTAATCTGGAACGATTTTACATGATTTAAATCGCTCTAAAATCGCTGAAATCGTGTAAAATCGTAGGTTTTTAACTCTTTGAGATGATTTTACCTTCTTGTTTTTGGATAATTTTTTGGATGTTACTTGATGATTTGATGAGTAATTTGTATAGTTTGATCCAAGTTTACTAATCTTACATTTTATTATGATGATTTAGGATACTTTTGCTTTTAAATTAAGTTGAAACTTTAAATTATTGAAGCATTTATAATATTATATAAGTATATACATGTCTTAAATATAAATATAATATTATTTTGATATAAGGTAAAATCGATGATTTTACGATTCGATTTTACGTTTCGATTTTACCTAGGCAAAACGAGTTAAGGTAAAAACTCGATTCTAACTACTTTTACCGGAATGAAACTTGAGTTTTGGTGAGGTGTTTGATATGTCATAATAATATATACTATGTTTTGGTGTAAATGTCAAAATAGCATATATTAAACTAATGCTTGTCGGAACTTCCTATTGCATGATTCTCCTTATATTTGGCAGACTACATTTGGTTGTCAATGTTTTGGTAGGACTTTGTTTTTAGCGAAAGGTAATTTAGAAGGAAAGTATTTGTGTGAAAGAAAATTGAAATAGTGTTTTTAGGCACAAATTTGTTTCCTCAAAATATTTAGGGATATCTTCGAAATGACTGGGCGTAAAGTCGCCAAAAATTGGTGGAATGCTCTTGAAACTGAGGTAGTGGGTCTTGCTAACGAGTGTCTCTGAGACACTTTTTAAGCATTCAATTTAAAAAAACTTTTTATTCAAAAAGTTAAACACTACAATTTTTAATGCATTAATTTTACAGATTTTCATCATTTTTTTTATAAATACTTATTATTTAAGATCTTAAAGAATATCTCAGGAGCACTCGTTAGCATTTCCCATTTTTTATCACTTTCAAGATCATGCAATTTACTGACTTCAAATTTTATACATAGCTGTGACCATTTATCTCCATGTGATAAGTTTATTCCTTACTATCTAATACTATTCAATCTCTTAGAGCAGACTTTCGTTAACATGAAATAGGAATTTCATGGTGCACAACATTTTTTCCAGAGTTGGATATATAGGTGCACCAAGTCTTATGGTAGGTCATCAACACTAGTTTTTTTTTTTCATTTCTTCCTTGAATGTTTTTTGTCTTAACCTAGTTGAACTGTTATGTACAGAGACGCTGCCGCCCTCCTTTGCAACCACTCACGCTCAGTGGCAAAAAAAAATGGAATTTTAAATAATGTATATAAAAAAATAAAAGAAAATGAAGTAAAAAAACAAATAAACAAAAGGGAAATAAATATATATTTTTGGAATTTTTAGATATTTTTAATAATGTATATAAACAAATAAAAAAAATGAAATAAAAAAAACTGAGGGCGAACCTGGGGAGTTGAACCCAGATCCTCTACCTATTAAACCAAAACACAAGCCAGTGCGGCAACACACTATAAATTAGCATAAATAATATATGTATAAAACTAAATGTTTATTAACATTTAGTTCATCATCTTTAACCTCAAATTCACCAAAATCTCAAAAATGGTTTTTTGATTCCATGTAAATATATCATCTTGCTCAGAATTTCATGAAGATTATGAATATGCACTTAACTTTTATTAATTCTTACTCAAAAATTTGAATTTTCAAATTAAAGTAAGAACCCTAAAAAAAAATTATAATTGGGAGACCTAATTAGGTTCACCAACAACCAGTCGAATTGTATCAGTTATTTTTTATTTATTTTTTCATTTCTCATCACCACTTTTCTTTTTTCTTTTTGGTAAAATGAGACTCAATACCTTTGACTAATTAGATTTGTCAATTAATTAGGCGATGATTATCTATTTTTGGTTGTAAGTGTTGAAACTAGAATGCAGGTGGTCACATAAATTTGATTAGGCGATGGTTAAGGGCGGTGTAATGGATTGAGATTTCAAAGAATTTTAAAAGACTTTCTTGTGGAAAAAGAATCTTTTGGTATTCAATCAACATATATTTTTGGGCCCTGCAGAATCAAATACCAGAAATCAAACTTGTTGAAAAAGTTAAACAATTCATGGCACCATTGGAAAGATGAATATTTCATATACACATCATGCTCTCATGCATCGAACATCCACGTTTCTATCAGTGACTCTAGTGGCTACCAAGTAATGGTATAGACTAAATTTTTAGTTCCACACCAAGATCAAACTTTGCAACTAAGATGTGCATACTACATGACTAGCCCTCTTGTGCCAAATCCATTTGTCTTTTTCAAGTGAGACAAAGTATGATTCAGGAGGCAATTCATCTAAGTATAAAACATAAACATTTCCCATCTCAATCCAAAAAAAAAAAGTTGATAAATTAAGTCACATGAGTTTGTTAATTCTCATCCCTATTTTGTGAATCTAAGCTCAACAATGTCTCTTCAATCTCTAATGAAGAGTTAGGTAGCTTGCATTTCATATTGTTCAAATCCTCTTTTGAACAACCCAGACATTAAAACCATAGATGGTTTTTAATGTAACCATTTTTTGTATTCTTTTAATTTGGAATACAGTTTCGATTTTTTGATTGGTTTAAATAAATTTGTATTATTTGAGAATGTCCTGTTCTGTGGCAATTTTATTGTTTTTTGTCATTTCGATTTCACTATCTCTTCTTATTCTGCGCTTATGTTTATTTCACATAATGTTGGTTTATATTTTTTCAAATACTTACCATTTATATTTAGAGTATGCCTTTCAGAGGTTAACTCTTCGATTTCATATGCACCATTAGAAAATATTTGTGAAATCTTAAAAGGACCTTCCCAGTTGGGTGACCATTTTCCTAAAATCCTATCATTTCGATCCATAGGCAGAATGGTTTTCCAAACTAAATCTCCAATATTAAAGGTTTTAGACTTAACCTTTTTGTTATAAACTTTGGCTATTTTCTCTTTTTGCTGAGTTAACTTTTCCAAAGCTCTTATTCTTTCTTCATCTAAATCAACTAATTCATCTAACATCATGTTCCAATAGTGGTCATTTGGTATTTCCATTTGCCTTTGGATTCGAATTGATTGCAAATGTATCTCGACTGGTAAAACTGCGTCGTGACCATATGTTAAACGAAAAGGAGTAGTATTAGTTGATTCTTTTGGAGAATTTCTACATGCCCACAATACTTGATCTAAAGTATTGTTCCAATTTCTAGGTTTTTGGGCAATGTGTTTTTTAATTAAACCAATAAGGATTTTATTGGCTGCTTCAACCTGACCATTTGCTTGTGCATAGTATGGTGTTGAAGTTAGCAAACAAAAGCCAGTTTGCTTTGCAAATTCTTGCATTTTTCGACCAGTAAAAATTGAGCCTTGAT
The DNA here is from genome assembly GCA_951799995.1 of Trifolium subterraneum. Lineage (NCBI taxonomy): Eukaryota > Viridiplantae > Streptophyta > Magnoliopsida > Fabales > Fabaceae > Trifolium > Trifolium subterraneum. The sequence goes on along the minus strand of OX637465.1, from coordinate 1,956,241 downwards.
CAGTAGTGATAGTTTCAGGAATTCCAAACCTATAGATAATATATTTTTGGAAAAAACTGATCACTGCTTCTTGGTCTACATTTTGCATGGGTATTGCCTCAATCCATTTTGTGAAATAATCTACTCCAACTATGATATATCTTTGATTTTTTGATGAAGCAGGTTTTATTTCACCAATTAGATCTAAAGCCCATCCTCTAAATGGCCATGGTTTAATAATGGAGTGTAATTCACTTGCAGGCACATGTTGTATCCCTGCATGTTTTTGACAATCTTGGCAACCCTTAGCAAATTTTATGCAATCTTTTAACATAGAAGGCCAATATAATCCTTGTCGAAACAGTAACTATTTGATTTTATGACCTGCTTGATGAGATCCACAAGCTCCACTATGTGTTTCAGAGACGGCTATATGAGCTTCTGATTCATTTAAACATTTAAGTAGGACTCCTTCAAAAGTCTTTTTAAACAAATTATCTCCAATAATGACATAGCTTAAGGCTCTATATTTGATCTTTCGAGCAGTATCACTTGTTGGGTTTCGTAGGTATTCTACAATTGGTTTTCTCCAATCAGTGTCTATTAAGTTGTCAATTGCCAAAATTTGAAATTTTTCTTCTTCATGACATTCACTATCTATGATTTCTTGTGGTATATTTGCCCCCACAAGTTTTGGCATTGACAAATTTGGAGATAATAAATCATTAGATACCAGTTTTTCTTTGATTTCGATTAATTCATATAATTGTTCTTTTGACACTTTGTATCCTGAAGCAATTTGATCTAAGTCATTTGCTTCTTGATTTTGCAATCGAGGAACATGTTCGAAATCAACAGTATCGAAACAATGTAAAAGTTGACTTGCAGTTTCGAAATATTTGACAAGGTGTTCTTTCACACATTTATATTCTTGTGTTAATTGTTTCAATACTAATTCTGAATCTCCTTTGATTTGTATGTTCTTTGCCCCCAAGTCTATTAATATTTCTAGACCTGCTATTAAAGCTTCATAATCAGCTTCATTGTTTGAACAAAGACCATTTATTTTATACTTGAATTTAGTTGAGATTTTTAATGGTGAAATAATCAATATCCCAATTCCAGTTCCAAACTTGTGTTTAGAACCATCAAAGTACAGGATCCAAGGCTGAACATCTACAACTTCTTGAGTTGATTCGATTATAGAATGATCAACTATAAAATCAGCCACTATTTGACCTTTTACTGCTTTTAATGGTTTATATGTTAAAGAATATTCAGTTAAGGTCAATGCCTATTTTCCAATTCTACTATGTGAAACTGGTTTTAATAACATATGCTTAATAACATCAAAGTGAGAATAGACATAAACTTCAATAGGCTTTATATAATGCTTAAGTTTCATACAAGAAAAATATAAACATAAACATAATTTTTCTATAGCATTATATCTAGTTTCAGCATCATTTAGAACCCTACTTAAATAATATATGGCTCTTTCATCTCCATTTTCATCTTCTTGAGCAAGCATGCTACCAATGGTCGAATCAGATGCTGAAATATACAACTTCATAAATTTGTTTCGAATGGGAGACATTAATATTGGAGGTTTCGAAAGATATAACTTGATATCTTCAAAAGCCTTTTGGTGTTCTGCTTCCCATTTGAAAATATCATCTTTTTTTAATCTGAGTAGTGGTGAAAAAGGTTGGGATTTACCACTTAGATTCGAAATGAATCTTCTTAAGAAATTGATTTTTCCAAGCAGAGATTGAAGTTGTTTTTTTGTAGTTGGAGGTTGTGTCTCCATTATTACCTTTGTCTTATTCTGATTTATTTCAATGTCCTTCTTATGTACAACAAAGCCAAGGAAATCTCCTGGCAGTTTGAATAAATTTGCTTCCCAGCAACCTTTCGATTTCACCCTTTATTTTGGACATTATTTCTGGTGCGAATCTCCTTGGTAATTGTTTGATTGGCTTCTTTTCTGGTTTTAAAGGTAACCTGTGTTCTACCAATTCTTTGCTTAGACCAGGCATTTCGTTGTAGTCCCAGGCAAAACAATCTTTGTATTCCTGAAGGAGTTCGATCAATTTCATCTTGAAATCAGAATTAATATTAGCACTGATGTTAGTTGGTCTTTTTTTCAGACCATCTCCAATGTCTATTTCTTGCAATGTGTCTTGGGCTTGCATTTTATGATTCATATTTGAAGGATCTTTTTCGAAACCCAAAGGTTCGTCATCATAAATACAATCCAAGTTCTGCAAGTTTGGCATATTACTGCCATTTCCAAGATCATTGGCTTTATTAGCCATTTTTTGAGAATCATTGGCTTCGAAAGCCATATTTTCTTTCATTGCTACAGCTTCTAGTGCCGTATTTAATCTATTTCCGGCCATGTAAGCCGAAATTCTTGCCCATGGGGTGGGCTCAGTCATGTGGATAGTAGAATTCACAATCCCACCCAGATGGTGGAATTACTCCATCTTCAGAGGAATCATGATCTATTTCCTCTCTTCTCCAACAGAATCCATGAGTTGGGTGGAGTTTTACAGAGTGGTAAACATTCTCATAAACCACTTTATCAAAAGCAGCATCCTTATCGCCGCATGGTGCAATCGAAGCAAGGTTCTTGTCGAAAGTCTGCTTTGTTATGTGGCATTGTTCAGACAGATAATAGCTTTGATCTGCTTCCACATACTCTACAATGCCATCATCTCTCCATATAGCCAAGTTTTTATGCAGAGTCGAAGGCACTGCCCCCACTCCATGAATCCATTCTCTTCCTAAAAGAAGATTGAAATTTGCTTTGGATTCAACCACCAAAAATAAAGTTGGTCTTACTGTACTCCCAATGGCAACTTCGACTTGGAGAGCACCCCAAGAGTGGCCACTTTTCCCTTCATAGTTCGAAAGGACTATGTTATAAGAAATAAGATCAGTGTCATATTTCCCAATTTTCTCCATTAATGAAGAAGGCATCAGATTCACAGCTGCTCCTCCATCAATTAAAACCTTATTTATGCCAACATTGTTGACTTTTGCTCTGACAAACAAAGGTTTAAGGTGATTTTTCACCCCCTCATCAGGCTTTGCAAAGTTGGCGCATTGTTCTTCGATGCATCCATTATCCATCACATAATAACAATCTGGTTTGATATCAACCAGTGGTGGTTCGTAGCAGTCCTCTTCTCGATCAGAGAAAGACCAAACATCAAATTCACGTGGCAGCACAGACACCACATTACAAACCACGTCAAAGTCGTTTTCTGACCCAAAGTCATCATCCTCACCATCAAAACACTCCTCTTCATTTATTTTTTCACTACTTTTTTCTGGAATGTTTGGTTGTGAGATTCTTTCGATTACAGGCCTCTTGGCCTTTTCTTGAATTTTGATTCCTTTAAAATTGTTCTCTTCTGGAACATTTTGAAACTCTTGTTTCTTCTGGCGCTGGAATCTACGCCATTGTGTTCTTGTCATTGGATTTTTACCTTTGTAATTATTGTTATAAGAATACTTATTGGCATCCCTTGCCATGTTGGGTTGACCATCAGTTTGCCAAACCTTACTAGAACTTCCTTGATGCTTAACTCTCTTATCGAAAGTTGCATATCTACCATGTCCCCATTGACCAATGGGTATTTTTGTTGATGGTAAGAAGGTCTGTTTTCGACCAATCCTTTCATGAATCGAAGGATTTGACATTATAGCCTTTTCCTTTATTAGCCTGTTGGTTTAGTCCATTATTGAAGTTCAGTCTTCTGTTTGGACCATTAAACTTTGGTTTCACATAAGGCAGATAATTTTCGAGGCCTGCAGTAGCCTCTTTATCGCATACAGCACTACACCTTGGGCATAGCATGACTTGATGATTTTTTGCTTTACATCTCATAAGAAAATCAAGCAAATCCTCTTCAGCCTTAGGGTAAACCACTTTAATCTTCTCGATATACTCCTCTTCTGGGATTGATTCGAGTGTAGTGACTTCCATGGCTTCGACCATCATAAATTCATATGGTTCAGCAAAAGAAGTTTCAGCAACTTAGAGAGGGTCAGTATCAACCTTCATTGGAGGCTTCGATTTTTCATCAAACTTTAATCTCCCCTCGTTCAGTGCTTTTTGAACAAGATCCCTGAAAAGGACACATTGAGATGTTTTATGACCCACAAAATTATGAAATTTGCAATAACCTCTCTTTTTTCTCTGTTCTAAAGGAGGACCTTTTAAACCCTTTTGAACAATTATTTGGCCATCATTAACCAATAGATAAAAAATTTCGTCACACTTAGTAATATCAAATGTGTAGGTTTTTGCAATATATTTATCATTTTTGGGTTCAATAGGATTCTTTCCATTAGATGGCTTTAGTAATTTACACATATAAGGAGGGCCTGGTTTTAACTCAACCACATCTATTTCATTATTTTCAATATCTTCACAATCGAAAATAGTTTCATCATCACTATCATAAGTTTCTATATAAGCAACTTTCTCTTTTTTGTGAAACTTAGATGTTCTGGCCTTTTCGATCTTGAGCCTTTCGACTTGTCAAACTCTATCAGCCAATTGTGACATATCCCTTAGATACTGGGTATCTAACTTCTTTCTAATTGAATAATCGAGACCACCAGCGGCCATTTCGACTAATTCATGTTCAGGGATTTGTGTAAAATACCTTGCCTTAAGAATCCTAAATCTATTAAGATATTCATCAATAGACTCTGGTAATTTGCGCTTAACACTAGCCAATTCTTTAAGGCTAATTTTAGTTTGACCCATGTAAAATTGTTCATGAAACAACCTTTCTAATTGGGCCCAATGATGAATCGAATGGGGGGGAAGAGTTGTAAACCAAGTAAAAGCATTTTTGGTCAGAGAATTTGGAAAAAATTTCATTCTCAAATTCTCATTATTTGCTAAATCCCCACATTCTACTAAATATCGAGCAATATGTTCGACAATAGATTCATTAGTATCCCCAGAAAACTTTGTTAACTTATGAGTTTTCCAATTTCTGGGCAATTCAGTTTGAAGCACAAATTCAGACAAAGCAGACACAAAATTTGGCCTATGTAAACCAATATTAAGGCCATTTTGTGCAAGAATATTTTCGACCAAATGGGCCAAATTATTCTGTCCAGCAAAATTGTTTTGTTGGACATTTCTAACTACCTCGTCAGCATTCTGGTTTTGATTTACCAAAACGACCCTTTGATTTTGATCTAAAGCATTCTGATTCGGTGGTTGTTGGGCCACTGGGATTGGATCTGGCCTAGGATTAGCATTCATTATAATATTTGGCAATGGGTCTTGCCTTTGGTTAATATTTTCGATTACATTGGGTAACGGTCCGTTTTGACCATTAGGCACTGCACCATTTGGAACATTTGGTGCTCCAAAGAAATCTGCCATTCTTCCCATTTGATTGGCTAATAATTGATAACTATCGTTTGTAGTTTGTATCAATGGGTTAAACACTGTCCCAATTTGTTGTGTTAACATATTAACCATTTCATGATTACTTTCATCCATTTGTTGTCTAAGGGACAACATAGATGTATTAGTTAAGTTTTGAGTCAATCTACCCTGATTTCCCACTGCCGAAGTCGAAGGGGAAAACATATTTGGTCCTTCATTACTAGAGTTATGAAGGCCAGCAATAAATGGAGGAGGCATACCATATTGATGATCGTTATTTGGTAATCGAAATGGGCGAATAGGGCTCCTATGATCACTATTTATTGGCTGTGAAGGGTTTCCTCCCCCTAAATGCACAGATGGTGACGAAATCGAAGGAACGGTTGTCATATTCGCCAATGGAGAAGTTGCTCCTATCTGTTCCAATATTACAGAAGGACCACTTGAACCTATAGCGTTCAAATTTTGGTTAAGGGTTGTAGACCCATTCCCAGAACCTATATTGGCATTGCTACCAGAAGGTTGCGATGGTTGCCCCTCTAGAATTGGTTGGTTTACGTTTAGACTAGTTGATGGTCTAACCATTTTCTTACGAGTTTTATAATTTTCGAAGTCTGGTAAAGATTTACCACTTCTCAAATGCATACAAAACAAAGATTTTTATTTATTTATTTTTTTTATATTTTTCCTAAAGATAGAAAAAGGAAAAAACTGAAAATAAATCAACGGAATTTTAAAGAAAAATGCACAAAACCAGTCCCACTGGGCGTGCCATTTTGTTTACACTGATTTTTGGTAAACAACCGCTAGTTTATTTACTGGTAAGATCAACTAGTAAATCTTGGGACATGTTTGTGCATTTTGTGATGAGAAAACATTCAATGTTCATGATTTGGAAATGTTGTTAAAGAAACTTAAATTTAAAGTATGTAAATGAAAGTAACAATGCAATAAATTACTTCGAATGAAAAAGGTTTGCAGAAAAGTAAACTTTGCAGAAAACTTAAAATGAATTTAATGCAAAATTCATTCGAATGAATGAATTTCTTAAAGTGGACAATAAACTGAATTACTGGAATTTAGAATTGCATTTGAATGTAAACATTTACAAATAGAGAGTGGTTCACAGAATCATACATTTCCTTGTAATTACTCATTTCGCTCGAACGCTTGGGTACTCTGAGGTTTTGTAAGGATTTTCGTATGTGAAATTGTGACCCTGATTTTGACTACAAAATACATACATATAGGCTTCCTATCTCAACTGCTATGTAACGGTTGCCTCTTGACCAAATGACGCGTGTCTTCTAACTTTATGCGCTGTCCTCAGTTCTTGAAACGTTGCCTCCGTTGCTAGTAGTCGAAATCGAAGTGACTATGAGACGTTCGAAAACACTTGAAAAATACTTAGACTTTCCGTGAAATCAAATTTTTTTCGATACAGAAAGATTTCGATTTATATTAAAATCGAATCGAAAGAAAAAACCTTTGAAAAGATTTAATTAACTTCTAAGTATACATATTGTTAATATGTATATTTAAACAATAAACTCATCTTTATTTCATATTTTGTTTCAAACAAAAATATGGAGTAACAATGGACCATGGAAAATTAGACAGCACAACCTAGTCTTGGAATTGACTTGTACTTTAAAGGAATAAAGAAAGAACATTCTCCAGTGTTGTTTCTCTTTCTCTATGACACTTGTACTTGCAACAAGGACATTATGGAACATCAAGTACAATCTCCAGCTGCTGTTGTTATCCATAACAGCTGGCCTTTTCGTGCTCTAGCCTCTTTGCTTCAAAAAGAAGAAATTCATTCACGCCAGAATTTGGAGAACGGTCTCAGACCAATGCTGGAAAGAGAAAATCTTCACTTGGAGTGACACCAGCTTGCATACAGCTGTTCAAAGGTTATCCAAAAGCTGCACAACGGCTATACTTGTTTGTTAAGCAACATACAGCAACATTACAGCTCAACAACAGCTATCCATACGCTCCTCTTTTAAAAGTCAGAAGAAGAAACTTTGGAGATCAATCTCAGACTGATCTGTTTTCTTCAAAATACATGAGCTGTCAGTTTGCAGAGCTACTAGCCGTTATTTTCAAGCTTCCAACGGATATACTTCATGGCCAAGATTCCCTGATCATCATTCATCTATATATAGAGGTCCTTGGCAACTTTGAAGAGCAAGAGTTTCCACTACAACTTCAACACTTGTTTTGTCATACAAGTTTTTATCTCGAGCTCTTCTTTTCTCTCACACTCAGATTTGTAATTCATATATATAGGATCAGAATATCCAGTGAGTGTTTTGAGAGTTTATCCAACCATTTTCAAAGCTTCTCATAGTGTATTGAGTGAATAGGCTTTGATTACCAAATCCCTCATCATTGTAACCATTGGCTCAAGTTAGTACGTAACTACTAATTGAGTGACACCTTCATAGTCAGTGTGACTGAGGTAGATTAAGCTTGTAGGGCTTAAAAGATTATTTGGTCTTGGATCTAGATCAAAGGAAGTGTAACTTGAGATCATTAGCATCTCTTAGTGGACAATCTCACAAGAAGTGTGGGGACTGGACTAGCCCAAGCATTTTGGGTGAACCAGGATAAATTGTTGTGTGCATTCTCTTCCCTTACTCTGATTTAATTCGTGCAATCACTAATCACACAAATCACAATTTAATAGTTATATATATACTGTCAGAGAGTGTTGGGAGAACGTTCTCCAGACTGCAACACTTTTGAATATTTGTTTTAACTAACAATCTAATTATATTCTTCAAGTATATTGTGTTTGATAATTTTTATAGGGAATATTTTAAAGGTTCACAATTCAAACCCCCCCTTTCTTGTGAAAAACTTTGCTACTTCACGTTAATGGTCATCAAGAGGCTGTCGGAAAACGACTGAAAGCCATGATGAGCATTGAATGCTCATCATTCCATTGTCGAGCGTTACAAACCGTTGGGGATTTATACGCTGACTAACGGTCAAATGGGATTGGGCTGATGCTCTTTGGGCCTTGCTCGACAGCCCAGAAGGCGATGTCCTCGGCATGTTGGGCTTTAGGCCCAGTCTAGAACACATATCATTTAAGTACAACAAAAATAAAGGGTGCGTTTGATCTGCTAAAAAACAGGGAACTGGACTGGACAACTTTTGTTGTACCCTGTTAGATTCATAAACTATTTATGGGACTGGACAAATAGGTAGTAAGGGACAGGACAAAAACGAGAATTTTTGTCCCCCACTAAACCACATCACAACTTTTTGTCCACGGTACAACTATAAAAAATACGAAAATACCCATTTTATTTTTGAATATGAAAATATTATATCTCTGTCTCTCTCCAATGCAGTTTTGTCCTATCCTGTATTACTTGTTTTGTCTTGTATTGTACTGTTCTGTCCAGTACCTACAATTTTGCAAATTAATCCCACCCAAAGAGATCAAAACTGAGTCATGTCCTAATATAAAACTATTAAGTGAAAATCTCTAACATGAATATTTAAGTTATTGAATGTCAAAATCACTCTTTTAATTTATAAAAAGATGAATTTAAAATAATTTATGATAAAAATCATTTTTAAAACAAATAAAAAATCATTTTTTTTAAAAGTTAAAAGAAACACACCATTAATATTGATAAATAGAACTTTAACATCCGAACTATGGTCGAAACCTTCAAAAACTGCTTCTCTCCCGCTTCTAACGGAAGGTTAGTTGATAGATATATCAAGTGGAACCACAATAATTATTCATGTAACATTTTGAATGTGGATGGAAGTTGTCTTGATTCTCCCGTTCGATCTGGATATGGCGGTATTACTAGAAACACCTTCGGCCACTATCTTGCTGGCTTTTCAGGTTTCATTCAAGGGTCAACAGACATTTTGCTCGCTGAACTATATGATATCTACAAGGGCTTTTTGCTAGCCAAAGAAATGAGTATTGATGAACTTGTCTGCTACTCGGATTCTTTACACTGTGTCAACCTCATCAAATGTCTCTATGCTAAGTATCATATTCATGGTGTGTTGATCCAAGATATCAAAGAGCTACTATCTCAAACCAATGTTTCTCTTTATCACACACTTAGAGAGGGTAATCAATGTGCAGATTTCTTCGCTAAACTTGGAGCATCTTCAGATGCCGACTACTTGACTCATGCTTCTCTTCCAGCAGGCATTCGTGATCTTTTAAGAAACGACGCAATGAGAGCCTTCTTTTTTTGTGAATAGTCTCTCCTTTTTCTGTTTTTTTAAGCTTCATTACAAAAAATATATATTGATAAATAGAAGAAGAAGATAAACTTTGTAAAAAAAAAAAAAAAAACTATTAAGAAAAATGGCGCAAAAATAATTAACCTATACACTCAATTTGAGCGGGAATTCATCTCCTACTCACTTTTTTTTTCATTTTTAATTTAATTTAACAATAACAATAATAATTTAACGATTAAAAAAAAACTGTGTCAAGCTTGAAGAAGTGAGAACCCTAGACCGTCGCAGCCGCAGCCTCCCACCCCGGCCGCCCACTGCTTCCGCCCATCTTCTTCTGCTTTTCGCCGTTGGTAAAGGTATGTATGAATCAAGCTTCCAAGATACAGATTCTGCATACTTTGTTTTCAGTTTTTGCATTTCATACTTAGAATTTTCTTTGTTTATATTTTAATTATAAATATGCTATGTGTGTTGTGTATGTTTGCAACTTTGATTTTAGATTCAATATGTCGGCAAAATACATGGAAAATTAATCTTTTTAACAATTTCCAACTCAAATTTACTCACAAATTTTCTTTCTATTAATTGTTGGAATTCTTTTTTCTTTTTTTTTTCTTTCATAATTTTCTGAATTATTGTATGACACGGCGACCTGACACTGATACATGTTATTTTCCAAGTAATTACTGGTGTCGACGTGTCACTGTCCGTGTCCGTTCTTCATAGGTACTTACCGTCTATGTAGCACCGACACGGCGATTATGGTTATATTCAACCATTTCCATTTTCTAAAATTATCACATTGTCTAGTGTCAATGTTGTGTCTGGTGTTCGTGTCGTGTTGTGTCTTGTAGCTTACCTGCCCTGCCCCCATTGACATCCCTTTATCTACGGTTATGGCCTTTGTTGGACAGTGAGTCTGATCAGTTTATTTGATTGAAGAAAGAAGCGGAAGAAGGTATAGAGAGGAAGGATGTTGTGGGTTGACAAGTATCGTCCCAAAACCCTTGACAATGTTATGGTTCACAATGACATCGCTCAAAATCTCAAGAAATTGGTAACTTCACTCCACACACTCACGTTCTGTATTTGAATGAATCACTTTGTCTTTTTATTTTAAAATAAAGTTTTAATTTTTGTTTGGATTGGATGTGTTGTTGCAGGTTACTGAACATGATTGCCCTCATTTGCTGTTCTATGGCCCATCTGGCGCCGGAAAGAAGACACTAATCATGGCTCTTCTCCGCCAAATGTTTGGACCGGGTGCCGAAAAGGTCTTTCTTTTTAAAAATCCAATTAATGCTAGAACACGATATCTGCAGAAATCAAGACTTGTGGGTGTAGATATCCCTGAGAAATCATGTCTTGTGTGAGCACCAAAAGTAATTAAGTCTTGTGGGTGCGGAAATCAAGTGTTCATGTTGTTGTTATAATGTATCTTTGTGTTTTTGATTGGATGTATTTGCAGATATCGTGTTTATGCTAAAACTACTATTATTTACTTCTTGGTGCTGTAATTTGATGTCTTTCTAAATTGTCTTTGTTTATGTTTCAGGTGAAGGTGGAAAATAGGGCATGGAAAGTGGATGTAAGCTTCATTCTTCTTTTTCACGCTGCCATTTTCTTTGCGTTGTTGTACCCTTTAGTTAGTGAGCAATGTCTGCCTGGATTCTTTAATTTTCAAACAGTTGCGGTATACTGATAGAGAAGAGTTCCATAGAATGTGAAACTTATTGAGATCAACTTATCACTTGCATGTTTTTCAATGTATTATATACTTATGAGTTATGACAGATGAAATGTTTTGAACGCCTGTTTTAAATTAGGACATGACTCAAAATGAATGCCTTCGATTTAGTAAATCAAACATTTGTTTATCTATTTTTGCTTAGAAATACCTTAGTCTGGATATTTGAAATTTCAATATCATGTGCACTACATTGGATCTGCTCTGTATAATTAACTGAATCATTGGTATTTTATTTAGCCATTTATTATTATTTTGAAGTACTTGAGAATTGGTTTCAGGCTGGGAGTAGGTCTATTGATTTAGAGCTGACAACATTATCAAGTGCGAATCACATTGAAATGACTCCAAGTGATGCAGGCTTTCAGGACAGATACATTGTTCAAGAAATAATCAAAGAAATGGCTAAGAATAGACCCATTGATACTAAAGGGAAGAAAGGATTTAAAGGTAACTGACTGTTTATATTGTTAACCTATACATACATGTTATTTTAAGACAGTAAAAGAAGGAATCTGTGCATGGTCAACAAACAGTGTGGAGTATTTTGCACGTCCAAGTGCGATCTTTCAATTCTTATGTCTTGTGAAACATTTTATTTAATTGTGTAGATTGTTTTTTGGTCTGTTAGTGTCTAATTTACTTGTGTACTGCTTTTGGGTTTATTATATTTCTTTATGGCTATGTCAAAGTATAAACCTCTCCACCTTGGCTCGTATGATCAATGCAAGATTTACAATTACAAACATTCATTTTATCTTGTTTTTTTTAGTATGCTTCAGTTTTGTAAGCTGAATTTAGATTTTATTCTGTATCAGTACTTGTGCTTAATGATGTTGACAAACTCTCTAGAGAAGCACAGCATTCTCTCCGCAGAACGATGGAGAAATACAGCGCTTATTGCAGATTAATTCTATGTTGCAATAGTTCTTCAAGAGTCACAGAAGCAATACGCTCCCGTTGTCTCAATGTACGCATAAATGCACCAAGTGAAGAACAGGTAAATAAAATTGAAGTCTTTTATAGTGTCCAAGGAAAGAAAGGTTCTGTTTCCTATGTTTTGGTATTTTGCCCCTTGTTTGTTTAGCACTGAGGCGATTGTTTTCTCTTGTAGTGTTGTGAGTAGTAATTAGTTTCATTGTTTACAATGTTATTATTTTTGCTAGATAGTTATTTCCGGTAAGTATATGATGAATGGTGTTCTATCATGTGGCTTGCTGCTATTGCAAGATGATAATAGCTTAAGTCCATGCTTCATAATTCTAAAATTTTGTTTTAAACAAGGGATGGCTAAGCCCAAAACATGAAAATATAATGAAACTAAACCGGGAGTATCAACAGCCAAAACATCAAACTTCAAGAACTGAACTAAGGAAGTTGGGGGGTTATCAATTATTTATCATAGACTACCAACGTGGTAGTTTGTTCACAACCAAACTTAGCAAGACAGTTTGCATACTTATTTGCTTCCAAGAGAACAAGCTTGATCATCACCCTCCCAATCCTTCCTGAGATTCCTTATGCGCTTCACCAGCTGGCACCTTTTAGCACTTCCACCGCCATTTCTCCCAAGTTTGTTGATGATGACAGACAATCCATGCACAGTTCAACCTCCTGATATTCTCTCTCCCTAGGATCGGCCTTCAAAGCCCCCACAAGGCCACAACTCAGCATCATAGTCCAAAGCAATTCCCAAATGCTTGGAGAATCCACAAGCCAATGTTAGGTATTATTCTTTGTCAGGACATATGAAATGATGATTAAGAAGCTTGGAAAGGAAGTTTGGATTTTCGATTATAGAATGCTTGTGATATATACTGAAGACCGGCAGCAGTGATATTACTTTCTGGGATTTGGTCAAATGTTCTCTGCTAAGGATTATTATACATGCTTAATTTTTGAAAAAAATTTGTTAATAAACATTGTCATTAGGTTAGGTACTTCCTTGAAAACTAATAAAAGTTTGGATATGCTATAGTTAGGTTGATTAACTCAGATGTCGTTCTCTGTTTTTCCTTCACTATAAAGGGCATGCCAAAGGCATTCAAAGGATTCAGATCATGATGATATGCAACAGATTAGCATCCGTCAAGTGATACCTTGTCAACAAACATTGTTATATATATACTGATCTTGTCTAGCATATGATTCTATAAGTTGAATGTTCATCTTCATTGAATCTTTTGAAATCTATGTGGCAGATAATTGAAGTTTTACAGTTCATTGGTAAGAAAGAAGGGCTGCAACTTCCTCCTAGTTTAGCTGCTCGCATAGCAGAGAAATCAAATCGGAATTTAAGGAGGGCCATATTGTCATTTGAGACTTGCCGCGTCCAACAGTAAGCTCCACAAGCTTCTAATTTTATTTGGGATGCATAATCCCAGATCTTCATCTCTTTAAGCTTTACTTTAAGGAAAACTACCGACAGCTCACGTATTACTTGTAGGTATCCTTTCACTGACAAGCAAACAATTCCCCCAATGGATTGGGAGGAATATATTTCTGAAATTGCATCTGACATAATGAAAGAACAGAGCCCAAAAAGGTTTGCTTTTGATAACATTTTACAATTTTCTCGTCTTTTCATGACAAACAAAATGTTTCACAGAACCTTGTCAATATTGTGAATCACCTACGTGATTGTGTTAACTAATGTCTCATTCCGCTTACATGCAATGCATTTTCATCTCCCATATAATATGCTATTATGCTTTAGGTTGTTTCTAGTTCGGGGAAAGTTGTATGAGCTGCTGGTCAATTGCATTCCTCCGGAGATCATTTTGAAGGTAAATGTGTTGCTTCACATTGTCCAAATGGTTTTTTTTTTTTCCGTACTTGACTTTGATGTGTTATAATTGTTGGTTCAGAGGCTTCTTTATGAGCTATTGAGGAAACTAGATGCAGAACTGAAGCACGAAGTCTGTCATTGGGCAGCATACTATGTAAGTGCATTATCAATATGATATTCTATGTCAACAGCTGGAGTGTCTATGATGATGTCTTCTGCATGAAATTGGGTTTCTATATTTGTTATACCTAATTTGCTGTCTTATGGAACAATTCTGGTGATCTGCTACTCTTGATGTATAAGCATTCAAGTATTCTTTTGATATGCTTCCTCATTCCCCTAATGTATTCCTTATTAGCTTGGACTTAGATAAGTTAATAGTTGATGATTTTGTGTAGCCATTTTTAGTTCTTATTTTTCGAAGTAAGGACTAAGGAGTTGCTGATTCTTCTTTTACCCTCATTGAACCAGGAGCATAGGATGCGCCTTGGGCAGAAGGCAATTTTTCACATCGAAGGTACTTTGATCTGAATGTGTGAAATAGTTGGATGAACAGTTATATCTTTATGAACTTGTTGCTAACCATGCCAAATTCTAAAGAGTTAACCATCAGTTATGTCCTTGACCTTGCACATTTTCTCCTAGTTTATTTCTAAAATAAATAATTGTAAATAATTAGTCCGAAATATTGTGTTAGGAACTCACAAGTGACTAATTTATAGATTTAACAAGATGTTAGGAACTCTCAGGAACAATATTACAAACATTAGGAAATACTTATTGTCTCAACTTTTACATGATAGACGAAGTAGCTGTGAAGATTTAAATTCAGGGACGAAATTGGTTGTTTACTCTGAATTCTAATATAGACTATATTTTGTGGAACCATTGGTCTAGACATGTTTATAGCAATTGCTTTATGCAAAAGTGTATCCACTCCTATATTGGTATATTAAGACATGGCCCTATACAATAATTGCTTGCTAACCATATTTTTTCTCAACATTGGCAGCATTTGTGGCTAAGTTTATGAGCGTCTATAAATCCTTCCTCATTGCAACATTTGGCTGAAGAAAGGATGATGATTTGCTTTTCCATGATGATACATTTGAATGGTATTACTGACTAGAAATAACTTACATGATGAGTTATCTCTCATCTTCTCTACTCAAGGTTTCCTCATCTTGTATTCATATTGCAATCATAATGGTAGATTTCTGATGTTTTGGTTTGTATAGATGTTATGTTAAGCTACATAAAATAGTGTACTTTGCATGATGTTTGATTTTCCCACCTTTGCGTCCCCCCCCCACCCCTATGGTTTCCATTTTATGGAAACTAGCCATTCCTCTTCGAGCCCTCTCAAAATTAGTGGGAGATTATGGCTATGTTTGGGAAGGCCAATAAGCTATTCTATAGTTTTTAGTTTATAAGCTGAAAGTTCTGTTTGGTAATAATTTTAAAATAAATAGTTTATAGCTTATTTTATTAACTTATAGCTTATTTTTCAAACGCTATTTCAAGTAGCTTATGAGCTTATAGCTTATCATTTTTTCTTCCAATTTTACCCCTATCATCTTACTTGAAAAAAATTAAATATTAATTAAACATTTTTTTTATGTCATTTCATACTTATAAACTAGTTCAACCGCTAATTTTAATAAACACTATAAATTCAATCAGTTAACTTATTCGTTATAAACTAAAAGATAACTTATAAGTTATCCGCTATAAGTTCATCCGCTATAATCTAGTTTATCAACTATCTGTTATTTTTTACTAAACAGAACCTATATCATATCATTATACCACTTTGGTATATAAGTGTTGAACATGTCTACAAATTTCTATATATACTGAGAATAAATATCAAGGAAAATAATAAAATGAAAGCTGATTTTTTTCCTTTAAAATTAATAGTACACATAGAGATAAAGGAAATTAACTCTTTAATCTCATCTTTTTGAAACTAAAGACTACTTGAAATTGTTTGTTCTCCTCAACTTAGTGTCGTGTTGATAGTTGATATTGTAGGTAATGTCCGTCTGCAAGTTTAGTTTCTTTTCTTGTTTCTGTGTTGTTTGTTTTTATTTTCCATCTCATAAAAAGGACATGAAATGAAATTGTATTATGAAAAAGAAAAAAAGACTACAAGAAATTCACTGCATACCTCTACAACAAGAAGTCTTATTTTAGTATGTGAGTCTCAAAATTGTATTTAATTACTTCATTCAAATACATTCTTTTCTATAAAATGTCATACGGGCACGAAGGAATTTTACATTCATGTAAATTTTGCCAATTTGAAAGTACCTGACTAAGTGGTATGAGAAATTTTTACGTAGGCACAAAGATATAGGTACAAAATTTAGGTACATACACATCAATCAAATAAATTAAAAGAAAAATAAAACATTCACATCAATCAATATAATTTTAATAATTTTTCTTTACTTTTTTTCTTTTTGTGTGAGTGTGCCTAACACCTCAAATTTATGGTTGTGTCTAAGTAAGTATTTCTCATCATTGGTGATGAGTTGGAGTTTATTTCTTCCATGCAACAACTAGGAAGCGGAGCAACACTTGCTTGGACACAAGCTTTTGAGCACAAAATTTAGGCATACACACAACAAATCAATAAAATTAAAAGAAAAATGAAATTGTCACATCAAATATATTACTTTAACCATTTTTACTTTATTTTTTATTATATATTGTGAGTGTGCCTAACAACACAAATCTGGTTGTGCCTAGAAAATATTTCTCCTAGGAAGCCATACTTCTGAAATGACTGTTGTTAACAAACCAATAACATTTTACTTTTAGTAAAACAATATGCCAAATAATTACTAAAAAAATGCTCCTTTTGAAAATATCAAGGATAAATAAAGATCATACAATTTTTTTCTCTCACGAAAACCTAAAAAATCCTATATAAACAAATTCATATTAAGCCTCTTTTTTTATATATATAATCATATTAGGCCTTTTTTTTGTCTATAAACAGAATGGTAAATATCTTGTAAAATTCACACAAATGAAATCGAACTTTAGACATTACATATATCGACCTAATTTTTTTTGGCATTTGCTATATTTGATGTAGGATTTAATGCGCTTTTATTACAATTTAAAAATATAAGATATATTGAAGAACCTTAGTATGCGTTTGATCTACTAAAATATAATAACTTTGGCATGACAACTTCAGTTGTACTTTGTTTTTTAAAATGTTCTTAGTACTGGATAAACTGTCAATAGACTGCACAAAAACTGAAATTCTTGTTCCCACAACCACATGACAACTTTTTTTCCTCCGCATAAATTGTCTAAAATACCAAGATACTCCCTCTGGTCCTTTTTTATAAAGAACACTTTGCAAAAAAAAATTAGTCTTTTTTATAAGAAACACTATTTAAATATATTACTTATTAATTACACAATTTCATTTGTACCCTTATTAAATAAAATCAAATAATTCATTCTTATGCTAGAGCATTAATTAGAGAGACTTATTTATCAAGCTAGTTCAGAGGTAGATTTAGAATAAAACATAAATTTTTAGAATTATTAATGAGAAAAATTAGCTTCCTTGATCTGTGTGATTTTGTTGAAAGTGTTTCTGATAAAAAAGACCGGAGGAGTAGCATTTTTTAATTTTTGTCCACCAAACGTCGGACAATACAAAATTTGTTCAATACATATTAAGTACCTACATTTTGCAGATCAAACACACTCTTGAACTTACTCAATAAAAACAAACTACATTATATCGAAAGAGGAGAACCAAATGTAAAAAAAGAACAGAAAAAGAGAACCGAGACATAAATAAAGAGATCTACTTTTTGCACCCCCTAAAATGACCAAACTAACCCCCTCGCTTTCTAGAATGCAAGCGTGTAAAAAAAAGTGACCGTTTAGCCACCCCGCAATGGAGAAATATGGAAAAACACGGTCGCTTTCTAGAAAGTGAAATTGTCTTAGGTTTTCGCTTTCTATAAAGCGAACGCGTTATATATAAGACGTGTCCACCTTCTTCCCCCCATTTTTGCAGTTACAAAAGAAAACACAAAAAAGAAGAGCAAAACCCTCAATACGTGAAAAATTTGTCCAAATCGAAGGTTTCTTACACATTTGTGGCTGAAATCATCAAGCAAGTTAAGATTAACATAAGGTAGGACTGAATTTGATCGTTTTTGAGTTTTTTTTTCCGACTGGTTATTTTCGCTTTCTAGCTGGCGAACGGTGTGAGATGCGTTTACTTACCAGAATGTGAACGTTGTTAATGCTATATTGTTGTTGTTTTGTTTGATCAGTAGCTTAATGAATTGCGTTATGTTTTCTTCATGTTTAGATATGGAAATTACTTATAAAGATGGTGATAGAGGGAAACATCCAACTAAAGTGTCTGCATCTACGAGGAGGAAAAATGTGGTTGAGAATCCTCCTAAGAAGCGGTCACGAAAGTGTTTATGGATGAGGCTGCTGAGACTGCTCATCCTGAGCCTGAGAATATAGCGGTGGAGATTCAGGGCGACGCTGTAGTGCGTGAGATGGAGGAAGAGGAGATGGTGCAGGAAGGTGATGGGGGTTCGTCTTAGGTTTGGCGTCCGACTTGGGTAAATCCTTATGAGGGTCAACTGGAGGTTTGGCATCCGGTTTGTTGATTTATTAATAGGATGGTTGTGCTATGCTTTCTGGTTTTTGTAGTATCGTGAGTTGATTAATGTTGTAAGCAACGGTGACACTGTTGTTGAAGTTTATCAGTTGAAGTGGTGGCAACCAGCCATAAAGGCCACAAGAATGTGGGGGCTGGACCAAACGGGATACACGTTCCTTGATCCCTTGTTGTTACTTACTTTTTTGAGAGATGGCACGGGGAGACAAGCAGCTTCCATATGCCGAGCGGGGAGATGACAGTCACTGGATGACGTGCGTTGTCTTCTGCATCTCCCCATTCAGGGACGTCTGCTGGATCATACAGGTATTCGACCAAAACTGAGGGTATTGAGTTGATGATTACATACATTGAATCAACTAAAAAGGAAGCTGAGCACGAGGTTAAAACAACGAATGGTGCACACACAAGGTTTGTATATTTGAAGGACCTCATTAAAAAATCATGAAAGTAGTCAACTGAGCTGAAAAAGACGGTGATGATGCAACCTTTGAGAGGTATAAGGGTTACATGATGAGGGCATACCTATTGTTGATGGTTGGAACCACTTGTTGGTTGGAACAACATGGACCTGACATACTTGAATTATTTCAGGGACTTTGATCGGGTTGATAGCGATGCGTGGGGCACTGTTGCACTGGCATTCCTATATTGGGAGTTGTCAAACGCCACTGTCTCATCATGAAAATATGTGGCTGAATACGTGACACATATGACAAATTCAAGGAGGAATTACCCCGAGATACCAAATATGAGTCGACAAAGGTACAAACAAATTAGTTGACAATGCGGAAGATGATGGAGCGGTTGCTTTCGCACGACATCACATGGAATCCTTACAAGGACCACTAGGGTGTTTGTCCCTTTGAGGATATAACTCTGTACTCCGATTGGATCAGGTGTGGGCCATCAAGGCCAGATATATGCCTGAGAGGGTGTTACGACAATTTAGGTACGTGCAGACCATTCCCCGTGATCCACATGCCCCTGTCAAAACAACACCGATAGAAATAACATGAGTAACCGACAACGGACTATGCATCGGTTTACACAAAACTAACTAAAATTGAAAAACAAAAGAAGTAAAAAAATTATAATAGAAGAATGAGGGAGGGAGAGATTGAGGGATCGGTGTGAATTTTTCACACAATGATCCCCCCCTTTATAGAAATTTTGGTGCATTCTGATTGGCTGAACTTATGTCATTGCCTTCACATGGCTAATCACATTTGACCACATGACAACCAATTTTGACTTCAAGAGAGACTTTTTTTTTTCACCGACACGTTTGCTTGGACAGCGAACTTTTTATTCACACTGTTTGCAATGTAACATGCAAATTACGGAGTTTCAATTTTGCCAATTATCATACTCGCTTTCTATGCTTATGGTCTCTAACTCTCATTATCTTGTCGAGCATTATGTATTCTTTGTTTATAATTGAATGACCTGATATATTGGCTTTTCATATTATTTTTTTCAATCTGTGATCTTTATGTTAGACATTATAATTGCCGATACTGATGCAATGTTGAGTCTGCACAGTCTATGGACAAAGTACTATTTGATTAAGCTTGAAGTGGTTTAGTCTAGAAATCAATTTGATAAAGCTTCTTCTCTGATACAATAAAGTTTAGTCCGGTCACATATAACCACACCTCTAGAAATCAATTTTTAATATTGAACCATGTTATCATTCGTTAGATATACACTATGGAATATGTTCAACCCTAGCATAATTAATAATTATTGTTGAAGGAATTCTTAAAATTTTAGTCCTCGGATTATGTCACAAGGAGAAGAAGAGTGAGACAGGTACACATCAACAAATTAACCTATTTCAATAAGAGAAGGTCAACTACAACTTCAAAGATCAGATACGTTATCAATCTTCACATTTGAATTAAAATGATGTCGCCGCAACTTCCCATCAAGAAAAATTCTGCACCAAAATTGGAGCATGCTCAAATGGTTCATGTCAACGGTCGACCACAATTAACAGGTTCTAACATTTTATGTTTTCGTCAAATGAATGACCGCTATTGGTTGTAGTTCAAAAAATATGTGTTTAAGTGACATTTCTATTGCATACATACGTTTAAATTATGTATCTATTGTTTATTCAATTATTATTCCGACTCTAGTTCGAATACTGAATAAGTATTACAAAATTATTTTATGTCCTACTAAAGCATAATTGGAGAGAAATTATTTGGTATCTGTGTTTTTTTTATGTTGAAAAAGAGCTTTGAGAGTCAATTTTATTAGGATAATTAACTTTTATTTGGCAACTTAGAACCATGTGTTTGAATGTATAAGTGTGATTGTTTCTTTCATTTGATAATCCTTTTATTATTGAATGAACTAATTCTGGAAGTCTCATACTGATATTCAATTAATAGTTATAGTTGAGATGCTTATATATCTCTAAAGCCATTTCTCATAACCGTTGTTTGTATTTCTCTTACATGTGCAAAATGCTTGGAGTACAACGCTCACTCAAGATGAGGCGGAACAAAATAATCTCCCAATCGAGAAGAAATAAGGCATCTACCAAGACTTGCCATTAGGCGTCTACCAAGACTTGTCATGGAAAATAAGGCGTCTACCAAGACTTGCCATGAAAATAAGGCGTCTACCGAGAAAATAATAAGAAACAAGAATATTATCGATAATGAACTAAAATAACATGTTTACATTATTTACATAATAAAACAGTACGACGACCTTGATATTTATAACCAAGTGAAATAATTTAAATCTAAACTAAATCCCTTAGTTATAGGGAATAAAATAAACAAATCTATATATATTTTCTCAACAAATATAATATAAACATTAAACCTATTTTATATTCTAACACTCCCCCTCAACATAAAGCTTACTAAGCTTTAGCTTAGTAATTACTAATAATATCAAGCTAAAGCTTACTAAGCTTTAGCTTGCTACAATATAAACCCTAAAAATAAATTAAATTCTTTGATAGCGCCAACGAGAGCAGCAATCAAGTCATCAGTAGAGCAGCGGCCGAAGCATGAATCCATAACAAATTATATAAAAATACCCGCGGATTGAAGTATCACAAACGGGGACGAGATTAAAGGTAACGGGACCCGAGGATTAAATAATCACAAACGGGTAACGGGATTAAAGGTAACGGGGACCCGCGGATTAAAGAATCACAAACGGGTAACATGATTAATTAAAGGTAACGGGGATTCATGAAAAAGTGGCATGTGTGCTGCATGGGTCAGGGTAACAAAAGGGGTAAAGCAAAGTTAAGTAGTAAATAGGAACGAAAAGGGTTAACAAAATAAAAAGGTGGAACAAAATAAAAAGAATGACGGCTAGGGTTTATATAAACAAAGTTAAGTAAAGCAGCGAAATTATGTTTCATTTGATTGAAGGTGTCTACCAAGACTTGCCATGATAAAGTGACCACAAAAGTCTTGCCATGAGGCGACTAAAAAAGTCTTGTCAAAGCTCCATTTGATTGAAGGCGCCATTATGTGCTATAAAGCTCCATTTGACCGAAAGCGCCGTAATAAGCTATAAATCTCCATGTGAATGGACGCAAAGTGCCATTTGATTTTGGTGACTCGAAGAAAGTCCTGTCGTGATCTTTATTTTGGCGACTAATAAAAGTCTTGCTCGGATCTTCATATTGGGTGGCAACTTTAAAAAGAGCTCTGACCATGATCTTCATCTTTATTGGCGAATAGAAGAGAGTCTCTTCACGATCTTCACCTTCATTGGCGACTCGAAGAGAGTCTCATCATAATCTCCATTTTCATTGGTGACTCGTATAGAGTCTCGCCACGATTCCCATCTCGATTGGCGACTCAAAAAACGTATGAAGATCTTTGCATAAAATAAATGGCTAACCCATATAAAGTATGAATAAATAAACAACAAAAGCATCATTCAAACAAAAAATATTACTAGCATAAAGATGAATGACATTCATACAAAAAGACAATATTTTAGGTGTTATGATACACTTATATCGCCAACAATGGTTACCATATTAAAAACGAGGTTATATCGCCATTACTTATTACTTTGTGAAAATTTAGCACATACTTCCAATTCTAAATATTAAGAATCAATTTATTCAAATTATGGTCGTCTCGCCAAGATTTATTGTTGTAAATGTGCTAAATATAATTGTGTTATCCATGATTGTTATCTAAAGCACCGCGTCTCCTCAGAGCCTTGTGCTTGGGGGGCTGTGTACCAGGCGGGATACCTAGGGCCTATTTGCCTAGGCCCAACACGCCCAATTGGGCCACTCGCCCAAGTGAGAGAAGGCCCAAAATGACTCGGTCATAGCAATAGTCCATGACTCCCTATATTCACTCCACCATCACTCCACTACTTCATAATGAATCAACTACTCCCCCATTATCTCTTATCAATGCCTATATACAAGCATATACTCACAACAAGGAGGATACATTCAAAATACACACATACAGAAAACATTCTCACCATCATCAAATATACACCTCTGTATCCTTTGCAGGAACAGTTGGTAAAAACATATTTAATGCCCTTGGAAATTTGAAAGGAGTCTGATAAAAAGGGACAAAGAAAAATCTCAAAAAAGTCTTATAATTAACGGAGGTAGTATTTATTAATTT
Organism: Trifolium subterraneum; assembly: GCA_951799995.1. Lineage (NCBI taxonomy): Eukaryota > Viridiplantae > Streptophyta > Magnoliopsida > Fabales > Fabaceae > Trifolium > Trifolium subterraneum. Next base: position 1,932,748 of record OX637465.1, on the reverse strand, counting down.
TTTATTTATTTTAATATATTTTTATTTACTATATTTCAATTCACTTAACTATTTCACCAACAACCATTACTAAGAGTATTTTGATAAATGAATATATTTTATCATTAAAATTAACACAACTTCGTTATTTTAAGAGTAAAGGCTCATTTAAGTTTTTCACAATTTTCTAATACTAGAACTTCGACCCGTGTGGCGCACAGGTCTAATTAGCCGTAATATGAAAAAAATAAGGTATAAATTTTTTAACACTAAAACGTATATAAAAAATTCGAGTACCATTAAATATTAGTTCGACAATAAATTTGGATAAATGTTCATACAACAGGAATTATGGTATATTACGAAATACTTCTTTATAGACTACGTTGGAAGTTTTATTCGTATTTTCACCGTCTTCGTTGATAATCAATATTCTTAATCATTCTCTTTAAATAACTCTTGAAGTTGCAACATACAACTGACAATGTAAAAACATTGTCGACAAAAGATATATTCCAACATGCTTAAGAGATTGTCTCTGACTCTTATTAATATAGTCATCGCAAAAGAAAAAATTAAGGGATACGGGTTCGATTCTCATGCTAGACAAATTTGTATTTTTTAATATAATGGACTACATGAAAAAGAGAGAAAAAATGAGAGGGAAAAAAATAAGTTTAGGGTTAGCATTTCGGAGCAAGTTTAAAATATAAGATATATAATAATAATTGTTCTGGCGAACACTTAAAGGGGTGTGAAAAGTAATAATAATGGACCGTCAAAATAACAAATAATCAAGTATATGATCTCCAAATGTATTTCAGTCCGTCCTATTTTTCATCAATGTTACAAGTATTTATAGGGTGTACAGGAAGAGAGTTATTCCCGCCCCTTTTCTTCGTTGGCCTATCCCACGTTCCTGCTATACATTTGATCACATGCCTATTTACAAGGTGATCATGGGGAACGTGGTTTGAATATGATGGTTCATCTTAAAATCTAATCCTAGTCATACGGAAGATGATGATAAGTGTATAAAGTCGTGGAGAAGATGGCAGTTACGGTGAAGAACGAGGGAATCATGGGGTCGTGGGTATCTCGCCCATTCGCCCATGTCTCGCCCTGAATGAATAACTCTCCCTTCTGTTTCTCGCCCTCAGGGAAAGGTTGGGCTTGATTCTCGCGTGGATATTGGGCCATTGTACCAGTCCTTAATTAATGTTTGAGCTTTTGCTAAATACACCCTTTACATTTACTACCGGCCCACAACCCCTCAAGCACGAGGCTCAGTGGAGGCGAAGTGGTGATAATGGGCGAATTTTCCGCTGATAACTGCTATTGTATGTGGCGAATTTCTCGGACTCCATATGTTGTACGTGGTGTCATGCCTTTCAATGCCTATGACTGCTATAAATAGGAGAACTTGGATGAACTTAATCATCTCACAAACTTCACTACTCTTTGCTTTTAATTCAATCATGACTTCTCCAAACTCTGTTCTCGAATCTCCAGTAGCTAGAATTATCAAAACTTTGAAGAGAATGCTCTGCAACGACATAGATGAGTTGATTGATCAAGCTGATGACTTCTCTGAATTTGCTGAAGATCTCAGGTCGAATTCTTGGAGGTTAACCAATGCTGAGCTGAAATTCCTTGAGAGGGTCATGTTTCTCAAGGATGGCCTGGTAGAAGATGGTTATTTCATTGAGAATGCTGAGGATGAACATCATCTCCATCATGAGCTGGTTTCTGATTTGTTTGACAAGACTTGGCGTCTGAAGGAGAGCATGAGGGTCAATGAAGAGCTTATGAACCTGGCCTTTACTAAAGAAGAGGCAGTGACACATCGCATGAAGGTCTTGGAAGAGGAACTGAAGGTGTTGGCCAAGAAGAAAGAGGAACTTCGTGTGAGTAACAAGGATGAAATTTCTGCTTTGTCGTTTAAACGTCGTGAACTGGCTCGCCTAGAGATCAAGACAAAAACTCTAGGAGAAAGCCTTAAGAAGATCAATGATGATTTAGCAACGTCTAAGAAGTATAAACGAGCCTTGGAGGATATGCAAACCATGGAAATAGATGCCAATCCTGATGTTTAGATATAGTTTCCCTGTTTTGATGTAGTTTTCTTTGTTGTTTTCCTTTCAGTAATTTCCCTTTCGTAATTTCCATTATGTAATTTCCCTTTCGTAATTTCCATTCTGTAATTTCCCTTTCGTAATTTTCATTCTGTAATTTTCCTTCTGTAATTTCTTTATGTAATTTCCCTTTTTAAGTAATGAAATGCATTTCCCTTCTCAAGTTTCTGTTCAAGTATACGTTAGCACATAATAAAATAACAGAACATAATATATTTCGCCTCTTTTGGGGCGAATAGGATGTCTCGCCATAGGCGATATGAATATAAACTTAGGCGAGGTCTGATCACACCATAGATAAAATACCACAACGATTCTTCTTCCGCTTTAATTTTGAATTGACAACTGTAAACCGTGTTTCCCACGCTGACACGCGTTTCAAGACGTGGGTTTAACCAATGGGTAACTGAATGTTTCCACTTCGCTGACAGTTATTTCGTCTATAAATATTTTTCTTTCTCTTCTTCAATACTTTTTCCAACTTCCCAACTTCTCAATATTTCATAATCTCTCTGCATTCTATCATATTCAATCCTTCTTCGAGTTTCATTGTAGTTTCAACTACTTTCTCCGTTTTTCAGCCATATAACTCTATAAAGGTATTTCATTTTTCTCTCTTTCGTTTTGTTTATTTTGATTTCTGTTTTAGTCATGGTTCTTTTACGCGAACTTGATGATGCGAAAGATTACCCCGCAGTTATTCATCCTATAGGTTCTGATTGGGAACGTCAGGTTCGTGCCCATTATATTAGGGCTGATGGAACCCTATATATTAGCGGTTATTACTCTGAAATGTGGGGGTTTACTGTTAAGTCTAGTGACTTCGAGTCTGGGTCTAGTGATAGTGATAGTAGCGGAAACGATAGCGATTGTGTTATTATTTCTCCATCTGAGTTTAGTTCTAAAAACCCTAACAATCGCTCTTTAATTGTTGCAGACTCCGTCACAACTATTTCTACTTCAATGGAAATTTCTTCTAAGTTTACAACCGCTGAGTTTGTATCTACTTCTGGGCAAGCTGTCCAGGTATCTGGTGGGGGCGACGAGAATAAGGTTGTGATTGACCCTGTCGCCTTGTGCGAGTTCGTGACCACTGTCAACGAACAGGAGCCCCACTATTTTTATATGTATACCCATGTCCTCCAAACCCTACATCTCTGGCTTCCTTTTAACTCTTTTGAATGTCAAATCCTAAGGGCTATAAACGTCGCCCCTTGTCAGCTTCACCCAAATAGTTGGGCATTTCTGAAAGCCTTCCAAATCGCTTGTGAAGGTCATAGTCTAGTCCCCACAGTTGGGGTTTTCTTTTGTTTCTTCCATGTAAAAAATGTTTCTCCTCATTCTCTCATTTCTATCAGTAGTCAGCCCAATAAAGGGCGATTTTCTTTGTACGCCTCTAACTTCAAGAACTATAGAGACACCTTTGTCCGTTTTCGTTGTGGGGAGGGGTTTTCAGATGTTTGATGCTTCTGGGAATCGTTTATTTCCTTTCTACTGGTCTTCTTCTCCTCGCCTCATTAAGGGAACTCGCCTCAGTACCCTTAATGAGCATGAGCGTCTGGCGATCTCGATCTTTAATAGATCCCAGGTATTGGGCTCTGTCGAGCTCGTTTCTAGGGTGAATAAACCTGAGTCTCTTGAGGAATATTTGGGTGAGTGATTATTAATATATTGTCTTTGTTACTTGTCTTTTAATTTCACATTACTAATCTCGCCTTTTGATTTTTTGTAGCTTCTATGTCTACTTATTCTGCACAGCAAAGGGCGGCCTTGGTGATGAAGGCGAGAGCCCAGAGGGCTGAGGCAGAGCGTGCTCCAGCCTCTGCAGATGTCATGTCTCAGTTGTTGGTGGAGGAAAGTGGTGTGAAGAACACCAGAAGAAAGAATTCAGAGGAGTCTGGGAGGATTCCGATGGAGATTCCCAAGAAGAGGAAAAACACTGTGGTGGTTGAGGAGGAGGATGGCGTTGAAGAGGAGCCCCTCAAGTTTAGGAGGACATCAAAGGGTAGGAGTATGATGTCCCTGGACTCCGGCGAGGGCGGCTCCAGTGCTGCTGCTAAAGGAAAAGGAGCCTTCATCCTCTGCTGTCCTTCTAACCCTGAGGTGAAGAAGGGGAAGAAAAACACTCTCCCACCTGGATTGCTCACTAAGGACTTTGATTCCTTTGATGTGGTTGACTACGGGTTTCAGAAGTATGCTCGCACCTCCTCTCTCGCCGATCTCCCTTTTGAGGATCTCGGACAGGCGGCTATGGATCATCACATCAAGGGCGCCCTACTTACCTACTACCTCTCCAATCGCCAAGAGCTCGAGTCTATCGACTTCAGAAACAAGATGGAGTCGGCTGACACCAGCTTGAGTGCCTTAGAGAAGGAGTACGCTGCGACAAAGAGCAAGTTTGAAGAGAACTTGGCTGCAGTGAAGGCTAATCAAGAGGAGAAGGTGAAGGCGGCTGTGAAAGCCAAGGAGGATGAGGTGACTGCTTTGAAGGGAAGGGTGGTGACCTTGGAGGGCGAACTCACTGAGGAGAGGGCCAAGGCCAAAACTCAACAGGACGAGGCCTCTCTCAACGTGGAAGCTCTTACTGCTCGGATCGAGAAGCTTGAGTTGGAGGGGGCGAGTCAGTTTGACGACGGGTTCAGATTTTCTTTGGAGCAGGTGAAGGTAGTCTTCCCTGACGTGGATGCTGTCAAACTGGGCGAGCTGGACTCTCTACAACCAGATCGTAGATGGCAAGATTGTTCTCTATGTGCCTCCTCCTTCTGAGTAATTAATTTATAGTTTGTTTCTGGGTGGCCTGCGTGCCTATATTTTGTTTTTTGGTGTATCTATTTTGTTCGCCTTTATGGCGATTTATTCCTGAACATCTGCTTTTTAATTAAGTATGTTTGTTGTTGATTACTTACTTTCTTCTCGCCTGCTATATAGTATTGTTGTATGTTGTTTGTTATTTACTTTACGCCCTTCACGTTTTCCTTTCCTCATTTGTAACGGTTTTTAAAATTTATTTTTCTTCTAAACGGCCCCACTCCCTTGAAAAGCGCACCTGAACACACTTCCCAAAGTAGTATAGTCAAGGGTAATAACTGTTTTTCCTAGAAACACGTGCTTGTACTTATCCTTTTTAGGGTTAGAAATTTGCTATAAAAGGAAGCAATCCTATACCTAGATCTGCATATTCTAAAACTTGCTTTCTTCTTTCTTTCTTTCTTTCTTTAACTCCATGGAAAAATCTTCCAAGAAACAAACTAGTGCTCCCACACGTAGGAGCTCTAGGATTAAATCTTCTCAATTTCTTTCTTCTAAACCCAAATCCTCTAAGAAAACTTCTACTTCCAAAATAAAAAATTCCAAGAAGCCTAAACATGAGGTTATTGTTATTGAAAGCTCTAAATCTGACAAGGCCGATTCAGATTATGTTGAATTTTTAAAGACCTATCAAGATGAATCTTGGGATTCAGATCTAGAAGACTCGCAATTAACTGCAGAGTCCCAGCTAATTCCGAGGAAGGAGAAGAATTCCCCTTGTAACAAAGAAGGATGAAAACCTTCTTTGTGGGGGATCCATCCCGCCGGTCTTCCTCATTACGGTGTGGGTCTTACCCATGGGCCACTGTAATGTAATGATAATAAATCATATTCAATGAATGAGTTATTTTTGGCTTTACTTTTATCTTGCCTGTTTATTTTTCTTTTTGCTTTCTACGCAGTTTCATACGTAAAATTGTATTCATAATGATTCAAATAATGACTAAAAATAGCAATACCTTATTTTCCTGGGCGATGCATTTCCTCTTTGGGGGATAGCCTTCTGATTTTCTTTAATATGAACTTCTGGTGATGCCGTTTTATCTCACCTGCAATTTTAGCTCGCCAAAGCCTTAGACTTACATGACGGCCTTTAATAATTCACACGTTGAAGCCTTAGACTTACATGACGGTGTTTGTAGATTTAGCTCGCCAAAGCCTTAGACTTACATGACGGCCTTTAATATTTTACACGTCAAAGCCTTAGACTTACATGACGGTATTTGTAGATTTAGCTCGCCAAAGCCTTAGACTTACATGACGGCCTTTAATATTTTACACGTCAAAGCCTTAGACTTACATGACGGTATTTGTAGATTTAGCTCGCCAAAGCCTTAGACTTACATGACGGCCTTTAATATATTTTTGTTACCGATGCCTTAGACTTACACGGTTTTTACTGGGTTGTGAATTCGCTAGACATAATATTTTTGACATCGATGCCTTAGACTTACATGATGCAAAACTGGGTACTTAAATTCGCCAGATAAAAATCACACGTCAAAGCCTCAGTCTTACGTGACGGTGCCGGCATCATATGAATCTTACTACCGGAAAATGAGCTCGCCAACGCCTTAGACTTACATGGCGGCCATTATAATTTACCATCAAAGCCTTAGTCTCACATGATGGCACCAGTATTATATATTTCTTTTCTATTGGATTTTTCACACACCAACGCCTTAGACTTACATGGTGGTGCTGGTATTACATAATTCTTTTTTACCAGATTCTAGCTCGCCAAAGCCTTAGACTTACATGGCGGCCTTTTTTTTTAGCTCGCCAAAGCCTTAGCTTACATGGCGGCCATAATGATTCACACATCAATGCCGTAGACTTATATGATGGTGTTATTTTCTCTGTGGCTGAGGCCTTAGACTTACACAGCGTTGATCTTCCCTTCCTTCTTTTTTTTTTTGTTGCAATTTTTGCTGAAAATTCATAAATGAAATAATTAAATAACACACTGCAATCTTTCTGAAAATTGTGGACCTCAATAAAAACTCTTGCAATTGCAAGAGAAAAGAGTGTCCCACTGTTCTTTATTCATCAACTTTTTGATTTCAGTACACATAAGATATAAAAGTACATAAAATAGAAATGTAGTTCATCTATCCTAGTGTATCAAAAATCAAATATAAACGTGAGCTCGTCTTGGCGAACTCACTCACAAACCCTTTCAGCTGTAATAGAATCTCAAGTTGGCGATGTTCCATGTTCTGGGCAGGGTCTCACCTTCCATTGTTTCTAACCTATACGCCCCTCCTTCATATGCTTCCTGGACTCTGATGGGTCCTTCCCAGTTAGCCGCCATCTTCCCACTTTTATCTCTACCCATGGGTCTCTTCAGAACTAGATCGCCCTCTTTGAATTTTCTAGGGATGACTCTAGTGTTGTACTTTCTTGCAGCTCTTTGTTTGGTATAGAATTCTCTGAAGTGAGCCTTCTCCCTCAACTCTGGGAGCAGATCCAAACTTTCTTCTAGGGCGGCATTGTTTTCCTGCAATGTTAAAGTATCCCTTCTCCAGGTAGAGAGTTGTATCTCTACTGAAATCATAGCATCTGCTCCATAAACCATGGTGAAGGGCGGTTCCTCCGTTGAAGATTGTGGCGTTGTGTGATATGACCACAATATTGCGGGAAGGTGTTCCACCCAACTTTCCTATTTTGAGCTAATTCTTCTTTTTAAGGCTCTAAGGATAACCTTGTTGGCTGACTCTGCCTGTCCATTGGCCTGGGGATGTTCTACAGAGATGAAGGTATTTTGAATCCCTTTGCCTCTGCAGTATTCCACCACTCTTTCGCTGGCGAATTGGGTGCCATTGTATGAGACGATGTATTTGGGTAGGCCAAACCTGCAGATAATTTTCTTCCAATAGAATTTTATTACCTGGTCCGATGAAATACCTGATATTGGTTCTGCTTCCACCCATTTGGTGAAATAATCAACTGCTACGATGATCCACTTTGCTTGACTCGTAGATATGGGAAAGGGTCCCAGGATGTCCACCCCCCACATATAGAACGGCCAAGGGGATAAAACTGACTTTAACGGCTCGCCTGGGGCGTGATGAAGGTTTGAATACCGCTGGCATTTGTCATAGGTTCTGACGTGTCTCGCCGCGTCGTCATGTAAGTTAGGCCAATAAAACCCAACCCTCATCACCTTTCCTGCTAAGGATCTGGACCCAATATGGCTTCCACACGAGCCTTCGTGTACCTCTATCAGGATTCTGCATGCCTCCGTGTTACTTACACATAGAAGCATGGGAGCTGAGAATGCTCTCTTGTAGAGCTTGCCTCCTACCAGTGTGTACCATGCCGCCATTTTCTTTATCTTTGCAGCCTCGTCTCTCGCCAAGGGGAGGGCGTCCATTTATAAATATCTGATTATTTGACTTCGCCAGTCTTCCTCTTTGTCATACCCCATTTTTTGACCGATCGATTTTGATTCGGTGTTTAAAACCTTTTTTCCTCTTTGTCATTTCTGACGAAATTTCGGCAGAGAGGTATTTTAAAATACCTCATTTATTTGGTTTAATTTCTTTTTATTATTGTTTCTTTTACTTTATTTTCTTTATTGTTTATTTATTATTTTTATTTAATTTCGTTTTTATTATTATTATTATTATTATATATATATATATATATATTATTATTCTTATTTCTTTTTAATTTTTATTTATATTTTTGCTTTTATTATTTTTGGGTGTTTTAGGCAATTTGTCCACAGTCCAGATCAGGTGTTTTTTTTGTCCAGGCCCAAAGGGGCAATTTTGTCCAAATAGGAAAATTCATCTGCCAAACCCTAGGTCTGACACAGTACAAATAGTACACAGTTTCCAAGGAAAGGGGATGAGCCACAAACACCAAAGCATCACCATTCTTTCCATTTTTCAGATCAAAATCACAAAATCAAAGAAAACACAGAAATTCATCAGCCGTTCATCAACAGAATACCCAGAAAATCAAAAACAGATCAAAAATCAAAAACACAAAACAAATTCAGAATCAAAAGAACCCATCATTCATCAACCGAAATCATCATCATCCTCATCTATCATTCATCGTCCGTTACTGTTCATCATCCATCAAAACCAAATCTAACCCAGAAATCAAAACAAACCGAATCCAAATCACAAGTTCAGAATCCAAACCATCTCAAAGCGAACAAACCAAAACCACATCCATCAAACCCATAACATCATCACCATCAATCACAATCGTTCAAAATCCTCCATCAAAACCAAATCGAAACCACTGATCCGAACCGAAAAAACCATCCGAATCGAAATCAAGAACAGAAACGAGAAGAAGAAGAAGAAGAAAATCACGATAGATTCAAATAACACGGTTCTAGGTTGATTTATTTTCCTTTTCTCTTTTCTTCCGATCCAGCCTTTTCGTTGCTCTGATGTTTAATTTGAGTTTGAATTCGGGTTTAGGAAAGGTTTTTGTATAAGTTTGGTATTATGAGTTTTTAAAAATGGAGTTTATTTGTTGAGAGAAAAAACAGAGAACATGAGAGTTGAGAGAGGGAGCTCGCGGCGGAAGAAGAGAGAAAAACAAATTCTGTGTTATTTTTTTTAGGGTTTTGTATATATATCCTGTTTTTGATCCTGTGCGCGCAGGTGCACAGTCTTATGGTGCACCTGCGCGCCTGTATCCTCTCTGATCTTGATCATGTGTGTTATATTCCTTTTGCCTGTGATCAGATCAGAGCTGTCTGATCAATCAGACGGCTCTGATCTGATTTTCGTTAATTTCTTCATACACCCCTCTCTGGGCCACGCCCCCAGCTGGGCTTGGGCCCAGAGTTGCTTTTTGCACCCCTTTTCAGTTTTAATTGTTATTTGCACCCCCTTCTGTTTTTTATTTTATTTTTGCATAATTAATTATTTATTTATTGCATTGTAAAGACATTAGATTGTATTTTTTAGGACTTGATGTAAATTTAAAAATTGCATAGCATTATCTTGCATTCATTTCATATTTATTTTTCTCGCAAATACCTTAGAATGTAATTAGGAGCAAATGTACACTATAAATGAAAAATCGCATCTCATGCATATTTATTTATCGCTTTCCGCAAAATCGTTAGCATATTTAATTCCGAGGGAAAAGACACCGTTTTGATCAAAATATCATTACGGTTCGTCTTCACGCTTATTTTGCCTATTGCGACGTTAGTTTTATTTATTCACGCTACCTTTTAATTTTAACTTAACATCCTAATCAAAATATTTAGTCACTTTTATTCTCAAAAAACGAGGTCTTGACCTCTTTCAAAAAATATGCGAATAATTTAGTTTCAAATATCGTCAAGCATCAAAATCATTTTTATCATCAAATATTTTCAAACTTTGGACTTTAAACCAAACGTTTCCTTTTATCGTGAAAACCTTGGATTTTAACCCAAGAGTCTTTTTACCGCGAACTTGGATTTTAAACCAAGTACCTTGGAATTTAAACCAACGGCGTCTTTTATCGTGAAAACCTTGGATTTTAACCCAAGTGTCTTTTTTATCGCGAACTTGGATTTTAAACCAAGTGCCTTGGATTTTAAACCAATGGCTTCTTTTATCGTTAAAACCTTGGACTTTAACCCAAGTGTTCTTTTTTCCTCGCCAAAAAACCTTGGATTTTAAACCAAGTGCATTTTCTTCATTCATACATTTTTAATCATGCATAAACCTTGGATTTTAAACCAAGTGTCTCTTTATCACTCAAAACATTTTCTCAACAAACCTTGGATTTTAAACCAAGTGTCCGCGTCTTATTTTCACAATCAAACTTCAATCAAATTAACCATATAGACTTTCTTCATAAACTAACATCAATCAAACTCACATTTTGCCACTTTTGGCTTTTTGGTCTCTAAAACCATTTTCAAAACCTTAAAAAACAAACAAACAAATTTACTCGTAACTTTTATCCCGAACTACGGTGGTTTGATCCCTCGGGTACGTAGGCATGAGATTTGTCTCTCCAATCAATAAAATCAACAAAAACATTTTCCTTTTTCATCATTTTAAGCATTTTTTTTTTACCATCACTTTAATTCCCATTTATACATTTTTTACAAGCAATTAAAATAAAGCGCATAGATAGAATAAAAACAAGAGGTTCCTATAGAATACTATAGATACTTAGGGTGCTAACACCTTCCCTTCGTATAACCAACCCCCGAACCTTGTTCTCTTAAAAATAGGGTTTTTTTCGAACTTTTTCCCTTTCCCTCGGATAAATTAAAGATCGGTGGTGGAACATTAAATTGCGATTCGAAGTTAATTAATAACTCGATATCCAAAAATCACCGCGACAGAAATGGCGACTTCACTGGGGACAACCAAGCGGGTTGAACCTAACTTGTTTTAAATTACTATCTTCGCGCTTTTATTCTTTTAATTGTAAATATTTGTATATATATACTTGGGTTTGCTCTGAGTGGTGAGATAAGTCCTAACCCGGGCTTGAGTGACACAATAAGATAGGATGGGGTGAAATCATAGTGACATGTCCAGAGTAGTCTGGTTTATGAAGCACATGTGATATGATCCCGCTCGGTGGAGGCCTCATGACGGTAGTACTCGTTGTCATGAAAAGTCATGATGATGGTATTATTTTCAATGTGAGTGTCCGGAGAAGCCGAGGACCATTAGAATTACCTTTAACCCATCTTGGCCTCTTTAGGGCGTAGTGCGGTGGCTAAATCAAGAGTAGTCTTGAGATTAGTCGTCACGCGAAACTACACTCAAACGAGATTATCCCGTGGATGTTATCGGAACGAGAGTAGTCCCGTAACCCAGTGATATCCATGAGATGGTCAATGACTTTGGGAACTTTGTAGAACCCGTCATGCAGGTACAAATGAACCCTAGTACATACCATATGGGAGGGTTTCACCTTTGACTCCAACATTGTACTTTAACCCCACCATGTTTTCCGCATCATGCATGCATGCACTCATTAATAAATTTTTACTCATCCAATGTCGAAGGACTTAAACAAATTTTTTGTAAACATTGTAGAGAATATTCATTTCAAATGACACATAATAAATTTTTTTCTTCTTTTCTCCTTACAAAATCCATATCTAAATGTTTACAACCAATTTGGGATAAGTCCTTCGATAACAAAAAATAAACATTGCATATTTTAGCATAAACACACCATACATCATACCACATTCATAAGTTTCCAAACTCAAGTCTCATATTTTCCCTTTTTCTCTCCGCCTCAGACAAAGTGGCCCGGCGTATCCGTTACAAAGCAACTCGTGTCTACGATACTCGGTCTAAGTTGAAGAGCAAGATGAATAGTTTTGAGGAAGAAAACCATATGCTCCGTGTACAGATAACAACCATGCAGACAGAAATTGAGAAATTGACTAGCATGGTGGCATCTTTGATGGCTACCCAGAATCAGGTGTCAGCACCAGTACCACAGTCCAGTAATGCTCTTGTATCTCCTCCCATTTCAACCACACCTCTTGGCGCTCCTCAGTTTGTTATGCCCGAAGGTTACCCATGGGGCATGCCAGTTGGCTTTCTTGGGGAAGAATCACGTCCTGTAGTGTCAGAGATTCTTCATGTTCAATCGACGGTGCCTATTCCTCAGCTTGTTAATACACTTCCCCAGGTTACAGCAATTGTGTCTGCACCATTGGTTCATACTATCCAGCAAAATCAGATGCCCATCTTTCATGCTGAAAGTGTGGGAGGTTATGACAGGATGGATGACTTACAAATCAAGTATGATGAGATGCAAAAAGAGATGAGGGCTCTTAGAGGAAAGGATTTGTTCGGCCAAGACGCGCATGAACTCTGCTTGGTCCCTGATGTCGTTGTCCCACATAAGTTTAAGGTCCCAGATTTTGAGAAATATAAGGGGAGCACTTGTCCCAAGGCTCACTTGATAATGTATGCCAGAAAAATGTCTACTCAAACAAGTAATGACAAGTTGTTAATCCATTATTTTCAAGACAGTCTGACTAGTGCAGCTCTGAGGTGGTACATGGACCTTGATAGGGCTAACGTCAGTTCCTTTAATGATTTGGCTAGTGCTTTTATTCGGCAGTATAATTACAATTCATATCTGGCCCCTGATAGGGATGAGTTACGGGCCTTGGCACAAAAAGAGAATGAGTCTTTTAAGGAATATGCTCAAAGGTGGAGGGAGCTTGCTGCTCAGATTCGTCCTCCAGTCGAAGAAAAAGAATTGTGTAAGTTGTTTTTGCATACTCTGAGCCCATTCTTCTATGAGAAAATGGTTGGTGTTGTATCAAGAAGCTTCACCGAAATGGTGGAAATGGGAATGTGCTTAGAAGAAGGAGTCCGTCAGGGACGGTTGACAAGAGAAAAAGCTCCGACTAATACTGCCAAGAGATATGATAACAACTTTTCTGAGAAGGAAGAATCTGAAGTTGGCATGGAGGCCCAGGGAGGACATAATTCGAGCAACCCAGCTTATCCACATATTGCAGCCATAGCACTACCACCACAATACCCACAATCTCATCACTTACCATCTCCCCAACAATCATTCCATCATAACCGTGCTCAGAAAAATCAACCATTTGACCCCATACCTGTGAAATATGCCGACCTACTCCCCGCTTTACTTGCTAAAAATTTTGTCCAGACAAGGCCACCTCCCCCTGTGCCAGCAGTACTACCTCCCTGGTACCGCAGTGATTTAACTTGTGCCTTCCATCAAGGGGCCCCTGACCATGATGTAGAGCGTTGCTATCCTCTCAAGAAAGTCGTTCAGGATTTGATCCGCAACAATGTGCTATCTTTCAAGGATGAAAACCCTAATGGTCAAAGTTCGTCCTCTGCTTAATCATGGGTCCTTCGTCATTTTCAAGATTATCAAGAAGTTTGTCCCTAGGATCGCTAGGCCTTTTATTTTCAATTGCAATTTCTTTCTTGCCAAGCATTTATTTGCATTTTAAAGTTGTATCTTTTAAATTTAAATTTCTAAACAATAAGCATGCATATTTTGGAATCCATCCATTCGTATTCACTCTTTTCTTGTGCCATCACAAATGGCAATGTTTTTATATTTCACTTTTTATGTTAACAAACTTGAGGGGAGAATGATGTAAATTAAATGTTTAAAATTGCTGATATGTGCCGATATATGCTTTCATTAGTAAGACCCGGTTGATGATGTAAGGCATTGTTTCACTTCCCAAACACCGGAGAAATAAGGAGATAATCCGTAGTCAACCCCTTTGAGCCAGAAGTTGATGTTCTTTCTATATATAAAAAAAAAACCCTTAATCTTAACCTGGGGCAGGGTAGTCTTTCAATAATTCAATGACACATCCCAATACAAGAGGATAAACTTGCTGAGATATAAGAAGTCATGAGTAGACAAAACTCACAATAGCATGTGGCAGTCACAATCGTCCTACACAAAAAAAAACACAAACAAAAACAACAACAAAAAGCCCGCTAGGTAAAAAGACTTAGGCAAAATTCAGGGTATCCCGATGGACCGCAAAACCCAAAAGAATTGGTCCATGCAAAAATAAGGGATTAAGAGCAAAAATGTTGAAGATAGGCTTATGAATGAAAAGTGACTGTCACTTCGAGAATCTCATCAAAGCTTCGACCAAAGCGTCAACCTCAAACATCATTGTCAAAATAAATCCTCTTGTCAACCAAAGCATGTCTGATGAATTAATTGAGCGTAGGAATGAAGGACATCAAAGAAGAGTGGGTGGGTTAAAACATAATTTTGAGCCTAATAATCTTTTCTTTTCATAACCATGAACCAGGCCACGTTATAACCCTCAAAAGACCTAATTGAAGCTAGGTTTACTTTGAAAGCATAATCAGCAAAATTATTGTTAAAACTGACTCCACCTGTTTGTTGAGTAACTATCTTTTACACACACCACATGTGTTTTATATAAAGTTTTGCGATTCCAAAATTTACATGTACATTACATCAGAAACATTTTTCAAAAGAAACAATTTTGTTTACAAATTTATATTTGGCATCAAGGAAATTCAATCAAAATGGTCTAATCAAGGACAACTCAATTCAAAGCGCTCCTAACTTGGGGGCAAATTACCTCAGGAACCTGCCAATCAGGGGCAAAGTCTTTACATACAGGGGAATACACTTCAAAGATTCAAAGTCAAGGTTTCACTCACTTGGGGCACCTGAAGTGGTTTCCAGGGGCAATTCAGACCTGCCGAGATAGTTGTTATGTTTCTTCCTCCTTGAGCCAATAATCATCGAGTTGATATTTTGGATTCTTATGGATATGTGTGCTGAGCATGTGGTCCAACATTCCTCAATTGAATACTGAACTTGATTGTTCTCCGGTAATCTCCAGCAAGTGGCTATCTTCAAAAAACTTGTATGATTTTCTTTTCCCCAGTGAAAGAAAAAGTTGAGACCCCTTGGGAAGCTCATATCATCAGCAAATGGCATCTCTTTGAGAAGTTTGCATATCTTCAGCAAATGGCATCTCTTGGAGAAGTTTGCATATCATATCAGTCTTGTTTCTTTCTATAAAAAAAAAAAAAAAAGAAAAGAAAGCAAAAAAATAGCAAAAAAGAACAGCTCGCTAAGTTGAAAACCCGAAAAGGCGGCTTAGGCAAAAATGAGCGTCCCGGTGGATTGAAAACCCGAAAGGGCGGTCCAGGCAAAAATTAGGGGCAAAAAAAAAAAGATATATATTCCCGGTGGATTGAAAACCCGAAAGGGCGATCCAGGCAAAAGTTAGGGATTTCAAAAAGAAAAAAGCAAAAAGCATGACCGTCGAAACAAGACCATGAGAAAATATTCGTTTCAATGTACAAAATGGCGACTTCTGCCAGACCTCTGACCAATGGGCTTTACCCCAAGAAGCAATCATTCTTACCATGGATCAACATACTATGCCGGGTTTTACCCCGAGGATCTGATTTATTTCACCTATAAGGATGTTGTCCCCAGCGGAGAACTATTGAGTGGTTGTACGGATACGTCGACCCAGTGCTCATCTTACCTGATCGAATCTTTTGCCTCATCCAGTCATGTACAAATATCATTCAATCATACAAATACAAGTTTCATAATATACATTCATACTTACATATAATCATACATACGTACATATACATACATACATACAATCATTCACATATGTATACATACATTCATATTTACATGTAACATACACACAAAATCATCCATACATACTGCATTGACCATCATGAGTCATCCACAGTGTATCTGGTCCAGAGATGTCTCCATCAATCATACATTACAAAAAAAGAGTCATCCCCAGTGAGTCTGGTCCAGAGATGTCACCATCAAACATATTCAAAGCAGCAGATTTTGCAAATAATCAACTGCAAACTTACAGTTAATTCCCCCAAAAGAAGTCATCTCCAGTGTGTCTGGTCCAGACAAATACAAATTCTTGTCATGTCTCGCTCTCCCACAATGATAGTAGACAATTTATCTCCTCGTTGTGTTCTTACCATCCCACAATGTTGGTAGACACTGCATTTACTTGTCCTTACCATCCTACAATATTGGTAGACACTGTCTTTACTTCTGTCCGTACACAGGACTTTACTGCTTTCTGTCTTTACTTCTGTCCATACACAAGACTTTATCTGCTTATGTCCGCACACAGGACTTTACTGCTTACTGTCTTTACTTCTGTCCGCACACAGGACTTTATCTGCTTATGTCCGCACACAGGACTTTACTGCTTTCTGTCTTTACTTCTGTCCGCACACAGGACTTTACCGCTTATGTCCGCACACAGGACTTTACTGCTTTCTGTCTTTACTTCTGTCCGTACACAGGACTTTACCGCTTATGTCCGCACACAGGACTTTATCGCTTTCTGTCTTCATTACCCCTGTCAAATAATCTTCATTACATTCAAACACTTTGTGAATATAGCACTCATAAACATAGCACTCATAAGCATTACATTAATAACATAACATCATATCATAGCATTTTATAGTTCAATCCGGTCAAAAAATGGTGTACTCTGTATTTAAGTCTCTTCCATCATCGAACCAAAACAAAAACATCAAAAATCATCTTTTTCTTTTTATCTCCGATGGAAGAAACTTAAATAGGGGCATCTGTCATACCCCATTTTTTGACCGGTCGATTTTGATTCGGTGTTTAAAACCTTTTTTCCTCTTTGTCATTTCTGACGAAATTTCGGCAGAGAGGTATTTTAAAATACCTCATTTATTTGGTTTAATTTCTTTTTATTATTGTTTCTTTTACTTTATTTTCTTTATTGTTTATTTATTATTTTTATTTAATTTCGTTTTTATTATTATTATTATTATTATATATATATATATATATATATATATATATTATTATTCTTATTTCTTTTTAATTTTTATTTATATTTTTGCTTTTATTATTTTTGGGTGTTTTAGTCAATTTGTCCACAGTCCAGATCAGGTGTTTTTTTTGTCCAGGCCCAAAGGGGCAATTTTGCCCAAATAGGAAATTCATCTGCCAAACCCTAGGTCTGACACAGTACAAATAGTACACAGTTTCCAAGGAAAGGGGATGAGCCGCAAAAACCAAAGCATCACCATTCTTTCCATTTTTCAGATCAAAATCACAAAATCAAAGAAAACACAGAAATTCATCAGCCGTTCATCAACAGAATACCCAGAAAATCAAAAACAGATCAAAAATCAAAAACACAAAACAAATTCAGAATCAAAAGAACCCATCATTCATCAACCGAAATCATCATCATCCTCATCTATCATTCATCGTCCGTTACTGTTCATCATCCATCAAAACCAAATCTAACCCAGAAATCAAAACAAACCGAATCCAAATCACAAGTTCAGAATCCAAACCATCTCAAAGCGAACAAACCAAAACCACATCCATCAAACCCATAACATCATCACCATCAATCACAATCGTTCAAAATCCTCCATCAAAACCAAATCGAAACCACTGATCCGAACCGAAAAAACCATCCGAATCGAAATCAAGAACAGAAACGAGAAGAAGAAGAAGAAAATCACGATAGATTCAAATAACACGGTTCTAGGTTGATTTATTTTCCTTTTCTCTTTTCTTCCGATCCAGCCTTTTCGTTGCTCTGATGTTTAATTTGAGTTTGAATTCGGGTTTAGGAAAGGTTTTTGTATAAGTTTGGTATTATGAGTTTTTAAAAATGGAGTTTATTTGTTGAGAGAAAAAACAGAGAACATGAGAGTTGAGAGAGGGAGCTCGCGGCGGAAGAAGAGAGAAAAACAAATTCTGTGTTATTTTTTTTAGGGTTTTGTATATATATCCTGTTTTTGATCCTGTGCGCGCAGGTGCACAGTCTTATGGTGCACCTGCGCGCCTGTATCCTCTCTGATCTTGATCATGTGTGTTATATTCCTTTTGCCTGTGATCAGATCAGAGCTGTCTGATCAATCAGACGGCTCTGATCTGATTTTCGTTAATTTCTTCATACACCCCTCTCTGGGCCACGCCCCCAGCTGGGCTTGGGCCCAGAGTTGCTTTTTGCACCCCTTTTCAGTTTTAATTGTTATTTGCACCCCCTTCTGTTTTTTATTTTATTTTTGCATAATTAATTATTTATTTATTGCATTGTAAAGACATTAGATTGTATTTTTTAGGACTTGAAGTAAATTTAAAAATTGCATAGCATTATCTTGCATTCATTTCATATTTATTTTTCTCGCAAATACCTTAGAATGTAATTAGGAGCAAATGTACACTATAAATGAAAAATCGCATCTCATGCATATTTATTTATCGCTTTCCGCAAAATCGTTAGCATATTTAATTCCGAGGGAAAAGACACCGTTTTGATCAAAATATCATTACGGTTCGTCTTCACGCTTATTTTGCCTATTGCGACGTTAGTTTTATTTATTCACGCTAACTTTTAATTTTAACTTAACATCCTAATCAAAATATTTAGTCACTTTTATTCTCAAAAAACGAGGTCTTGACCTCTTTCAAAAAATATGTGAATAATTTAGTTTCAAATATCGTAAAGCATCAAAATCATTTTTATCATCAAATATTTTCAAACTTTGGACTTTAAACCAAACGTTTCCTTTTATCGTGAAAACCTTGGATTTTAACCCAAGAGTCTTTTTACCGCGAACTTGGATTTTAAACCAAGTACCTTGGAATTTAAACCAACGGCGTCTTTTATCGTGAAAACCTTGGATTTTAACCCCAAGTGTCTTTTTTATCGCGAACTTGGATTTTAAACCAAGTGCCTTGGATTTTAAACCAATGGCTTCTTTTATCGTTAAAACCTTGGACTTTAACCCAAGTGTATTTTTTTCCTCGCCAAAAAACCTTGGATTTTAAACCAAGTGCATTTTCTTCATTCATACATTTTTAATCATGCATCCTTGGATTTTAAACCAAGTGTCTCTTTATCACTCAAAACATTTTCTCAACAAACCTTGGATTTTAAACCAAGTGTCCGCGTCTTATTTTCACAATCAAACTTCAATCAAATTAACCATATAGACTTTCTTCATAAACTAACATCAATCAAACTCACATTTTGCCACTTTTGGCTTTTTGGTCTCTAAAACCATTTTCAAAACCTTAAAAAACAAACAAACAAATTTACTCGTAACTTTTATCCCGAACTACGGTGGTTTGATCCCTCGGGTACGTAGGCATGAGATTTGTCTCTCCAATCAATAAAATCAACAAAAACATTTTCCTTTTTCATCATTTTAAGCTTTTTTTTTTTTTACCATCACTTTAATTCCCATTTATACATTTTTTACAAGCAATTAAAATAAAGCGCATAGATAGAATAAAAACAAGAGGTTCCTATAGAATATTATAGATACTTAGGGTGCTAACACCTTCCCTTCGTATAACCAACCCCCGAACCTTGTTCTCTTAAAAATAGGGTTTTTTTCGAACTTTTTCCCTTTCCCTCGGATAAATTAAAGATCGGTGGTGGAACATTAAATTGCGATTCGAAGTTAATTAATAACTCGATATCCAAAAATCACCGCGACACTCTTCAACCACCATTGTTATCCCTGCCTCATTTATACTTGGTGATTTCAAAGTTTCTTGAATGACAGTACGGTGGTTACCTGACTTCTTTGTGCTGGCGAGCTTAGCTAGTAAATATGCCCTTGCATTTTGTTCCCTGGGTACATATGTTAACTCGAACATGGAGAATTGCTTCGTCATTCCCTTAACGTTTTCCAAGTACTTGGCGAGTTGAGGATCCTTGGTCTGGAACTCGTCGGATACTTGATTGGCGACCAGCTATGAGTCGCTTTGCACCTTAAGCTCTTGCACCTCCATTTCCTTTGCTAGTTTCATTCCTGCTATCAGCGCTTCATATTCCGCCTGGTTATTGCTTGCCTTGAAGGCGAATCGCAGTGATTGCTCTATAAGTACTCCATCAGGACCTTCTAGGACAACGCCTGCTCCGCTGCCTCTTAGGACCATGATACCATTCTTCCAGCCAGGTCTGGTTTGCACAGCACATTCTTGATGGGGTAGTCTATCTTCACTACCACTTGGTGGCTTTGAAAATATTGCCTCAGCTTGCGGGCTGTTATCACCACTGCTAAACACAACCTTTCAATCTTCTGATACATTGTTTCTGCTCCTCGTAGTGTCCTACTTACGAAGTACACAGGCTTTTCTTCTCCTCCAACCTCTTGCACCAGCGTCGAGCTGAGTGCCTTTTCAGATACTGCCAGGTAGAAATGTAATGTCTTGCCCTGTTCAGGGCGAGTAAGGATAGGAGGTGAAGCTAAGAATACCTTTAACTTTTGGAATGCCTCCTCGCATTCAGAACCAGGTGAACCGCTCGCTCTTTCTTAATGTTGCGAAGAAGTGACAGGCCTTCTCGCCTGTTCAAGATAGAAACTTGGAAAGTGCTGCTATTCGCCACGTTAGTTGTTGGACTTCTTTGACGGAGGTAGGACTTCTCATGTTGATGATGGCTTGACATTTGTCTGGATTTGCCTCTATCCCTCTGTGAGTGAGCAGAAAACCCAAAATTTTGCCAGCTTGAACTCCAAAAGAGCACTTGGCTGGATTAAGGCGCAAGTTATACTTCCTGACTGATCTTAGAATGTCTTCCAGATCCTTATCATGCTCGCCCTCTTTCTGAGTCTTGACCACCATATCATCAATGTATACTTCTAGGTTCTTCCCTATTTGTTCTACGAACACTCTATCCATTAATCACTGGTAAGTGGCTCCTGCATTCTTCAGGCCAAAAGGCATAATATTGTAGAAGTAATTGCAAGTATTAGACATGAACGTTGTATGCTGGGCGTCCATGGGATGCATCTTGATTTGATTGTAGCCTGAATAGGCATCCATGAAACTCAATGTCTTGTAACCCGATGCTCCACTGGCTTGTTGACGGGCGAGATGGACAATTTATGCGTTATTATGCTCTCGTCAATTCCAGGCATATCAGATGGATGTCATGCAAACAAATCCTTGTTGTTGCGCAGCAAGGTGACGATTCTCCCCCTTTCATCTGGTTGGAGGCTTGTTCCAATATTGGTCGTCTGATGCGGCTGCTCGCCAAGACTTGCTCCAGGTCTTCAATTAGATTGACTCTTCTGTCCTGAAATTCTTCCCTTGGATCCAAATCCTTGACGTTGACCATATTTATCCCGTTAGTTCGCTCTTCGCTGACTGGGGGCGAGACAGGCTTGGATGGTCTGTGACGAATTTTAAGACTTGACTCATAACACTTCCTGGCCGGGACTTGATCGCCTTTAACCACTCCGACTTTACCATTGTTCAGAGGGTATTTGATGGATAGGTATAAAGTGGACATGACCGCGCCTAATGTGTTGAACGCCGGTCTCCCAATGATAATATGCACTCTAGCCTGGCCTGCTTGTAGAATCTCGTGCAACACATGCACTCTAGCCTTGTTTAGCGGTGTATATTCTTTATCTGCTGGGTGTCGCCTATAGTGAGGATAACCCATTCCCCCAGCCATGTTAGGGGGGTGGTAAGGCTTGGCCCGATACCCCTGTTTGTGAGTATCATGGTTCTGCCAATTTTGTTGTGGTTGCGAATTTGACCCTTTGCCGTTGCTGCTCCTTGAATCTTTTTCTTTGGCATCTCTGGAGCGCTTCTCTGCGTTGCTCTCCTCGCCCTTAATATAGCAGCTAGCTCTTTTGATTACCTCTTGCATTGAAGTGGCGGGCTTTTGTGCCAAAGATTCGTTGAAGTGTCTAGCCTTCAATCCATTGTGAAAAGCTGCAACGAACATTTCCTGGTTTGGGTTTGACACCGTGATCGTTGCTTCGCTGAATCGAGCAAGATATTCTCGAACTGGTTGCTGTAACCTTGACATGCTTCGTTATGGAAAATTGGTGTATGAACTTCTTATGAAAGTCAGCATAACTTTCAATGGAATTGTTGGGCAAGTTCATGTACCAACGTAGTGCAACATCTTTCAAAGTCCCTGACAGGAGTTTGCACCTCAAATGCTCTGGTGCTCCAATGATGGCAGTTTGAGTTCCCACCGCCATCAAATGCTCCACAGGGTCTGTCTTACCATCGAAGGTTGGTAAGTGGGGTGATTTGAAGTTATCTGGGACTTTGGAATCCCAGAGTGATTGACGAAGGGGCTGCGATTCAATAAGACTCTCATCATTAGAATCTACATTTTGTTCAGCCCTTTCTTTTTCCATTGTGGTAACTTTCTTCTGCAAGCTTCTGATCTCTTCCATTGGGACTTGGATTGAAGGACTACTTCCATGATTAGTAGTCATGGTTTGATCTTTACTTGCAGCGTTGCTTTCTCTCTAAGTGGTAGGCTGGGAATCGTTTTACCGCAGCCTCACGGTGGGCGCCAAAATGTTTTGGTGAACACTTAAAGGGGTGTGAAAAGTAATAATAATGGACCGTCAAAATAACAAATAATCAAGTATATGATCTCCAAATGTATTTCAGTCCGTCCTCTTATTCATCAATGTTACAAGTATTTATAGGGTGTACAGGAAGAGAGTTATTCCCGCCCCTTTTCTTCGTTGGCCTATCCCACATTCCTGCTATACATTTGATCACATGCCTATTTACAAGGTGATCATGGGGAACGTGGTTTGAATATGATGGTTACTCTTAAAATCTACTCCTAGTCATACGAAAGATGATGATAAGTGTATAAAATCGTGGAGAAGATGGCAGTTACGGTGAAGAACGAGGGAATCATGGGTTCGTGGGTATCTCGCCCATTCGCCCATGTCTCGCCCTGAATGAATGACTCGCCCTTCTGTTTCTCGCCCTCAGGGAAAGGTTGGGCTTGATTCTCGCGTGGATATTGGGCTGTTGTACCAGTCCTTAATTAATGTTTGGGCTTTTGCTGAATACACCCTTTACATTTACTACCGGTCCATATATGAAACTAATAATAATAAATATTTAACATGAAGAGTTAAATGTTGTGGGTTCGATTCTTGGTGAGGTATTTTTTAACATTTTATTTGAATTAATAATAATAATAATAATAATAATAATAATAATAGTAAGAAGCTAATAATAATAAGACTTTAATGCACTTTTGGTCCCCCTATTTTGAAAAACTTGAATTTTTGATCCTCTTATTTTAAAAGCCAACTTTTCGATCCCCTATTTTGAAAAACTTGAACTTTTGACCCCCTATTTTAAAAGCCACCTTTTTATCCTCCTATTTATAAAAATTTGAACTTTTGATCCCTCTATTTTGAAAAACTTGAACTTTTGATCGCCCAACTCAATTTGGTCAAATTTTTGCTTACGTGGCAAACTCATTGATGATGTGGCAATGACCATGTGGACATATCATATTCCATGTCATTAATGTTTTTCTTTAAATCATTCATTATGTTTTAAAAGTATTAAAATAATAAATAATTAACTAAATAATAATTAAAAAACCGTAAAATTAAACTCTAACATATATAATTAAAAATCAATAAATTATCCAAATATAAGATTAAAAATCGGTAAATTACCCAAATATATAATTAAAAATTATTAAATCCCAAATATATAATTAAAAATTAATAAATTAATCAAATCTATAATTCAAAATTACTTAATTACCCAAATATATAATTTTAAATCAATAAATTACCCAAATATATAATTTAAAATCAGTAAATTACATAATTATAATTAAAAATATTTCAGTAATTTACTTATTTTTAATCATATATTTGGATAATTTAGTAATTTTTAATTATATATTTGGGTAATTTATTGATTTTTAATTATATATTTGAGTGATTTATTGTTTTTAATTATATATATGGATAATTTACTAATTTTTCATTATGTATTTGGATAATTATTGATTTTAATTATATATTTGGGTAATTTACTGATTTTTAAGCATATATTTGAGTAATTTACTGATTTTAAATTTTAATACTTTTAAATGATAATATTTGATTTAAAGAAAAACATTAATGACATGGAATATGATATGTCCACATGGCGACTGCCACATCATCAATGAGTTTGCCACATAAGCAAAAATTTGACCAAATTGAATTGGGGGATTAAAAGTTCAAGTTTTTCAAAATAGGGGGATCAAAGAGGTGGCTTTTAAAATAGGGGGATCAAAAGTTCATATTTTTCAAAATAGGGGATCAAAAAGTTGACTTTTAAAATAGGGGGATCAAAAGAAGTTTTTCAAAATAGGGGGACCAAAAGTGCATTAAAGCCTAATAATAAATATTTAACATAGTGAGTTAAAGGTTGTGGGTTCGATTCCTGATGAGGTATTTTTTAACATTTTATTTGAATTAATGTTAGGGTAAAATAAGAGGGAAAATGAGCGGAAAAAAATTAGGGTTAAGAATAGCAAAACGGAACAAGTTTATAATATAAGAGATATAGTTTATAATTTAATATCTTACAAAAATAAAATCCAAATTATTTATAAGTTGTCGTCGGTATAAAAAAAAATCAAAGATTAATTTAAAATTAAACCGTTAAAAAATTGCGAGAGACAAAATATGAATCTTTGCTCTTATTTTGAAAAAGTGTGCAAAACACAAATGATTTGGATAAACTAAGTGCAAATATAGCTTCTTTGATTGATACTCCAGGTAAGCATACAATTGTTTGAGTAGTTTATTTTGACACACTTATTTATTAGTAGTTGGAATAGTAGGTCAAGGTATTACTTTTGGTCATCACGTGGGTAACCAAATAAAAAGTTATTGTCTTTATCCTTCCTTGTGTCTAAAGTGATTTTAAGCAACCAAGAATAGCTAGCTTTCCAACTAGAAACCCTTGAAAAAAGCTAACTTATTGTGTCGATCGGTGTAGTATTTTTGCTATCTTAACTAGCATCCTAGATATACCGGTTAGTATTTACTATTTTCTTTTTACGCCTTACCTATTTCTTGTGTGCGTTCTACGCATTTTTATTGTTATTTTTCTGCTATTTAAGTAGTGAACATTATAAAAATGAAATTATTTTGAATTTTTTTATATATAAATGTCGTTCGCTACTTGAGTAGTGAATGTTATAAAAAAAATTGGTAAAGTATTTTTGAGGTGTAGTGTATCTGTTACCTAAGTAACGGACGTGAGTATTTTAAAAAGTTCGTAGAGCGCACTAGAAAATGAATAAGATGACAAAAAGCACATGATTTATAGTCGTGGACACCAATAGGCACGGAAAGCCCTAAACAAATTTACACAAAAATCTCAATCCCAACTAGGGATGACAAAAAAATTGTACCTGCAAATATCCACGGATAAAATCCGTCTCGTGCCAGTGGCAGATAGCTTAATTGATATCCGTGAATAATAAATGGAAATTCAATTACCCGGATTTTATACTATTCAAGCCCGCGGATATCCGTGTACCCGTTAATAAATTAGTAAAATTACTTAAAAATCTCTACTTAAATATAAAATCTAGTATTTTTATAGATATTCACTAAATAACACTTTTCATATTTTTTTTAATCTTTTGAGATAAAAAATTTTATATTCTTCTTTTTTTTATTTAGATTTTCAATTTTTTTATATAGAAATATTATATATATATAGAAATAATTACACATGAACCAAAGGTAGACGGGCAACAAGCTGCGCCGCTAAACCTTTCTGTTAAAAATTAAAAAGGCCATCCGTGGATATCTGTAAATATTTGTGGATACATCAAAATTTGTGGATTATCCATAAGTATGGGCGGACACAGATATCATATTAAAGATGAAATTTCTAGCCACCAGATTATCTGACAAAAAAAAAGCACAATTGATTCCTTACTTGAGTTTAAAGGACATGCACTGTCAATATAAATTATTTTACACTGACAACCAATAAGAATGGTGGAACCTTTAAAATCATATCAAGAAAGTGAAGTTAAGTGAGGTGATGTGGCGGAAAACATAGTTGTGATTGGTTGACAGTGTAAACAATGAATATTCTTTTTTCTCTTCTTATTTTAATTTCTAAATTTTATAGACATTATAATTTGTATGCACGTATAAAACTTTTTTTATACATACATGTAATAAATTACACCATAATTAATAACTTTTATAAATTATAAATTAGTTCTTAAAATATTTTCGTAAGTATGTATAGGCTATTGGCTAGAAAATCTACTTTAAATATGAATAAATGGAGCATTTGGGATTCGAACTCCAACTCTTGCATAATAATATGCAATATCCCTATCACCTCATGAGCTACGCTCGCGGGACAAGTATCTATAGATTCTATATGACATGATTTGATAAAATTTCTTCAAAAAATGATTTGATAAAATTGTGTAAATATTTTTACAATGTCAGTCTATACAAATACAAATACAAATTTAATTTAATTTAATTTTATATGTAATTGATCGCGCGTGGTTAAATACATTTTCTAAATTTTAACTTATCATTTACTTTCTAAACGTGAAGTTATTATTGATATTGTGACATTGTGTAACGGCAGTTGTTTGTTGGATGGTCCTACATCTATATACCTATCCTTTAATAATGATATTATTTTCTATTCTAAAATATTCCCACCAACTATTCATGCAATGCATGTAAATACAATTATTGACGTCTATCCATCGTATAAAATTTGTAAGAAAAAAACTGTACTAGTTTACCTAGAATGTTGGAAAGAAAATATTATAACGTTACGTGTGGCCCTTCAGTCACAACAAACATTTGTTTTTGGCAAAGTACTTTTCGATCTTAAGATGGGAAATAATTAAATATGAGTTTAATGGAGATACACCGATAATAGTTTGATACGATCATTCAATAAATAACTATCATCTTGTCATGTTATATAAAAAAAGTTGGATGAAGTGGAAAGTGATGTGACAGAAAATATGGTTAACATTGGTTGACAGGATAAAATAAAATTATTTTACAATGTCGGTGCATATTCTTTTTTCTTATTAAATGTCTGTGTCTAACTCATGTAGAAAAAAAAAAGACATATCTTATAAAAATTTGCACAAAAATGCAGTTATGTTTAATTGTGTGGAGTTTATAGCCACTATGCTACTTGACAAAAAAAAAAAAATACATGTTATTGTTTAATTGTTTAGGGACCGAACTCACATTTTAAGCAAAGAAATATGAAATTCTGAATTCAAATTCAAACTACCGCAAATCAAAGTTCCTACAATTAGTTATTAAGTGAGTTGTACTTACGCAAAAACATAATTAATCTATTTAAGCGGATTTATAATAATGATACTGTACATATTATGATATACATATTGGTGATGTCAATAGCAAAGACGGCAAAATAAAATTTTATACACAGTTGCAATTTTAATATTTTCCTGAAGAATTGGAGTGAACCGACAAATTTGCATTAAGTTATAGTCACTCTGATAACCACATGTCATATGAGGCTATTGCATAACATGTTAAATAAACTTATAGTTTATACATTTATTAAAAAATTCTTAGGGTTAAAACAATTCGGTTGAAAGGGGAGAATTCACCTTGTGCATCTCACAGATTTGTGACGGCGATGAAAATTTCATATCAATATCATGATAATTAAAAAAAAAACTTAGAGTTAAATATGATTTTGTCTCTATAAAATGGAGACATTCTAAGTTCTTTTTTTTTGACAAAAAAAAAAGATGTCTTCTAAATTTAGTCCTTACTTAATTTTTTAGTCATTAAATGACATTAAAGATTTAACGATAAACTTATATCTCTAATTAATCGTCACATAACCACATGTTATCAATGAGTTGTAATATTCGAGTAAAACAACATATTCATCCACCAATTATGTTTCGCAATTAAGAAGATATCATCATGGTATTAAAGAAATAAGGTTCCATAAATGTCAATTATCATTTTACCAAAAAAGGAAAACATCTTTCTAATACATATAATTCCAATTAGAAATATTTATGAATGGATTTTTCTAACCTGTGTAAGATTGCACAGGATAAGCAAAATAAATGCCTTATTTTGTGGTTTTTTTAACTTGGATTTTTAAAAACTTTCACTCTCTCCTATTTTTTCTCTCTAATTTATAAAGGAGTAATTAATGCCTATTTTTTCTCTCACCATAACAAAATACCATGAAACAAACAACTCCCTTCACTAAACCCTTTCAACTGAAACACAACAAAACACTATAGTGTAGACAAACTTCATACAAAAATTCATTCTTTATAGTTTCATGATATAACATCGATAAAAAACAAGATTCATGATTCAAATTTTGTTGTGTTTGATCAACATTCATCCTCTTCATGGTGATTGTTGGTTGAAGGTGAAAAGAGAAAGAAAGTGACATTGAGATAAAGTTAGAAAGAATATGTGACTTTTGCCTTTTTGTATTTTTCATATGCAGTATGTGATAGTTAATACAGGAGAGAGAAACAAAATCAATTTTCAAAAAAAAAAAAAAGAAGTCATTAATAAGATTTAGAAAACCCACAAAATAAGGTATTTATTGCTCCTTAACCTGTGCAAGATTGCACAGGTTAGAAAAACCCTTTATGAATTATCTCCGTGAGTATAACTCAGATGGTAGGGATATCGTATTATATGTGCATGAGCCGAGTTCGAACCCGAGACACTCCACTTATTCACCTTTAAGGTGGATTTTCTAGCCACTAGGCTACTTGACAAAAAAAAGAAATATTTCTGAACTCGAATTGATGATGTTATCCTAGGATGCAAACTCGTTTTTTTTATATAATATATATTTCCATTCATGGGAGGCGCAAACGTTGGACTTGAGCCAAATAAAATCACTACTCGCAAAATAGACACTAGTGCAAAAATAAGAATATAATTAGAGATACATTTGTTTCATTGAAAATGGGTGTAAAAGAGTTATGTTATAATATTAGACACCACGTTTAAAGAAAACAAATGTAATAGTGAAAGATTTGTCACCTAAAATTTATAATACACTTGTTGTATAAAAAAGGTGAGAAAAACTAGATGTAAATTAAAGAGTTATGTTGTAATATTAGATACCATGTTTAAAGAAACTGGTGTAATAGTGAAAGACAATTCACCTAAAATTTATAATACATTTGATATATAAAAAAGGTGACATAAACTAGACTTATATTTATTAATAACTTGCTTCAAAAGAAATTTAATAGTAGGTTATACATTATTCCTTAAAAATAGAAACAAACTTTTTTATATTTGGTATATATGAAACAAACTTCTTATCTTCATTGAGAAAAAAAAAAAGGAAACAAACTCTCTCTCTACCAACCCCTTCTATCTCACTCAAATTAAAAACCTCTCTCTTCCACCAACATCTCCCTCCACCACACCCCCACCGGCGCCGCCGACTCTCTCGTCTGCACTCATCCGTCCACATCCCCTCTTATCTCTTTGTTTGGTATTTTAATGTAAAGGTAAACCTCTTTCTTAACTCTATCATTATCTCTTCATCCTTGTATCTACAATAAGAAGGGTTATTATCTTAGGGTTTCTCTTCTGTGCATTCTTTCTTGTTGTTGATAATTTGGTCAATAAGGGAATCTATGAAGATATTTGTCACTGAGGGAATTGATGAAACAATTGTGTTATTCTTTTTCTTCTTTTTTCGTTGAAGGATTTTGTGTTGTGTTATTGATTTTTGCATTCACGACTAATTTTTTTAGGTGATCGAAAAAACGTAAGTCTAGTTATTATAAACTATTGATAAAGTAATGGATGAAAATTGTATCTATATTTTGTAAATTTCATAGAAATATTAATTTTTCACTTGACTTTGACATTATTTACAAACTAGATAACTCAATTTGTCAGGATTCATAGATGTTTTAAGATTACCACAAACAATAATATTGGTTAGTTTAAAACTCCATTGTTTTCTCTAAATAAAAGTTATGAATATCATTATATTGTTGACATTTAAATTATTTAATTTTTTTGTAGGTAGAAAAGTTCAATTTTTTTGTAGGTAGAAAAGTTCAATTTTTTGTCATTAATTCTTTATATTGTCGATTATTTGTTTTGTTGCCAATGATATAGGTCAATTAATGTTATTTTTTTTGTAAGAAGTCAATTAATTCTTTACTATGTAGTTTCTTAATTTATTATGTGTTTGAATGTGTAGATATTCAATTGACAAAACTCAACAACTCATGGTTCAATTTGTTTGCAAATGGTTGAAGAATAAAAACAAGAGTATCAAATGCAAGTGGTTGAAAAGTTAAAGCAACAAGATCATCAAGAAAACGAAGAAAAGACAACAAGATGAATGGAATTAGAACAAAATATAAATATAGCTTATGTTTAATGTATGATTTTTTTTTTGTACAATTTACTTAAGAATTTGATTTTTTTGTTTAGTTTCAAGAATGATTTGTTTAATGAATATCTAGAATATATAAAAAAAATGTATATTTCACATCAGTTATCATGTAAAAAAAAGTGTAAAGTATTGAAATTCAATGTAGATGATACACATTTTATATTCATTATACATAAATCAGGTGTAAAATCATTAAAAAAATAGTGTAAACGTACAACACACAATTTACACCTATTATAATTATAAATAGGTGTAAATTGCTTGTAATTAACTGTAAATAATACGCATTTTACACCGCTTTTAGTTAAAAACCGGTATAATATAACTCTTTTAACACCTATTTTATAACGGGTGTAAATTTCTTGCACATATCTCACCGGTTGAGTTCACACCGAACCAAAACCGGTGTAATATCTCCAAAAAAATAGGTGTGAAATCCCCTTTCTACACTAGTGAGAGTGTGAATTGTGCTCAAATACGAAGAAGTAAGCCACTAAGTTTTGTCTAGTGGTGAGGGGTTTGAATGTTAAGCATGAGATCATGAGTTCAATCATTGCTCCATTGTAAATCAAAAAGAAAATACGAAGAAGTTAATTATTTTGATAATTTCAAGAAACGCGTGAGAATTTGTAGGAGCGAAAAATAAAACTGTAATTCCATTATGAACTTGCTTGATGGTTCACTCATGATATAATTGGAGTAGGCCATTTGGCCGTTACACTAACAATTGGATATTCAATTTTCTCCTGGTCATGCCTCAGCTGGAGGCATTTTTCGTGACTCAATTGGAGGAATGAAAGGTTGCTTTAACTTTTATTTGGGTATCCAGTCTTCTCTCTTTGCTGAGGTAATGGCAGTTAGTTTAAATTCTCGAGAAGACCATTGGTGGGAGAATGTTCCAAGTTTTATTGCTGATGATTTTTCCGCAATAGGACAACTTTGCCTTCTTATAGATTCAGTTGATTGTTTTTCTTGGGTTTTGGCCTAGTCCCCCCCCCCCCCCCCCCCCAATGTTCATTGCTTCCATTTCAATAAACCTTTGTGTGTGGTGCTGCAAATGATTGGTAGTGCTTGGGGTGCCAACATAGTTGGGATGTCAAGTTTCTACAAATGATGCATTTGCACTACACTAGCCTTTTTTATCAAAAAAAAAAAATTACTCTGATGTGACATATTTGTTAGGAGTGCTATATGTGAACACTTTTTTTTTTGAAACACTTTTTTTAATACTCTTTCATTTGAACAATCTCTATATAATACTAGTACTAGTTAATTGGAAAATTCAAGTAGGTCTGTTTTTAAACTGCGAAATTCACATTAATTTCAAGGAAAATATTTGGTTAGGCACAATTACAAATTTGAGGTGTTAGACACATACACATAGATAAAAAAAATTAAAGAAAAAATTATTAAAATTATATTAATTGATGTGACTATTTTATTTTCCTTTTAACTTTTTTGATTGATGTGTGTGTGCCTATATCATTGACATTGTGTCTAAGTAAGAATATCTCTAATTTCAATCAATTAGAGAATGAATATTAAAAGAGTATTCAAAAGAGAGTATTATTAGCACTTTTTATTTATGACTCGTTTGAAATTACTTATTTTCGAAATTATGTAAAATTGTTTATGCAATAAATAAATTTATATGTATTATTATAAGTTTTTCAATGTAGATTATGATAAAATATCTTATAAAGATTTATATTTTTTTAGTAAAAACTTATGAATTAATAAAAGTCTATTTATTCAAGCCACTAGGTTTGGTCTAGTGGTGAGAGATTTGGGTAGCATGTGTGAGGTCTTAGGTTCGATCCTCACTGACAATATTTGTAAACAAAAAAAAAAAGTCTTTATTTATATAAATTATTTTTATAAGCTCAAAAGTAAAACAAATCCAAACGGACACTTAGGCTCTGTTTGGTAAAAATAGCGGTTAGCTTATAAGCTAGCTTATAGCTTATAGCTAATAGCTTATAGCTTATAACTTATAACTGATGGCTTATAGCTTATAGCTGATAAGCTAATTGAAGTGTTTGGTAAAATTAGCTTATAGCTGATAAGATAATGTAAAATTACATGAAAGGGCATTATCAATATATAATAAAATTTATATCAATTAATATTTTAAGATATTATTAAAATATATTTTTTATTTAAAAAAATAATTTTAAATATTTTTACCTTTTATAAAAAAAGTAAACATTACAGTAAAATATATTTAATATGTATATATAAATTATATTATTGTAAAACTTAATTACAACATATACAATGAATAGATAATAATAATATTATACTAAAAAGTCAATTTTGTAAAAGTAGAGAGTGAAAAGTTAGTTCAAAAAAAATTGTGAGGATGTTTACTCGTCATATATAACACAAGTGTTATATAAATTTTGCAATAAAAATATAATAAATATTAAAATAATGTTAATTATGCTTGTTGAAAAAAGATAATTTTGGCTAAATTATATTAATCCAAAATAATAATCAAAATAAGTACTAAAGGGTAAAATTGGGTTTTAGTTAAAATAATAAGGGTAAAAGTGGAAGAAAAGACAATAAGCTATAAGCTATAAGCTAATTGAAATAGCGTTTGAAAATAAGCTATAAGCTAGTCAAAATAAGCTATAAGCTCGTAACGAAAAGGTCATTACCAAGCAGGGTTTTTAGCTTATAAGCTATAAACTATAAGCTATAAGCTAGCTTTTTGTGCTTACCAAACAGAGCCTTAATATATCCAAATTAGTGTATTTTGTATAAGATATTGAGAAAAATAAAAAGGCACCATCGGTCATTTTATAAATCATATATGAGATTCAAAATTTAAACTTTTTCACGAAGTTAATACATGTTACACATCATAAACATAGTAATATAATAAGGAGAATGTTAAGGGCACATGTTAAGAATATAAATGTGGTAAAAATTTATTCTATCTTGTGTATTTATTAATTACTTGAACATTAAATGTCTTGTATCATTAAATGCAAAATTTTTACTTTTAAATAGCTTATTATGTGCCTTTTAAGATACATAATATTAACATGGCCTATATAATAATGACTCAACTTAAAATTTAATTTTTTTTTGACTCGTGAATTAAAATTTCATGGATGTATCTTTATGGATTTTTGACTCATAATTTTGAGAACTGGTCTATTTCCACGTTTTCTTTGTCTTCTTTGGTTTGTATGTTTAGCACAACCATACTAATTAAATGCTTCTTTTTCTTGTTCCAAGGAATTTATTAGAGTGTATCCACGTGGTTTTTTATATGCATCATTTTTTATATACCGTAAATAAAATGACAAATTATTAAAAACACATACACACAAAATAAAAGAATCGGAGTTTGAATTACCGACCAGTCATATGCATCATTATTATTATAAGTATAATTAACTTTTTAAATTTATTAAATAGCTAAGTATAAAGAAAGAGATTTTTTTAATTAAGGAAAAATAAGAAGACAGCAAAACAAACTACTAACTTTGATCAAATCCAAAAGGACAATGATATTATATTAGACTATACCTCAGCATTCCAAATGGATCTCAAATTTAACCGGCAACTAACAACTCAAAAAAACAAGAAGCTCAAATTATCTACGTACTATACTATTATTATCACATTATATTTTATGATTTTTAAAAACATGCCGTTATGTCATCAAATAAACTATCGTTTAAAGAAAGAAAAAAAATTAAGGTAGCTAGGAGCATATTTCTATGTGCTTTTTTTTTTTTTTTGACACTCTAGAGTAAATAGTTAAGAAACTCAAATATATACATTTGTGTCATACTATACAGTATTATAATAAACCACCAATATTAATTTACTTTCTAAACCATCTTTCTCCAAACCTTTCAACTATATTAATATAAAAAAGAGTTTATATAGTATATAATATTCATTAATTTAGTCTTATATATTTATATTGTTTAGAGACTAAATTGCAAAAGAATATGAGAGTTTATTGACTAAATTAATGATTTATTCTTATGTTGTCATTAAATTTATTGGTGACTATTAGAATTTGGGAGGTTTATACTCAACTATAAAAGTTAACATGAGAGTTGGAGTTTGAAATATCCTTATAAAGGCTATTTATGCCACATTTCTAGCTAATGTGGGGCTCCTAACACACTCCTTCGACAACAAACAACAAATGGATCTAGGATAAACTCTGATACCATATTAGAATTTGGGAGGCTTATACTCAACAACCACAAAAGCTATCTTCAGAGTTGAGGTTTACAATACCCTTATAAAGGGTATCTATGTCATATCTCTAGCCAATGTACGACCCACTATTGAATTTTAGTGTAGAAAATAATTTTACGTGATGGTAATATATTTATCTCTTTTTAGTTAAATATTTACCATTAATATTTTTGGTTTCTATAAAATGAGGACGTTTTAAATTTTGTTATTATTTAATTAATTTTATAGTATTTTCAATCCTTATAAAAAAAATTCTTTTTTTTAGGTTTACAAATGTTGCCAGTGAGGATCGAACCCCTCACCACTAGGCCAAATATAGTGGCTTTCTTATAAAAAAAATCTTCTTGAAACTTCTATTCCATGCTAAAATTAAATTAGCTTAATTAGTCTTAATCTCTTAATTTTTGTGTCAAAAAAACACTTTACAAAATATTCATTAACTAAAATTTTATAATTATTTTAGCATGAGATGAATTTACGTTACTTTTATTACTTTTTTCTTCAAAAAAATATAAAAGTAATGTAAATTTGGACATATAAATAAAATTTTGAGACTATTTTTTGTGATGCAGCTTTTTATAATGTTCGAAACATAACTGAAAAAAAATTCAAAAATACATTTTGGCTGAATAACATAGACTACAGATGAGTGCAGTATAATTTTGTGAGGACTAAAAATAGTATAAAATTTAATTAAGGGGACTAATATTAAAAGGTTTCAATATTATTAGAACAAAATATATATTTAATTCTCTCATAAAAAAATTAATTCTATTTTTATTCATATTAAAAATTTATTTACCAAAAAAAAGTCAAGTTAAAATTTTAATTACATGACGTCAAAAATAGTATTATAGTATTGTTTACTAGTATTTTTGGTAAACAAGCACTAGTTTTAAATTTATTACTTGCAGGATCAGTAAATCCTAAGGCATATTTGTACAATATTTCTCAGACATATTTGAATGTTCTTCATGTTCATAATTTATATGTTTGAATATAAAGAAAACTAAATTTTAAATGACTGCTTCGACTTAGTCGAAGTAAAAGTAAAGAGATAAAATGAAAGTGATTGTAAAGTAAAAGCAACAAATTTTAAAATAAATGCAAAATAAACAGGATTTTTTTAAAAGGAATGCATTCGACTAAAATAATTTAAAAGGAATGGTGTACAAGAATCATACATTTGCCTTGTGAGACTATTTTCTTGCGTTAACATGAATATTTCGAGTTTTCTTAAGGTTTGCATGAATAGTTTGTCACCCCTAAATTCCTATACAAGATCTACTATATATAGCAAACTAGGAATAACTAAAAACAACAGTAACAAGCAGAATCTTTGACGCATGTCTTGCTACGTATTTCAAATTTCCACGCGTCTTCGACTTTCTTATCTTGTCCCTTGGTAGAAGTTTTGAAATCCGGTCGAACTTGATGATTTTGTAATTTAGGATTTCGCTAATTTAATTCCACTGAATTAATGAATTGTGTCAAAATGGAAGACTTAACAACTCCAAAATACGCTAAATCTCCAATGTTGTGAATGCGGGCTTTTGGTAACAACAAAGGAAACAATATTTAGCCACGATTGCATGCTTTTCTTGATTAGCCGTATGAAATGAAAATCTCATATAAGATTTTGTAATAAAAATAAAACTAAAATCAAACTTGAATTCTCCCGAATAATTGATTCTCAATTTCTTTTTTATCACTCTTCTCTTTCTTGTTCCTCACATTAGAACTCGCCCTAAAAAACAAGAAAATGCTAAACAATATTCCCGGGACACGGGACACTAGTTAAACATACCAATATATAAACTTTATCTTAGAACTTGTGCATTCAAACATATTAAATAATAAAAAGTTATCTTTCTATAATTAATTTTGTTTTTTTATTTCCTTTTTAGATATATTTAACTAGTGCTCCGAGAGAGGGTTTAGCATGACCCAAAACAAAATAACAAGTACTATTAGTTTAGTGACAAAATTTAAATATGAGATTTGTTTGTTTTCTTTTTCTCCACTCTCTCACTCCACTTCTTGTGTTGTCGTGTATGCTCAAAGTCCAACCTCACACAACCAAACAAAAATCAAACCTAAAACCATAACCGCTCTGTCCCTTTTTTTAACTCTCAAAACCAATTTTCATGTGAAGACAGACTTCTTCAGAGAAAAGAAAAACCACATTACAATTTCACCAAGTTCAAAATTCAAATGCAAATGAAGTTTCACAAGCTAAAACTGTTCTTCTTTTTTCTGACAATTTTTCTTCCGTCAGTAAAATCTGATTTAACTTCTGAACGCGCCGCTCTCTTAAAACTACGCTCCGCCGTAACTGGAAGAACCCTTCTATGGAACACAACCTCCGCCACTCCCTGTAACTGGCCCGGCGTACATTGTGACCAAAACCATACTCACGTAGTCGAGCTTCATCTTCCTGCTGTTTCACTCTCCGGCAACCTCCCCGCCGGCGTATTCTCCGACCTCCCTAACCTCCACACTCTCAGCCTCCGTTTCAATTCCCTCTCCGGTCCTCTTCCCTCTGACCTCTCCGCTTGCACTTCCCTCAAAAACCTCTACCTCCAGCAGAATCTTCTGTCCGGCGAAATTCCGGCGACACTTTTTCAACTCACCGGTCTTGTTCGTGTCAATTTGGCTTCCAATAACTTTTCCGGTAAAATTCCGGCTGGGTTTCAAAACCTAACCCGGTTGAAAACCCTATATCTTCAAAACAACCGGTTCACCGGTTCTCTTACTGAGTTGAACCGGGTTCAACTCGATCAATTCAATGTTTCAAACAACATGTTGAACGGTTCAGTTCCTGAAAAGTTGCAAACTTTTGGTAAAGATTCGTTTTTGGGTAATCTCTTATGTGGGAAACCCCTTAACCCTTGTCCTAAAGAAGGAGGTACAAATAGTGGAACTGGGGGTGCACATAGTGGTAATGGTAATTCAAGTGTGGTTGATGGAAATCAAGGGTTTGTGAAGAACAAGAAGAAAGGAAAATTATCTGGTGGTGCTATAGCTGGAATTGTTATTGGGTCTGTTGTGATTCTTTTGTTTGTAGTTTTTGCTTTGATTCTCTTATGCAGGAATAGGAATGGTGAAAAAACTAGTTCAATTGATGATGTTGCAGCAACTTTGAAGCATAATCAGAATGATGAGGAGATTGGAAATGGGTATTCGTCGGCCGCAGCGGCTATGGCTGCGCCGGCGGCAGTGAATGGTGAGAGAGGTGGTGAAAGTGTTGTTATTGGTGGTGGTGAGAAAAAATTGGTCTTTTTTAGGAATTGGGGTAAGGTGTTTGATTTGGAGGATTTGTTAAGAGCTTCTGCTGAGGTATTAGGGAAAGGGACATTTGGGACATCTTATAAGGCAGTTTTGGAAGTTGGTCCTGTGGTTGTGGCTGTGAAGAGGTTAAGGGATGTGACTATTTCTGAGAGGGAATTTAAGGAGAAGATTGAAAGGGTTGGTTCAATGGTTCATGAAAATTTAGCACCTCTTAGGGCTTACTATTATAGTAGAGATGAGAAGCTTCTTGTTCATGATTATTTGCATATGGGAAGCTTATCTGCACTTTTGCATGGTGAGGGTTTTACTTTTCTTTCTTTTTCACTTTTTTGTGTTTTATTATATTTTAAGTTTTTTTGTTATGAATTTAGATTTTGTTTTACTTGTTTCAGTATAGAATTATGATTACTGCAATTGGTGTTATTTTCGGTTTTGCGCTTTATTTCCTTTCTGAAGAATGCATAATTGTTATCTATGACTTTGATTAATTAATTAATTACATTGCATCTGGTAAAAGAAGGTAGATGAGGGTATAGTATTACTAGTAATTAGTAATCCTTTTGAAATGATAATTTGTCTTGCATTGCATTTCCGTATTAGTTCAATAAATTATTTCCTTTTACATACATCCATTTAGATCTGTTACTTTGTTAAGGTTGTGATTTGAAATCAAATTTTAGATCCCATTGATCACTTTTGTATGTTTAGATTGGCTTATTTAAGCACTTGTTGTGAGGCTGCGTAGGAAGCTTATGGAAACAATTTATGACATGTTCATAAGCTGTTTTCAGCTTATTTTCATGAAAATAGTTTTCCACGATAGCTTATGAAAACAGGGTATAGCTTATAATTAAAATAGTTTGACTTTATTTTATCTTTTGTTTAAAAATAACTTATACATAAGCACTTATATGATGAAAGTTTATGCTATAAGCACTTAATTATGTTGTTTATGCAAACAGGGTTGTAAGTTTGTAACTATATTAAAAGTGAAATAGAGCCATGACATATCATACATTAAGATGAACAATTGTAAAATGAAAGTTCAATATTTTATTTGGAATACAGGAAACAAAGGAGGGGGTAGGACACCACTGAATTGGGAAATGAGATCAGGCATTGCACTTGGAGCTGCTCGCGGCATTGAGTACTTACATTCACAAGGACCTAATGTTTCTCATGGAAACATAAAATCATCCAACATTTTGCTAACCAAGTCCTATGATGCAAGAGTATCTGATTTTGGTCTAGCACATCTTGTTGGTCCTTCATCCACACCTAACAGGGTTGCCGGCTACCGTGCTCCCGAAGTAACTGATCCACGTAAAGTTTCTCAGAAGGCAGATGTATACAGCTTTGGTGTATTGCTCTTGGAACTTCTGACTGGGAAGGCTCCAACTCATGCCCTCTTGAATGACGAAGGAGTCGACCTTCCGAGGTGGGTGCAATCGGTTGTTAAAGAAGAATGGACTTCTGAGGTCTTTGATCTTGAACTCCTTAGGGATCAAAATGTTGAAGAGGAAATGGTTCAGTTGTTGCAACTTGCAGTAGATTGCGCTGCCACTTACCCCGATAACCGCCCTTCGATGTCGCAAGTGAGACAGCACATAGAAGAGCTCCATAGGTCTAGCTTGAAAGAAAGTCTAGACCAAATTCAACAACCTGATGACGACGTAGACGATATCTCCTCTAGATGAGTGACTCTCTATCTTACTTTACTATTGATGAACTGTGATAGGATGTTCTTGCCTTTGTCAAATATTCCCTTATCTATTTTCCTGCCTGAATCATGTGTGCTTATGCTGTAACTTATTTTAGGGTTTAATTATTTTGTCGGTCCTTGAACTATTTGGAAATTTTTAAATATAGGTCTCTGAACCTTTTTTTTTGCAATTGAGTCCCTAAATTTGTCAAAAATATTTAATTAGAAACCGTGAACTAATTTTTTAATTGAGTTCTTTAACTTCTAAA
Source organism: Trifolium subterraneum (assembly GCA_951799995.1). Taxonomy (NCBI): domain Eukaryota; kingdom Viridiplantae; phylum Streptophyta; class Magnoliopsida; order Fabales; family Fabaceae; genus Trifolium; species Trifolium subterraneum. Next base: position 1,892,552 of record OX637465.1, on the reverse strand, counting down.
TAGTTTATAACTAACTAGGGTCCTCCTAAACTTTTAAATGATTTGTAATTAGGTCTCTGCATTTGTAAATGTTTAGAGACCTAATTAAAAAAAATAGTTTAATTACAAATTATTAACAAATTCGGAGATCCAATTACAAATTATTTTAGTTTTGGGATCTATTTTAAAATCTCTAAATAGTTGAAGGACCTACAAGATAATTAATTAACCATTTTTTAAGCCATTGTAGTAGATGTATTTCCTTATTTTCTCCTCCAATATCTATTGTAGTAGTTTACCTCTTTTTCTTCTCAATCAATATATTCTTGTTCCATTTGTTATTTGGGTCTATAGATTCTTGTTGATGTAATTATTATTCTTGCTTTAGCATTAACTTTTGCTTTTGGTGAAACCTTTTTCTCTGCTAAAAGTGACAAGATATTGTTGCTAGTACTGTTTCTAGTTGGCATGCACCATATCTTTAAATTTTTGAGTCTTGTGAACCTTTCAAATTGGTAAAGATGGATGATTTTTTATACCAAAAACTAACTTTGATTTAACTCTTCTTTGACTTAGCATGTGGATCAAGATGTGGATGTTATCCCTTGTTGTAGAAATATCAATTTCACTTTATAAATCCTTGTTGAGATTCTGTAAAATCAAAATAAATTTTTAGAGAATTTTGATCCTTAAGATTAGTACTATTTTAGAAAAAGTCACAACTGTACTTGAGGTCTTTTAAGTTAATTTAAAGTTTCAAACAAGTAATTTATTTTCTTATTTTTGTCAAGTTAGTCTTTATGTTTATTAAATCGTCAACAATGTTGAACCAAATTTCTTTTTTCATCTATCAAAAGTTGTTTGATCATTTAAAAAGGTAAAGTATATGTTCTGTTCATAAAGTTTGTTATAAATTATAATATTTAATTCATCAAAATTAACATGATTTTTTTTAAAAAATTATCTAAGATTATGACATCATTATCGTGAATGAAGATCTAATTGTGATGTGATGTGGTGAAATGCTCTATATCTTTAATGATTTTATACAATTTTTTTTGTTTTAATAACTAATTCTATACAATTTTGTACACTAAGAAAGAAAAATAATGACTAATTTTTTAAAAATAAATGACTAATATATCACGAAAATAAAATACAAATTTGAAATTAAAGTGTCAATAATTCAAAATCCTAATATTTTCCTTTTTTTAGTATCACTTACATGTTTCAAT